>CAUJRU010000300.1:0-600000 GCA_963277665.1 Viscum album | reverse complement strand
TGAAAATAAAATGTATGAAGTAACCATATACTTCATTTTCTCAAGTTAATAAATAATATGATAAAATTATTTCCCTGAAAAATAGGAATTTAAATAAAATTGGTGTTGGAAATTAATGATAATTAATAATAAGGTATATAAATTAGTTGTGAAAAATTATAAAGGATATATTTCAATAGTTACATGTTTTATATGTATAATAAAAGGTCTCTATACTTTTATATGTTCTCCAAGATTTCCATAATATTTACTTAAAATTAAAAAAATTATTTTCAAGTGTTTATATTCGAGATTTACAACTAACACATATTTATAATCATTACAAGTCCCTATAAATATATTGAATAATCACATTAGACTTAATGTTTCATACGTAATATAAATATATTAATATTTATTTTGTATAAAAATTAATTAAATGTTTCATGAAGGACATTTGGTATATATAAATTTTTGTCTCTGGGAACATGTCTATAGGTCCAGAAATTTTAAATCATTTTATTAATGTGATGGAGGCGTTGTTATTTTTTGAGACACCTCTGAAATTAATGTTAAAATTTTTAGCGATGTAGATATTTCTATCTCCATGATTATTATTAATGTTTTATATAATTAAGTTTTAAATCATACTATGTTGTTTATTTACCAATTTGATGATGATGGAATGTTTATGAAACAAAAAAATTTATAACACACTTGTTTAAATTATGATTCTAAATTAAATTATCAAATCCAAAAATACTATTTGTTATATTAATTTTGACAATATGACAGATCAAAATGTGTATTTTCTTAATGTTGTACAAATATATGATATTTTATACCACAAAATAATTTATTCTTTGAATTTTAATTTTTTTAAATGATACAAAAGAATCAATAAATTTCTATTTTCTTAATGTTAATGTGAAAAATAACATAAGTGATTCATCTATGAAAATAAGGAACAATGTGAATACTTTAATTCAATTAAAAATATCAAATATATAATATTTTATGAACCGATTAATTTAGATTTCTTCAAACCTGATTAAACTACCAGTACCACTGATAAGAATTTTTATACTGTTTATGATTTAAATTGATCTTCATGGGTTAATTTTCTATCACATTAAAGTGATCCTTTATCATGATTTTATAACTAATATAAATTTTTTTAACAATGAAGGAAGGAATTTTATTATTTCTATCAAAACTGATATAGGTGGATAATTTAATTATATTAAATTTAATTTTTTGGGTGAAGAATTGTTATTTAAAAAAAAATCATCTCATAGATCACACCAAAAGAATAGTAATCTTGAAATTAAGAATATAAAAATTCAATAAATGGTTAGAATATTGTTGAATGTATTTATTTTACCCATGTACTTTTAAATAAAATCGCTCAATAAAAAATTTATTTTTTAAATATGATTATTATCAAAACCATTTTTATGAAAATACTTTATGAAATATATAAATCAATGAAATATAGAGTTGAATATTTTATTTTTGTGTGAATTTTTTTATCCTAAATAATAAGGATAATATGGCTACGTTTGATGTTAAATTTTATGAAGGATTTTTTTAGTAATTCTATTTTCTATAATGTTTAATTTGTATATTATAGAGGAACTATTTATATTGAATAATTTATTCATGTTAAGTTAGGTGAGATAGATTTAATGAAAAATATTATGAAGAAGAAAAATATTGAATAGGTATTCATATTATTTTTCTAGATGAAAACTCAATTAGTGGATTTAAATATTAATGGGATACGTATACACAATCAATCAAGAGTTCAGATAAATAATAGAGATCACTCTATAGATAGTGCTATTGTAGATATTAATTATAGAGTATAGAATATCAATTAATTTTGGATTCTTTTTCTCACTCAAAATTTATTTTAGATTATATTATAAATTACATTTTTAGTTGGTTAAAAATATTCTATGATTATTTTATCTAAAAAATATGATTTTTATAGGTTTTCCAAAAAAAATTGGCATTGGTTAAACCACAAAAGATCAACATATTATTGGAACTTCATGAATTTTCTAACATAAGATAGCTAAATATCGAGTAATTATTTTGTACCCTGACATTTTATAATATATATTATCTTTTATTAAATTTAAATTGTTTTATAGCTTTCCTAAAATGCAATGATGACTTTAAATGAACCGTAATATATTACTAAATTCTAATTATTTAAACACGAGCTTCATAATAATGATATATTATTTGTTGTTTGAATAATAATAACCTCACTTGAAAAAAATTTATAAAGGTTTTATATAATTTAAATTTATTCATTATTTCATAATAATTAAGTACTCAATTTTTAATAAAGTTATTTTATTTTTTAAAATTAGTTTTAATAAAACAATTATTTTTATTTAAATTTGTTTATCAAAGTTATAATTAATTTAAATCATTTATATAAATTTTATTTGAAGAAATGAATATAATTTTTGAAATCATGATGTCAATATTAGCTTAACATGAATTTTTATACATTTTTCAAAAAGGCATTATTTTTCGGTGAATAATTAAAAATCGAAATTGTTATAAACTCATCATCTATGTTTAATTAGAATTTTCATTATATTTTTAATTTTATATTAATGTGGAATAAGTTTCATATAATTATAAATAATCTACTTAATTACAAACAAATCATTATAATATTTTATTTTTGAATAAGTTTATTTTTTGGCATCAAAATGCATTTTTATAGATACTATTTTTATACAAAAAATATGTTTTTATATTAATAAATTAAATTAAAATATATTTATGAGTTATTTTAATGATATTTTAAGAAACTAAATTCAATAGAATATTTTATTATTTATGAATGTTTTTACATGGTAAGTAATAAATATAAATTCATTTTTATTCTTAAAAATGTATTTTTATAAAAATGGTTTTGCTGAATTTTTCATAGATATTTTAAAATTAATTAATATTAATTATGGAAATTGAAACTGATGACATTAATTTAATATTTTGAATAAGTGTATTTAGTTTTATTTAATAATTTTAGCTTACCTTTTCATTATAATGAATAATAAATATAGAAAAAATGTATCACCATAGTAAATGGGTAAATCCAGTCAACCATCGATAAAACCAAGTTAAAAGGACATAAATTTTAATCTAAAATATTATTGGAAGAAGGTAATTTTAGAATTATAACCTCATAAATTATATTATAATTTTTATGGGACACATTTCTGTAAAAATTACTTAATAATATTTTAATTCTTTAAAATATTCATGGTTTGTTCTGCACCTACTTATATAAGGACACCCTTCTTTTTATTCTTTACCCCAATTTGAGCCACCTAATATCTACCAAAAACCAACCAATTATTTTATCAAATTACCTATACAGAAATTAGTGATTTTTTTGACTAAAAATACCATTTTCAGGGTCCATAATATTGGATCTAAAGGAGGCCTACCGAAGTAACGGTAATCATCCTGTCCGACTGCATTCAATTTATTTACTCATCCAAATACATTAAATAAATTAAATTTTTAATAAAATAAAAAAATTAACTATAATTAAAATAGTAAAATTTTCTTATGAATATTTAGATAGAATTACCCACTAATATCTTAAAAATAGGGAAATGAATGTATTTCTCGTGCATACATGCCGACTACCCCCTCCCCATACCGATATAATTTATTTCTAACACCATATATCATGGTTGGATAATGCGATGTATTTATTATTTATATATTATATTTATGAAATAATTATATTTTTATATTTATAATATCCAACCTACCTTATTATCATTCTATATATTGGAAATGGTAATGTTTCTCCCACATAAGTGTTGACTACTTCCTCTAAAAAGTGACATGAATTTTTTCACTTCATATTTAATAATATGGTAACAATTATATACATAATGAATATATATGGTATCTATTATAAAATAAATACTTTATAAAGGTGAATTATAATTTTCCATTCTTTTTTTCAAACTATCAAAAAGTGGGAACATCACTATTGCGTAGGTTTGGATTATCACCATAGTGAAGTGATGTAATTCATTTTACATAAACAATTTATATAAATAATTATAAAAGTGTATATGATAAATAATTATAATAAAAATTTCATTATTAAAATTAAAAATATTATGCAACCAAGACCAAGGTGGAAGTACCAAAACCACAGAACAGAAACATGTAAGGAAAACAGTCTGGTTTTACGTCAAAGGATAATTTAAATACTAAAATTATAAATAAAACAATAGATTGAAAATATAAATAAGTGATACATACTATGTTATTAATGAAAAATGTTATCAAATATATTTATAATAAATATATATTTATTACATGGGATATTTCATTATGTATAATGAAATAGGAAACAAGATGTAATTTTTTCCTATTTCTCAATATTTCTCTGAGACATATTCCATATTCACTAAATGATTCCTTTCTATGGAATATATAATACACCTAAATTTATTTTATTATCATTCCCATAAAAAATAAAATGATTTAAAAATCTATATATGGCTCTATCATCCCCGAGGTTTTGATTTAGATATTACAAAAGTGGTTTGGGTTGTTCATATCAATATTGTTTTATTTAGAAATATTTGATGTTATATAACTATTAATGTAAATGTGGTGTATATACCACCCCATTTATTGGTTATATAATGAATATTTTTATTTCAATCATTTTGATGGTACCATCTAAAGTTACTTATTAATGGTACTTATGATTCAAATTTTACCAAAGTGGTAAAGATTTATGTTTCAATCTCATTTTTAATTAGGATCTTTTATTCTTGAAATACAATTGAGAAAATTATTTGATACTCATATTATTAAACAATTCAATTTTAATTCTAATCCTTTTAAATTTAATTTTTACATGATAACACTATTTTTATTATCTTTTATTTACATAAAATCATTAAGAAAGTGTTTTATGAAACAATAAATTTATTTCTGTTTTTAAAGGGATTTTTTTTATTATGTATCCATGATCTATAAAATGTTATCAATTTTTTTACCATGATAATTTTTTTTAAATTATATTTTACAATTTATTTATAAAAATAGTTTGAAAAAATATTTTGTGTTATTTTAAAAACAATTTGTTTTTTACCAATGTTGTGAAATGAATCTTTGTTTTTAATGATTACGTTGTGAACAGAATTTCTCGACATCATGTATGTTTAATTTTTTTGAAGATTCCATTAAATTTTTTCATTGTTTTTTCAAATAAAATGGTTTCCCTAATGTTTTATAAATTTTTAAATATAAAATAATTTATTTCAAAATGAAATATTATTTTCCTCAAGAATCATTCCAGTGATATTTTAAAGTATTTTTTCATCTATATTTACTTAATTTATTTTTAATTTTGATTTACTATAGATATTATTCAATGATGGCATACCTATTATTTATATTAATATTTTTTCATTAAGATGAATAGATTTTTGTGACACTCAATTCTTTTCAATGGGTTATAATTTGATAAAGTGATGAATGTTTTATGATCGTATGGGACATATGTGAATGAATTATAATAATATTTTGGGAGGTGTTGAATAATATATTCCTATAATGGGACGGGTAAATATCATCACTCACGTGACCATAATAAAATGAAATGGAAATTGAACATTTTTTACTAATTGAATCCATCAACTATGATTTTCTTAAGAGTAGTCATTGACTAAGAAAATATGAAATTAGGTGAAAACCAAATCCACTATGAAATTCTTGGTAGTTATAAGTGATAATGAAAATTATTTTCTATTATTATATTCACTACAAAAACATATATATTGTAGACACCTAGTTTCTTTTATTATAATTATTTGAAATATTTCTATATATATTTAAAATTCATGGATAATAGATGAAATTATATTCCAATACCTAATATTCCATGAATTTTCATTATAAAAATATTAAATATATTTTATATTTCACATGCATAGATTTTAAATGATAATGGGATAACACTTAAAAGATCATAGATAAGAAATTTGAAAATTTGGCTGATTCCAAACTGAGTTCTTTAACACACGTGTGAGATAAAATGTGTCGACGTGGGGCATTCAGACTCCTCACTCATTATCACTACATTTAGTGAGTTACTTAAATAAAACATTCATTCATTCATTTGTTTAAACACAATGGATAGCTATATAATATCTATTCCATCTAATTTGTTTTTTGTTAGACATATAAACCATGGGAGAAATCAAGAACTCTCCTCCATCTATTGGTAGGTCATTTTAGAC
Organism: Viscum album; assembly: GCA_963277665.1. Lineage (NCBI taxonomy): Eukaryota > Viridiplantae > Streptophyta > Magnoliopsida > Santalales > Viscaceae > Viscum > Viscum album. The sequence continues at coordinate 593,710 of CAUJRU010000300.1, read as the reverse complement.
AAAAATGAAACTCCAAATCAGATCATATAAGGATGTTGTGAAAACAGAAACATCTATAGATCATTGGTTGAATTTTTTTCATCAACTAATGATACATAATTGATGTATGACTCAAAATTTGGTGTTTGAATCGTATTGTATAAAAATATTGATCAGATCAATTATTGTTCTTCAATATGTTCCCTTTTGTAGCGTTTCTATGTGCCCGAGTACTGAAATCTTGATTAATTTCAATTTTTTTCTAACCCTGGGTTCTTTGTTATTGATCGATTGTACAAGAATGATTGAAATAAATCAATTAACCATTTTCATTATCCTTTTCATCTTTTTTCTTTTCTTTTGTCAATGTTTGAATATTAAGGTCCTAGTTGGACAATTTTCGGGTGGTACTGAGCCCGATCGGTCACCTGAATTTGTAGCAGTTTAGCGTACAAGGAGAAGATCAGTGAGGTTAGTATAGATATTTAGTTATTTTAAATCATTGGTGATAATTTCAGTGTTTACTGATCAAGGGATTGAACATATAAGATTTAGTGACATTCAAAACGAATTGGGATGCCCCCATGGGTCAGTAGACACTATTTTCTAGAAAAATGTTAAGAGGCTATGATATTCATCTTGATACATGAGTTTTAGGATGATTCAAGGTGAAATCCATGGAAGATAATGCTGATTCAAATGCAAGGATCAAATCTTGGATTTCTAGAAAAATATCGACTACACGTCATGTACAAGGATGATTAGATGAGGTAAATCCCCATAGATGTTGAAGCTAGGGAATGGTAAAACATAAGGATAACACGACATGTAGTCCTCCTACACACTATGTACCACATTCCTAGTTGTGAATATATGTGATGGATAATATAAGAAAGAAACAATGTGTAATTATCTGGTTAGGCACACAATCACGTACTTATATACATAAACAAGGGGTCTGGAAAATGGAAATTGAAAGTAGGAAATGATCCAATCCTAGTTATCCTGGACACACCATGAAGTCAACCTACACGATTTGTACTACTACATGGGATGGCGTCGTGTGTTGTCCATGGAAATGACCAGGCAGTGAAATGGGACCACATGTTTTGTGGGTCCCCTCATACATTTTCTACCCCATGTTCTTTTTTCTAGGAAACCTAAACCATTTACACCTCTGTTTTAACACTGATTTCAGGGAGATAGTAGCATATCCTGATTGTTTTTTTCATTTAAAATGTGATGGTTCCCTTATTTGTCCCTTGAAGATAATATTTATATATTTTGAGCATGGAATCTATGAAAGAAACACATTATGAGGGAAATTATTATGTTTTATTATGATGAACATTCTGAGTTTTCACTCTAACATAGCTGGGTAGTGGTCTCCTCGATGGATACCATGTTGACACACCAGCATATCTATGAAATGCATTCATTGAAATGTACTGATATGAAACTATAGTATAGTTGTGAAATTACATAATCTATGGATACCATGTAGACCCACTAGCATAGACGGGAAGTGTTGTCCTCAACAGATACCGAGTTAACCGTGTATCATAAATGGGTAGTGGAATCCTCGACAAATACCATGTTGAACCTATAGTAGATATTATTACTAAAATCATCAGTGACATATACAGATGAACCCCCTTTCTTACTAAGTAGGGGTCCTCTACTTTGAGTTTCTGGCCACTCATCTATGCACCACAATAATGATTTGTAGTTAGACTTGGATTGTTACTTCAGGGAAGATGTGAGCGATGTTGGGAATCATTGATGGAATTTAGAAACTATTGGCTATAATTTTCCTTTGTCTGAGATATGATATGTTTAACACCTTACCCTCTTTTTTGTGAATCTATTGACTGATCCTACATACATACATACATACATACATATATATATATATATAGCCATATGTATCCACACATAATATTTGTTTACTCTCTTCCCATGAGAGGTGAAGATGTGTGGGGTAGCCCACATGATTTTAGTGACTTCTTTCTCATTTTTGGATGAGTCTACTCTCATTCTATATGTGGTGAAGACTCAATGGGTAGTTCATCAACTCATCTTTTTTTTTAAAATTGGGTTATGACGAGGTTACATTCACAATTTAATTCGGGTTGAGCTACTCTCTTTGATTATATCATGCACCTACCATCATTTTGTTTCTATTTTATCTCTTACTGATCTCCCTTTATGTTTCAAGTATTCCTAATAGGTATTGATATACTCACCCCTAAATGGTATGTTCCCACATGTGTCATTTCATATGATGAATACATACATGTTGACCGTGAATTTAGATGAGCTTAGGGTAATGGGGTGCTTGGAATACATATAGTTCTCAAATATTGGGATTCTGGAGCTGGGATCTCTCATCTACATACTTTTCCAGTTTTTTGTTAGGTTGGGACATATTTCGGGTTGGGTGTGTATTTCAACCCTTTTCTTTTTAGTTTTCACTACCATACCATTGTATTGTATATAGATTTATGAAATCTCGATTTATATTATAGAATTATTGCATATTTTAAAAATTTCCTTTGCACTTTTTCATAGAGATGGAAATGATTGAGTGTAAAGGTATATTTTCCAAGTCATCCTTATTCTATTTATGCAGTTGAGGCTGGTTTTTATCCCCTGTCCTATAGAGGTGGGGTTGGGGTAGTTGTGGGTCAAGCCATGGTTTTCATTGGGCCGTGATAGATTGGTATCAAAAGTGGTTTGATCCTTGGGGGTGATGTTCCAATTTGTACCCTTATAAATATTTGGTTGGGATTAAGGAAACAATTTTGAAGGGTCTTTTTTACATCTCATAGTCTATGGAATTTAGTGATAGTGTGATGACTAATGTATCTTTTAACATTACCATGACCCCCTATAAGTTTAATCATCTTGTTGTGACTTTTTTTGATCACTGGTATATGCTTCATATTAGATTGATTATTTCACTATATTTATTGATTCATCTCTACATTTTTTCCATATTTATATATGATCAGCAAATCGATTAATTTCTTGTTAAATCATATGATGCCTTCATGATGACAGCTAGCCAGTATACTGGCTATGGTTCATGATGACAATCCGATGAGCGATGAAGCCTTTATTAAGGATCCAACTCATGATATGCTTCCTCCAGGTGGGACGGTAGCAGCACCTCCCCAATTGAAAAATACATTATCCCATCAGAGAAAACTGAGGATGATCACAATTTTAACATACTCCATGAATTTCAGCACTAGCGGCCACTAAGGTTCTGTAGTGATCCATATTCTCAGGTAGTAGAGGATTGGATGGAGTTAGTGTTCCTTATCTTTAGTCAGGTTTAGAACCTGAACGATCAAGTGGTTTCATTGGAAACAATCATTTTCCAGGGATTGGTTGGGTGCTTGTAGATCCTAGTTACATAGGTTCAGGACAAGTTGATAGTCTTGTAGTCCAGATTCTAGAAGCTATTCCATGAGGAGTACTACCATTCATTCTTGCACTATGATCAGGTTCAGAAGCTTCTGGAACTAAAACATGGAGGGATGATGGTGGCTAATTATACAGTTAGGTTAGCAGACCATAAATTATAATCCATTGACAGGATCTGCGATGGATACATAAAATCATTGATGTTTGAGCACAAATAGATAAATAGATATATGCCAATTTAGTTCTCAAATTCACCCCCACCCATGAATAAGTGCTGGAGGAGGCACCAATGACATATATATTTTTTTCAAAGGGACACCATATAGATGGAGTTTGATATGTGTGCTAGATTCTTGAGTCATCTATAGTAGCTAGTAGATGCCATGTGACATGAACTCAATGCATGATGCCCCTTCATGATCAGGATGTATAATGACATCATGTATGGAGGAGAAAATTCACTAGTGTATCCCAGAGATGAGTGGTTCTTTTCCTATGATGTGTGTGGTCACCTTGTTTGAGAATACTCGACCAGACAAGCTGAGCAGCACCGACAGATAACTGATGGACTACCAAAACATAGGTAGTACTATGATCTAGGATCTTCTAGTCAAGGGTAGATTGGTACCATGGGAGGCAGAGAGGGAATATAAGTAGGAATAGTAATGGGTGGTTGACTCCATGATGATATACATCCACCACCACCACATGGTTTTCCTCATCAGGCTCATGGAGTGAAATCTTGGGATGTACCGGTTGTAGGCTCTAGATGTCAATGATGTTACAACACATGATATGATTAGAGGTGAGTTCTATGTTTTTTCTACTATTTATTTAGTATCAGTGGACATAGGTTCTTTTATTTCCTTTTGTTGGGCAGAGAGTGATGGCAAGAGGGGGGGTGAATTGCCTTTTAAAAAGTTTAACAATTTAAAATCAAAGTAAAAAGTGCAGCAGAAATAAAAGAGGCAAGACACAAAACTTGATAACGGAGTTCGGCTTAAACCAAAGCCTACATCTCCGCTCCCAACTCAACCGTTGAGAGATTTACTACCGCTTGCTTTTTAATGGTTTTAGCAAGAAACCCACTAGACTTTAAGGTAGTCTAGAACCTATTACAGCTTGATTTTAATTGTTGAGCAAGAACCCACTAGCCTTCTTACAGGTGAAGGCTAGATCACCTATGACTCAAGCCTTTTAAAGGGAAGGCTTGACTAACCTCTTCACACCTTGAAGGTGGTGTGAAAACCCAAACAAAGAGGAGATGAGAGAAAGAGGGGTTTGTAGGAACAAACCCAAATTGTTGCTCAAAAAGAATAAAACAAGAAAAACCGTAATGTGTAGAAGTCTTGGGCGCCAATGGATTGATTGGAGTTGATGAAGAGCGCTCCCAAGCTTCTATGGTGATGCTCCTTGGATGTGGAAATGGGTTGGAGCAATTGAGGTTCCTTGAAGGAATCCGCTGGAGGTTCGCCAAATGATTGAAAAATGTTCCCGTGGGCTTTCTTACGTTTCCGGGGCTTCCTAGTCCTTTATTTATAGAGGGGGAACCCTCAAATGGCCTTTGGGGGTCTTCAGAGCCGTTGGAGAGGCCTTCGGAGCCGTTGGGAGTCAAGTGGACAAGTCTGGTCAAAGCCCAACGGCTAGTTTGACTGGCTCCACCGGCTGACCGGTACAGTTCCACCGGTTGGCCGGTGCTTAAAAAATGGAGAGGCCTTTTGCCCAGGCACCACCGGCTGGCCGGTGAGGAGGCCACCGGTTGGCCGGTGGTGAGACAGTAGGTGTCCCTTCTGTCTGGGTTCCACCGGCTGGTCGGTGATGGGACACCGGTTGGCCGGTGGTCTGGACAGAGGGGATGCCTTCTGTCAAGATTCCACCGGCTGGCCGGTGGTCATACACCTGTTGGCCGGTAGACTCAGAGAGTCCACATTCAGTCCTTCTTGGCCCAATTCCTTGGAAACCTTTTGCCTATCAACAAAAACACTTAAAACAATATTAGATAAATAAGAGAGTGATTGTGATCATGAAAATTAAACCATGAGGGGTACGAGAGGTACAACAATCTCCCCCTATTTTGATGATCACAATCACCAAAACAAGCAATGTAAAAGATTGAAATGAGAGGCATGCTTTAAAAGATAAATTGAAAAGAAAATCAAAGCATGAGAGAAATACATTTCTCCCCCAATCAACCAAGAATTTCTCCCCCTTTGTGATTATAAAAATAGCACGGGGCATAAAACGTTATTGAGGGAAAGGATTGAAAAACAAGACAGAGATTTTAAACCAATTGAAATTTTTTAAATTTGAATTGAAAGTTTTGAATTGAAAGTTTTGAATTGAAAGTATTGAATTGAAAGTTTTGAATTGAAAGTTTTGAATTGAAAGTTTTGAATTGAAATTTTTGAATTGAATGTTTTGAATTAAATGTTTTGAATTGAAAGTTTTGAATTGAAAGTTTTGAATTGAAAGTTTTGAAAGAAAAACGGACAAAGGCTTAAACAATCCTAACTCCCCCTAAATAAAAACAACAAATCACCGTGGAGAGGATTTTAGAACCGAGACAAATTTTGGTCCGGTGTGACTCGCTAAAAGGTATTTTTCAATCCACACTTGTCTAGTGAAGGGTCTTCTCCTATGAAATTCATCATTAAAGGAAATGGTTTTGGGCCTTCCATACCGGGCATTTTTTCAATCGCACTCACAAATTAAGTGCCCGGGTTTTTTACAATAGTTGCAAAATTTATATTGGGAGCTCCCCCTTACAAAAATAGTAGGAGCATGGGAAGAGGAAGCTTGCTTGGAATAGCCAAGCCCTTGGGTGGTTCTAGATATGCATTGGAAACCAAGTAATTTGGTCAAATTTTGTTCACCTTGCGTGAACTTGGCAAGAGACTTCCTTAGATCTTTAATGGTTGAATTCAAAGAATCAACATTTGGAATATCTTGGATCTTAAGGGCAAGTTCCTCATTCTTTTTGAGAAGTTGTTCTATTTCAGAAATGAGAATTTTATTTTTCTTTTTCAAAGCAATAAATTTGGAAGAATGTTCGTGAAAACCTTCCTCCAATTGATCTCTCTCATGTTGGAGATCTTCATAAGAAAAATGGTTGAAAGAATTGAAAGAACAAGAGGAAGAGGAGTCGGAAGAGGATATCTCATGAAATGCCATTAGGCATTTTTTACCGTTGTCACTTGAGGAGGAGGAGGAGGAGGATGTGGAGCTATCATTCCATGTGTCCTTGAATGCCTTCTTCTTTTCCTTTTGCTTGGCCTTTTTCTTGTTGAGTGGACAATCGGGCTTGTAATGGCCTTTCTTGCCACACCCGTAACATGTTACCTCGGGCTCGGATTTTTCTTTGGGTTGAGCCTTGCGGGATTTCATCTTCTTGTGATTCTTCATGAATTTGTGCATTTTACGGGCAAGATTCTCCATTTCTGAATCGCCGCTTGAAGAGGAAGACGATGAGGAGGAGGAGCTTTCTTCTTTTTGAACTTTGAAGGCGATGTTCTTTGGAGTTTTGATGAGGTTGCCTTCCTTTTCAGCTTGCCTCCTCATGGGGATCTCGTAGGTCATGAGGGATCTGATGTGCTCTTCGACCCGTATGTTCTTGATGCCGTTTGCCTCTTGAATTGCCGTGACTTTCGGTGACCATGAGCTTGGTAAGATCCAAAGGATCATCTTGACCATCATTTCTGCAGAAACATCATCTCCAAGAGATTTTCTTCCATTGCAAACGTCAGTAAAACGAGTAAACATATCAGTAATTGATTCGTGTGGGTGCATGGTGAAACTTTCAAAATCTTGGCGATACATGTCTAATCTAGTGTCTTTGACTTTGTTAGTGCCCTCATGGGTTACTTCTAAAAGATTCCAAATTTCATAAGAGGAGGAACAAGTAGAAACACGGATGAATTCATTACGGTCTAGCCCACAATGGAGAGCGTTCATGGCTTTGCCATCAAGCTCGAAATTTTTAATATCGGCTTGAGTCCATTTGGATTCATCGGGAGAAGAAAGAGAATAACCATGCATGACAATTTTATAAATAGGATAAACTATACTTCTAAGAAAAGTATACATGCGGGTTTTCTAATAGGTATAGTCAGTTCCATCAAAAAAAGGAGCACGACCCAATGAATAACCTTCGGGGGCGAAAGAAGATGAAGCCATCACAATGGATCTTGAATTTGAAACCGGTGAAGGTATTACTCAAATTTTCCCTCTGATACCAAATGTTGGGCGGAGAGTGATGGAAAGAGGGGGGGTGAATTGCCTTTTAAAAAGTTTAAAAATTTAAAATCAAAGTAAAAAGTGCAGCGGAAATAAAAGAGGCAAGACACAAAACTTGATAACGGAGTTCGGCTTAAACCAAAGCCTACGTCTCCGCTCCCAACTCAACCGTTGAGAGATTTACTACCGCTTTCTTTTTAATGGTTTTAGCAAGAAACCCACTAGACTTTAAGGTAGTCTAGAACCTATTACAGCTTGCTTTTAATGGTTGAGCAAGAAACCACTAGACTTCTTACAGGTGAAGGCTAGCTCACCTATGACTCAAGCCTTTTAAAGGGAAGGCTTGACTAACCTCTTCACACCTTGAAGGTGGTGTGAAAACCCAAACAATGAGGAGATGAGAGAAAGAGGGGTTTGTAGGCACAAACCCAAATTGATGCTCAAAAAGAATAAAACAAGAAAAACAGTAATGTGGAGAAGTCTTGGGCGCCAATGGATTGATTGGAGTTGATGAAGAGCGCTCCCAAGCTTCTATGGTGATGCTCCTTGGATGTGGAAATGGGTTGGAACAATTGAGGTTCCTTGAAGGAATCCTCCGGAGGTTCTCCAAATGATTGAAAAATGTTCCTGTGGGCTTTCTTACGTTTCTGGGGCTTCCTAGTCCTTTATTTATAGAGGGGGAACCCTCAAATGGCCTTTGGGGGTCTTCAGAGCCATTGGAGAGGCCTTCGGAGCCGTTGGGAGTCAAGTGGACAAGTTTGGTCAATGCCCAACGGCTAGTTTGACTGGATCCATCGGCTGACCGGTACAGTGCCACCGGTTGGCCGGTGCTTGAAAAATAGAGAGGCCTTCTGCCCAGGCACCACCGGCTGGCCGGTGAGGAGGCCACCGGTTGGCCAGTGGTGAGACAGTAGGTGTCCCTTCTGTCTGGGTTCCACCGGCTGGCCGGTGATGGGACACCGGTTGGCCGGTGGTCTGGACAGAGGGGATGCCTTCTGTCAAGATTCCACCGGCTGGCCTGTGGTCATACACCGGTTGGCCGATAGACTCAGAGAGTCCACTTTCAGTCCTTCTTGGCCCAATTCCTTGGCAACCTTTTTCCTATCAACAAAAACACTTAAAACAAGATTAGATAAATAAGAGAGTGATTGTGATCATGAAAATTAAACCACGAGGGGTACGAGAGGTACAACAACTTTATCTCTATACTCTTGGTGTGAGAGAAGGAACACCCAGTTTAGCCTCTAGCCCGACACATTTTTCAAGTTGTTTCTACAGGGAATGCTTCCTCTATATCATTAATCTATTTGTAGTGTGTGCACTAGATTAGTGGAGAGAGGCTCACATGGGACCATTTACTCATCATGATGGAAACATATGATTTCATCTTTGGTATGGATTGGTTGTCAATGGTCATATTCATGGTAGAATATCCCCACACACAATTTATATGCCTATGTTCTAGTGGTATGAGAATCTCCTTTTCGGGAGAAAGGGGTCTCATGGAAGGGTGAGTGGGTTTTGTAAGTAGGAAGCTAGAACCCATTACCCATCACATAGTTATTTTATCCCTTGGTGAATTAGTATCTTCAAAAGTTTTTGATACTACATCAGAGAGGGATGATGGCGGCTAATTATACAGTGAGGTTACCATACATTAAATTTTAATCCCTTTATAGGATCTTCGATGACTAATTCAAATCATTTATGTTTTAGCACAAATATATAGATAGATCGATGCCAACTTATTTCTCTTATTCATCCCCACAATGAATAGTTTCCAGAGGATGCACCAATGACATTAATATTTTATCATAGGGACACCTAATAGATGGAGGTAGATGTGTGTTCGAGAGTGCTGAGTAATCGATAGAATCTAGTAGATGCCAGGTCCCAAGATCTCGACGCATGATGCCCTTTCATGATCAATATCTAGCAGGACATCATGTATGGATGAAAAAAGCACAAGTGCAGCCCAGAGAGGGGTGGTTCTTTTCCTATGATGTGTGTGGTCACAGAGATTGAGAATACTTGACTAGACATGATGAGAAACACTGACATATAGCTATTGTACTACCATGATAGAGGCAGTTCTATAATCTAGGATCAACTAGGTGAGGGTAGGCTAGTACCATGGGAGGAAGAGAGGGAATATAAGTAGGAATATTTTTGGGTGGTGGAATCCACAATGATATACTTCCACCACCACCGCATTAAGGCCCAAATTAGGCTCAAGGAGTTAAAAGCTGGGGAAGCGGGAAGTTGTAGGATTTGGTTGTCTATGATGTCACAACACATGATATGATTAGAGGTGATATCTATGCATTTTCAACTATTTATTTAGTATTAGTAGACATAGGATCTTGTCATTCCCTTATCTCTATACTCTTGGTGTGAGATTAGGAACACCCAGTTTAGGCGCTCTCCCAACAATTTCGTCAAGATGTTTTTATAGGGAACACTTTGTCTATATCATTAATCTGTCAGTAGTGCCTGAATTGGATTGGTGGAGAGAGGATCACATGGGACCATTTACTCATCATTATGGAAACAAGTGACTTAAAATTTAGTATAGATTGGTTTTCAATGATCATATTCAATATCCAATATCACCATAGACAATTTATATGACTACATGTTGGTGGTATGAGATTATCCTTTTCTGGAGAGAGGGATCTTGGGGAAGGGTTAGTGGGTTTTGTAATCAGGAAGCTACAACCCATAAACTATCACATAGTGAGTGTATCCCTTGGTTAATTAATATATTTAGGAATATAGATTCTTTCAACTGTGGAGGATTATATAGAAGTCTTTTATGAGGATGTTCCATGACTACCACTGAGGTGGGAGTTAGAGATTAACAATGACTTGTATCCTAGGGCCAATCAGAAAAAATTCACGGCATATCATATAGAACATAACAAGATTTGGGAGTTGTAGTTGAAGTGGGAGGACCTTTGAGAGAATGTTTTAATCAGGACCAGTGTATCCCCATGTCATATCTAGTGTTGTTCAAGAAAAATGGGTATGGTAGCTTGCGAATTTTTGGGGGTTATCATCACCTGAACTTGGTCAGGAAAAAAAAATACCCATTTCTAATGATTGACCATCCCTTTGACTAGTTTCAGGTCATGAGATGTTTCTTGATGATCAATATTAGTTTCATCTACCACCAATTGAGGGTTTTAAAAGATGATATTCCAATATTTTAATATTGATGTTGTTATGGAAACTACGAATTCTTAGTGATTCCATTTGGTGTAGAAAAATTCCCCTTAAATATTTATGTTTTTAATGAACAAGGATTTATATAGTTACATGGACCAATTTTTAGTTGTCTTCATCCAAAAAATAGACTCTTCTAATCTAATTCATAAGAGGAGAATGAAAATCACTTAAGGTTGGTTCAAGAATTTCCCTACAATAACCAGTTTATAGAATGCTCTCAATGTTCTAGTTTTGGATTCATGAGAATTTTTTCCTAGGTATATCATTTATATTCTTGGTTAAGCCATAGATCCAATAAAGACCAATGTTTTTATTTCTTGTGAGCCACCAAAGAGCAAGTCAGAGGTGAAATATTTACTTGTCTTGGCATGCTACTATATGATGTTTCTGGCAGAATTTTCTATAATCATAGCCCCTTTAACCTCCCATATGAAAAAACGGGAATATGATTACCATGTTTGAGTGGTTCCAGAATGTATTTTAGGATTTGAAAATGTGGTTGATGAGTTCCCCAATATGGGGACTACCAGAGGAAGGTGTGGTGTTCGTGTTTTATTGCTATACCATAGGAGCTAGGATCAGTTGAGTATTGATGCATCTGTAGAAAATTCTCACAAAAAGTTCATGGAAGGTGATTACCCATGATAAAAACAATGGTTCTCATGAACTATAGTAGAAATTAATAGTTTTTTCAATGATTAGGTGGAGGAAATACATTTATAGGGTGTTCCCTGTGGTCTAATCAAACCACTAGAGTCTCTGGTGCATCTCCATATTGAGAGACTTCAACTAGTGACAGCAAAACTGGATATAGTTCCTATTGGACTATTACATTGAGAAAATAAATACTCAAGAGAAGGGAAACATTTTATTAGAAACCCATAGCAGGATATCCCATGCACGATAGCTACAGTAGGATTAATTGTAGTCGGCCTCCTTCCATCTAACCCCGGTGGAATGGTAGGGTACAAATTTTTTGCAGTCGATGGTGTTGAATCCTCCTTTTTTTGAGTTTGTGTGGTAGTCCCAGCTAAGAGACATCAAATATGAGATATTATGTTATAAAATATAAACAATTGATGCACCAGATGGATATTTAAAGGAAGTAATCATGCCATCTTGTTCTAGGGGAATGTGGTTCTAGTCATGATGTAGAAGTATGTAATGAGAGAGTTCCTCCTTTCTCACCTATTTGCAAATCTCATTGTTTGGAAGTTGTATAGTGATCATCAATAATATTTTTTGTGGTCCTATATGAGATGAAGTGTTGGTGAGTTTGTCTCTCATTGCCTCACTTGTCCACAGTTGATGGTCAAGAATCACGTTCCACCAATTTTTTTGTGTCCCATTAAGATCCATGAGTGGTAATGGGATGGAATATACATGTACATTGTGACAGGTCTTCCATGCATAGAAAATTATCATGATTCCATCTGTTTGATAGTTTATCGACTCAAGAATTCGGAAAAATTCCTTTCTATTATGGTGCCGAGTTTTGCCTAGAATTTGCTGCAGTTATATGTAGGTGACATCATTCGTCTCCACTATGTTCCCTCCATTATTGCGATAGATTATCCATCAATACGTACAGTTTACAAGATGATTTTGGAGAGTCATGTAAGAGTAATTTAGGACCCCAATGAGGATGAGTAAACCATTCCCCCTATACCAATTGGAAGACTTATCCCATTATCAAGTTGTTGTAGGATATATGAGGGATTTCATGTTAGAATTTGGATGTAACTTGTAGGATCACCTTTCATCCTAGAGTTTATATAAAATAAAATTTATCACTCCACCATAAGCGTGAAACCTCTTTAGGACCTATACAAGAGAACCTTTATGTCACCCATATTCTAGGAATAGATCGATGTGCCATATATTGTGGGACAAGAGATGATGTAGGTGATGAAAAATAATGTCTTGGTCACTTGTGAGTTGATGAGGATAGCCTAGAGTAGGCGGAAATATTCGACAGATAACCATAGTAGGTCATTAATGTCCGATTAAGGAGGCCACATTTTTAGGTCCCAGGGGTAGTGGAAACATGCGATGGGTGATGCCCAACATTCATTTTTATCATGATAAATGATCAATAAAATATCTATATGATGTTTAATCATTGTGTGAAATGTAATTGAATCAGTGATAGTCATCATTAATAACACCCGAAATAAGAGAGAGGAGATCAAAATAAATTGTTTATAATTAATTTAATTAGAAAAGGATTACCTCTAACGAATTATTTTTCATCGATGAATCTAGAGATATATATGTGATGTACCACTATCTCATTGAAGAATCCAAGTATAAATTTCCTCTAGAGGTGATCCACACATGTTACAGAAATCTCTAAACATCTTCGAAGGAGTATTTGGGTGCTATCATAGAAGATCCTCTCACTTCTGTCATCTTCCTTGATTTCCATGAGGATTGATTCCAAATATATCTCCTTGATCTAGAGACGGAAGATTGCTCATCATTATTGGCAGAGTTCTTAGGGAAGTGAGATATCTATAATTGAGGGGATCCTGCAAGATTCATCGTGAATAACTAAATTAGGTCTTGAGAAAATAAAATAATAGGGTATTTATATTTCTGGGTAAAAATAAAATAATTTTACAAGAATCTTTGTCAAAATATCTCAAATCAATCATTTTTCATTCCAGTTATATCTACATATGTGCTCGATATCTATTTACATGAATTTCAGAAATATAAAATGCCTACAGAACACCATTTCCATGAATATATTTAGGCTATAACATTTCAATCAAATGGCTTGAGATATTTACTTCCATTAATGAACAGAAGAGATAAATCCTTTCTATCATTATTAATTAATGAAAATATTATCCTTTATAGACCAAACATATCCTACCACGCCATGAACATATGTTGTCACAGCATTCATCAATTCATCTAGGTGTGTGACTCATAATAATAATTAATAATAATATTAGAGTCTAAGGACCAATAGACATTTACACATATGGGAAAATCTAATGACACATAGAAATATGGATTTCCTACTCACGGGTCTCATTCTCATAATATCCTTACTAGATATTAGCAAGGGTATACACCGTGAGAAGGTGCCTCAATGTCCTATGAGACTCCAACCTTAATAGATGGTTTCATTTGTGTCTATCTTATTATATCATCTAGGTGTAAAAAATATATTCAAGAATAGTGTCATAGCACTTTCGAGTTCTCATTATATTGGGGAACTGCTATATACCTTTAGTGAGACAAATACTTGTTGGACATTATCACATTATATATTACATTGAAGAACAATCAATATGTGATAAGTAGGTTATTAATATTCAAAATAATTAATACAAATTTATCATAATGTACAATGATGTTGGTTCTAGGGAACCAACTCCAATAGAATCCCACTTTCACTAGAGATAATTGCTAACAACCTTCAATTTGCTAGCTCTCACGTGATACTAATGCTTCTGCTATGATATGCCTTTAGTCAAGGGGTCTAACTTGTTCGCTTACATGGTTAATCAAATTAATGCAACATCTTCCCAATGATATAAATACCTCAAGAGGTGATCCTTCCAGAGTATATGATTTTTCAGTTGGTGTGACATCATCTCTTTTTCAAGATCCACCATAAGAGTATTATCACAATACAATGTAATAGGGCCTTTTTTACTATGTAATACATCAAGATCCTATACAATATTCTGAATCATAATGGCATCCTTGGATGTATTAGTAGACTCTGTATACTCAGACTCCATTTTAGAATCAGTAACAACAACATACATTGAAATCTTAAAACTCGCAACACCCCTGTTGAAATAGAAATCATATCCTGATCATGACAACAGATCATTTTGATCTATATGAAAAACAGCATCAGTAAAACCCCATATGACCATCTTCTTGTCTCTTCTATACCCTAAAAACATATCCTTAGTTTCTCTCGGATACATAAGGATAGAATTAACAACAGTCTGATATTTCTCTCTAGGATTTGATTGATATCTACCTACCATGATCTATGCATAAGAAACATCATGTCTAGTACATAACATGACAAGCATTAATGATCCTTTTTCAAGAGAATATTGGATATCACTCATTCCTTATTTATATAGTTGTGTGTGGAGACACATTTTCTTAGAATGATGTAAACCATTTGACACTACAACCAACCCCCTCTTGGACTGTTCCATAGTAAATATCTTTATTATCTGGGTAATATATATACTTTGAATTACACCAAGAAGCCTCTCGGATCTATCACGAATGATCTTGATCCCTATAATGCAGGAAATTTCACCTAAGTCTTTCATGGAGAAGCTGTTGTTCAACCAGTATTTGATAGATTTAATGACATGTATTTCATTACCAATAAGTAATTTGTAATAAATATACCCTACAAAGATAATGGCCACATTACAATTAATCTTTTTTTAAACACATCGCTCGCATTCATTATTAATGCATCCAAATTATTTTATTGGATTCATCCAATGAAATATTCTATGACTTTGATTCTTATTTCATTACATAAATGGATTTCTCTAAATTTAAAATCAATTTGGAATCACCTAGAGTTTTAAAACCTTATTATTGTGTCATATATATCTTCCAAAAGGTTACCATTAAGGAATATAGTTTTGACATCCAGCTTCCAAATCTCATAGTCATGATAATCTGGTATAGCAAGTATCATAATATTGCATTCAAACAAGGAAAATAAGATTTCTTGATGTAATTTAATCTCTATACCCACTATCCTTGATTTATAGGTACATACATTACCATCCATGTATAATTTCATCATGAATACCTATTTTAATTCAAAAAAATTTACATCAATTAGTGCATCGACCAGAACCCAAACATCGTTCTAATACATGGAATTCATTTCATAATTCATAGATTCAATCTATCTCGTAGATTCTGAGCTCTATACTGTCTCTTTTTTCCTGAAAGGTTCATCATAATCAACCAATAATGAGTCACCATCCTGGGTGACTTGTAAACTATGACTCTCTAGTTCTCTTACAATTCTTATGCTCCAACATAGTAATCATGTTTCTGGAACTACTTCTTCTAAGGGGACTTGGGGAGTTTGTTCCACTAGAAAACCTTGTATATCTTAAGAATCAACGTCTTTCATGTCAATATTTCTCCCACTATATTTTTTTGATGATGTTATCCATATCAATAATTATGTCTTTTCTATAGATAGTCACAATCTTATCTAAGGGGTTTTATAGGTAGTATCCATTTTTTTCCTTAAGATACACTATAAAGATACACATTGCGCCTCATGGTGCCTGTTTATTGCCTAAAAAAGCATTAAAAACTCCTCACAACCTAATACAGATGTACGAAACAGAATGGATTTATTTCCACCCCATATCTCGAAGGTAATTCCATTTATATCATTAGCTGGTACTTGGATTAATGTGTATGACAAATTTTGTAATTCATATCCCCAAAAGTATAATGGAATATCTATATGACATATCATCTACCAGCCTGTGTTCAACAATGTATGTTTCCTACATTCATTAAAACTATTCCACTATGTTTTATAAGGTGTAGTCAGTTGAGTTAGAGTCCTTTACTCTTGTAGAAGTCGATGAAATATGGGTTATGATATTCACCACCTAGATCTGATCGAAACATCTTAATCTTCATACCAAGATAATTCTCTAATTTATTCTTTAATTCCTTGAATTTATCATAGGAATCATTCTTATAACTCATCTAGTAGATATATCCATATCTTCTCAAGTCATCAATATAAGTTATGATGTAAAAAAATCAACATCTATTTCTACTGTAGGTTGTCCACACACATCATTGGGTACCAATCCAAGAAGTTCTATGGCTATTTCACCATATCCACCGAATGGTGGTCTGGTCAAATCTATATGCAATCAAGCATGAAATATATTATGTGGTTTTATCTCCAAATATTATAAATAAAAATCTTGATTGAACTTTTTCAATTACATCTCATTTATATGACTAATACGGTGATGCCATAGCTGTGTGTTACATGAGTCATGTGAAGATGAATCATTATGGATTGAGACCCCTTTGTTTTTGTAATTTAATACATAAAATAACATTATTTAAATTTTCCATTACATAAGATATGTTTCCATTATAAAATAAACAAATTTTATATCTAAATTTTTAAATAATACCATCTAATCTAAACATGATAGGGAAATTTTGTTCTTGATAACATTAGTTACATAATAATAATATCTTAAAACAAAAATTATTCCCATTGGAAATGAAAGGTTGTATCCACCCATCGTTAGGGAAGCTAACCTCACACCATTGGAAGCTCACAGATCCACCTATCCCCTGGTAATCTTCTGGTATCTACATAGATCCTTCATTTGGATATATATGTGAGAACAGAAATATCTATCTAATTCCCAATGTGTATAAATGGAAAGACTTAACTTGATAAAGAACACACCTTGGGATTCCCCTTTCTTTTGTGTGATGTTCCTCTTCCAGTGGAATGACATACCCCATGCAAAACATAATGCCTCCTTTTCCAAGACCTAATTATAGATCATAATTTTCATGGAAGGATAGTTCTCAGAAGCTTTGGACCATTTATATATATTAGGACCCTTTTGGTTGTTCTTACATTTCTTGTTCACCATATGGAATAAGGGTTTATCATGCCCCATGTCTTTATCCACTTGGAGATTCAAGGATAGAGGTTTTGAAATAATATTCCCATTATTTCTCATATTATAATTAATAATAAATATAGATAAGTTATTTTGAATTGATTAATGTACGAGATATGTATACAACTCATTTGGGAATTTTATCACTATGATGTTCAGGTATATAATGCGGCTGATAATAATGTCCACATAAGGACCATATTTTATAGAATCTCCCATAATAGTTGTGAATAAATCATTAGATATCGTATTCCTCTCACATCTCACCTTATCTTGATAGATATCCCTAAGGTGTGACATCATCTTATAGGCATTCATATCCCCATGTTCCCTTAAAACATCATTGGATATGGATGATAACATGAAGTAATAAAGTTATGATGCATCATTCAAATGTTTCTCATAGAGATATAGTTATTTATCACTAGTCTCATTTAGAGGGACAACTGGTAAATGATCTTCCATCATAAATAATTTCCTTTCAGGGAGAAAGATAACCTGTAGGCGCCATTTCCAAAAATGGAAATTTTTGCCAGTGAGAAGGTTTTTCTTCACAATTATTAATTTAAATGATATATTTTCTGTCATTTTATTACATTTAATATAAAATTTAATAACCATAATTTATTACTTTATCTATGAAATTTTGACAAATAAATAAATACTATATTGGTTAGTATCCCCCTTTTTTAATGAAACCCAATATCCCTCCCCATTGGCTTATAAATATAATGCTGGTTGGATATTCTAGTTTCATGGATCCATATTCCCCTTCTCATTACAATAAATTTGGTTCGCTAATCAACAAGATTTGTTTCGGGATGGTATTTTAATTTCCAACAATATTAACTCATAGTTCCTTAATATTTTGAGTGGACTCCCAATTCACGAAATAATTAATTTAGATTTCCTCAACATTTTCCTATCAGTTACACTATGTCCTTCTTTAGAAGTCAACCATGTGAACCATGTAAAGTCAACCCAAAAACTCATGTTAGAATTTTCTGATAATTGATCGCACCCCAACATTAGATGGTCAATCACATTTAACTATGGTTTGATTCTAATCCAAGTAATTGAAGGCTATACTAACATTATATTTTATTGAGACATATTTATCCTTTTATGCATAAATTTCCAATTATTATCTTAATCACATTCTTGTTTATATTATGTGGGATTACAAAAGTGATTAACCATGTATTAGATAATATTTAAATATACGCTAGCTTATTTTAGCTCCATATTGCATGCTTGTAAATTCATTAATTATGTTATTGCGATAGGACATCCATAATGAAATAACCAAGTAATTGACAGAAATAAAATAAAGGATATGATCATGAAATTATAATAGTGGTTAGTTTATCTTGTAGTTGAAAAGCTAAACGTTGACCTAGGGGAGAAAAACCATAGACCAATTGAGGGTTGTGTTTATAGATTTCCACCTATCCACAATTGAATATTATTATATTGGTTTATCCTCATATCCATACATGAACTACCTCTACTATTTTTTTGGAGATCCTTCCATTAGATATTCCATTTAATCACATGCTGGTGATGGGGAAATGGGGTTTACATAAAAAAAACCATGGGTACGCATACCCTATATAATAAATAAGGTAAAATGAAAAAATGATAACAATATAATTTTATAATAAATTAAATGAATGTAATCACAGGCAAAAATTTCACACTTAGCTCATGCTCATCCACTAACATGCAATAAATTACACATTACATTAAAATAACATTCATTTTTTAATTCTTATTATTTAAGATAAATAATGCGAGAATTGATTAATTATTATCTTTAATTAATCAATACACTTATCATTACTCATATGTCAATTTCTATGACATTTTCAACCATTATAATGTTAAAAAAATTAAAAAAAATCATTTTAAATTAACACTGAATATTTATTAGATATTCTTCTCATAATATATTCTTTTGAAAAACTAGTCACTGAATAAATGAGATCAAGATTACATGAATAATTATTAAATTATTAATGATAAGAACATTGATTAAACAAGGTAAATAATATATTATAATATATTATTTAACTGACATTCTGGATATACATAGTGTGTGACCCTCTACACCACCTTCTATGTGGATTTAAGTGAACCATCCCAAATTCCAAGGATAGAAACTAGAAACACGCCAAAGAGCCCATATAGTAATATTTTATTTCATTAATAAGATTTTACCACATATAAATTCTTACCATGTAATATAATCTCTTTATCAAAATATCTCAAATCAAGAAAGTTCCATTCTAGGGCCATCAGCCTATGTTCACAATATCTCATTTTTTGCCTTTTTGAAAATTGAACATTCCTATATAACACCATGGCCATTGATTTATTTAGGTTATATCATTTACAACCATGTAATTGATTTATTATCATCTTTTAATGAATAGAGTGGATAAATCATTTCTTTCATTATTCATTAATGCAATATTACTCCCGGCACACCCCACATATCCTACCTCACCGTGAACATTTGTTGTCCTAGTTTTCACCAATACATATAAGTGTGTGAATAATAATACACATTAAAAATACTATTTATGTATCAGGATCAATACACACATCCACATATATGAACATTAAATGAACTATATAAATGTGGATGTCCTATTGGCGGGTCTCATTCTCATAATATTCATACTAGTTATTACCAAGGATGTACACCCTAAGAAGGTGCTTCAAAGTCCTTTGAGTATCCAATGTTGATAGACCGTTTCATTTGTGTCTGTCAAATGATATCATTTGTATATAGAACATATATTCAAGAATAGTTTCATTTCACTTCAGATTTATTATCACATCGAGGAACTTCTATGAAGTTTCAATGAGATAAATAATTTTAGAATACTATCACATACCACATTACGCAGAGGATCAACCAGGATGTGATAAGTAGTTTATTAATACTAAAAAAATGGATATAAATTTATTATAAAGTACAAAGAATTTGGTTCTAGGGAACCAAATCCAAAAAAAAATTCCTGAGAGTCTCCCCATGAAGAGGATTGTGGAGGCATATCTAGGGAGGAAAATTATCCCAATGGTTCATTGGGTCATACATGATCATGCAGAGGGTTGGTGAGGATTCTTAACACCTCAACATACCCCTATAGTTGGAATGGGAGCATGAAGTATTCCTTGTGTTGTTGATGAAGTGAAAAATGCATAAATCCCTGAACATCATCAAATGGGGAGAGATTGACAAAGTGGATAGATCCACCTTTGTAGAGCACCCAATGGTAATTAAAGATCAACATAACAGTACCATGTTTGGATGGACCATCCCATTGGATATCTTATTGGGGTAGTACGATATCATGAAAGAGAGTTCATGGGAGGGGGGGAGCCAAGTACCAGAATAATATCCTAGGTTTTTTGTTTAGTTTTTTCTTTTCACAGATGAAAAGATCAATGGATGGAATGATTTAGAGACCAAGTTATTTTCTTGTAAGAAATTGAAATGTTTCTATATATTTTTGAAGATCTAGGGTCCATGTCACTGTTCTATTACATGGAATAGTGTGCATATAATTAATTTTATAAAATTATATAAAATATTTTATATTCCTCAGGCACATATTCTTAAAGAAAATAGGATAAAATTTAAATTGTCGATTGAATTATAATTCTAATATCACTTTTGAGTGTAGAATGATGTTTATACCTTAGGAACACTTAATATTTGATTGGTGAGGGGTGTTCAAAGTCCTCCCTCATTAGATCTACATTCAGTGAGTTAACTAATTAATTAATTCATTCATTCATTTTTTTCAACCTAGTGTATAAAGATATAAGATCTCTTTGAGAAATATTTATCTAGGGTTAGATAGTTAAACCTTGGGAGAAATACAAAGTACTTTATCCCTCTTCCATTGGCAGATCACATTCAAAGAGGATGAAACACCATATTTGGTCCAACGAGGAGGCAAAAAACTCATTGACATATCTCTATCATTTTCGGATGGTTTATTCTAAAAATAAATATCTATAAGAGAGTTATGAGTCATAATATGGTGTTTTTACTACCCATTTATTAAAAAGATTGACTATATCAAGCATTTTTCTTCAATTAGTGACATTTTTCAATAGTTGAATCTTCTTGAGTACTGAAATATTTGTTAATTTCAATAAATTTCTAACATCGGGTTCCCCATTTTTAATCAATTTTCCATGAATTCTTGAAATTGGTTATTTAAACTTGTTTTTTCTGATTTCTCCCTTTCTAATTAATTTCCATCATCAGTTGGACCTCGAGGCCCCGTTTCAACAATTGTTGGGTGGTGCTGAGCCCAATCGGACCCCCTGATTCATAGCGGTTTCACAAAAAAGAGTGGACCGGTGGTCTAAGACTAGTTCTTGATTTTTGGTGAGGCATGGATGATTATTTGGATTATTTTTTATCATGGAATCTAATTTAGAAGATTTTCAGTGTGAATAATTAATGTTGAAACACCCATCGGTGAGCAGAGGCCATATTCCTATGATCCATGGCTAGAGACCATTCTTTTCAACTATATATACATGTCATAGACCTATTAATGGATAATTATATGGTGGTTATAGTGAATTTGAGCATGAGGATTGGATCTGGGATTTGTGGAAAAATCTCGACTGTACGCTGTGTACAATGATGAACACACAGTGTGTATCACCTCAGTAGTGCTGGATAGGGTTTTGAAAAAATATAAGGATGACATGATGTTTACTCCTCCAACACAATGTGTATCCCATTCCCAGATGGGAACCTCTATGGTAAAACACATTGGTGGAATAATATGTGGAATTATATGTTGATGTATATGATTGTGTAAATAAGAACATGAACACATGATCCAGAACACAGAAATAATGAGTAGGACATGAATCAGTTCTGGTTAGTAGGGACATGCCATGGAATCCCCCTACACAGAATGTAATAATACATGGGATGGATCTTTCTTCCATCTGGGTGGTGAAATAAGACCACACATCATGTGCATCCACTTACACTCCATATAACCATAGTTCCTTTTTAACAAACTGCATCCATTCTTATTTCCATCATTTCAATTCGAATTTTGTCCTATGAGTAACTTCTCCTGGGTTTTTTATGTATAGAACATGATTTTTCCTTTTATTGGGTATTTGGAAAAATGATATGGAATGTTTCATTGATGAATCAAATATAGGAAACACCCAATGATGAGATTGATCATGCATGATAACAAAGAAATTTATATGTAGACCATCCAATATAGTTTGGAATTGGAATCCTTGACATGTACCATGTTGAACCTCAGGAGAATGTGGTATGTGGAATCCTTGATGGATACCAAGTTGACCCACCATCATATGTTGGCAGTGGTGTCCTCAATAGATAATGAGTTCACCCTCCGGTTGAGCTGGGAATTGGCATCCTTGACAGATACTATGTTGACCGTCCAGTATAGTTTGGCAGTGGCATCCTCGATGGATACCGAGTAGACCCTCCAGTATAGAAATTTTATGGCTTCCTCTAATGATACTGGGTTGAAACTCCAGTAGAGATGGGATGTGGTGTCCTCAATGGCTTACAGTGTGCAACCGCCCTGAAACACTAGGGTACAGGTCCTTTAATTAGTGCTTTTGTCCCCTCGATTGTATGACATAGTGACGAGGCATTGTAATACTTGGATGGTTACTTCGTGCAGACAAATGAGATTATGGGCATCATTGATGAAATTTTGGATCTTTTTTCTACAGTTATTCTTGGGATGAGTTGTGAGATTGATATTCCCTTACTCTCACATTTTGGAATCTTTTGACAGAGAATATATATATATATATATACATTCTTATGTAAACACACCACATATTTGGTTAGTCTTCTTCCTGGATAACCAAAGACGTGTGGGGTATTCCATGTGATTTTTGTGTCTATATTCTCATAGTTGTTGGGACTAATCTCCAGCTATAGGTTGATAATACTCGATAGGTAGTTCATTTACTCACCATGTTAATCCCCTTGTGTTTGGACAAGTTTACTTTCATTTTTTAGGCTGATATGTTCCCCTTAACTGTATCCTAAATCTACCATATTTATTTTCCTATTATCTCTCGTACTAATTTCACTATATATTTTTTGTTTTTCTACTTGATATTTATATACTCACGCTTTCATGGGACTTTCTTACAGATGTCATGTCATATACATACAACTGACATGTTGATTGTAGCTTTAGAGGTGTTAAGTGATATTTGTTTCTTAGACCATGCATGGTGGTTGTCTCTTGGGATTCTAGAGATAGGCTCTCTTAGTTGTTTACTTTTAATTTTTCTACTAGGTTGGGACAATTTTCTAGATGGGTGTGTGTTTTTCCCCTTTTCGTTAAAGTTTTCACTATCATATTATTATAATGTTTAGTGGTTCATGCATGCTTGATTTAGATTATAGGAGTGTTACATTTTTTAATCTTTCCATCTACACTTTTTCATTGGGAGAATTTGGTGCATGATTATAGTTACATAAGAAAAGGACTTTTAATGTTAGTTATGACTTTGGTGCTAGTCACCAGCCCTTGGCCTATAGAGATGTTCTTAGTGTAGTTGTGAATAGATCCTCAGTTTGGTTTGGGTGACATATAAAATTTATCTGCATATTTTTAATCAAATAATAAGAATTTTTGATGTTTTTATATGATAAAACAAATTAATTTATGTTTTTTATTAAAGTAATGGGAAATTAATATTATATATTTAAAATGATATTATTTGTGAAATTTTCATAATATGGGGTTTTTATAGATTTTTATGAAAATGATATTTTAGCCATTTCATCAAAAATATAATTCCAAATTGAGTGATTATTTTTTGTAGAATTTTCATTTTAAATACTTTAACATTATATTTTGGACTAAGGGCTTATTCGATCATCTTGAAGCTGTAAAAAATGAATGAAGTTGAAGATTATTTCGGGTAATCAGGATGGACCCCACCACCGTAATAGAAGTCCATCTCATCCTACACAATATAAATTGATGTGATTCGACTATGAGTAGAACAATGATACAAAGGATTGTTTCTCAATTAAATTACATTGAGTTTTGAGTCAATTATGGTGGACATTGAACGACATATTATTGGAAGAAGCTACTTGGAACCTTTGACTAGAAAAAGTAACTATTAAATAAATTATCATAAATCCTATATCTAGTGTCTAGTTAAGAAAAACTTTGGATGGTGAATGGAAAAAAAATTTATGAACAACATTCTTGAATGGGTCCATGTGTGAAGCTGTCAATTAATGTGTAA
Organism: Viscum album; assembly: GCA_963277665.1. Lineage (NCBI taxonomy): Eukaryota > Viridiplantae > Streptophyta > Magnoliopsida > Santalales > Viscaceae > Viscum > Viscum album. The sequence continues at coordinate 568,823 of CAUJRU010000300.1, read as the reverse complement.
ATAACATGTCAACATTCAGATGATAGAAATATTCTTATAAAAGGAGAGGATCTCATACCTCTCAAATAATTCCTTCCCATCCCCACACAATTTAGGGATGTAAGGGGAGGGGGCTAAGGGTCATTTAGATTTTTTTCATTCTTTACTTTATTTTTATTTTTAGTTTTATTTTCTCATGTAATGCGTTAATTTATAATATTAAATTGTTCCCCTTTCATCTTCCACCACTATTCTCTTCTAATCTCATTCTCATTTTATATATTCCATCATTTAATTGTGATATCTATGAACTTCCCCATTGCTAGTGAATAACATGAATCATGGACCCAAGGGAAGTTATCATTGGGTTATTCATTATTGTGCTTCAAATTAAGAATGTTTTATATCTATTTCTGATAGAGGTGGGAATATTACATGGGTACGGCCATCGTCCACCAAAACACTATTTCCAAATCCATAAATTTCTATTAATTAATTCATTTTACCTCCCTTATCATAGGAAAACACTTCATACGGTGGAGTTGGGGTTTTAATAAGCGTTCAAATGGTAAACGGTGGATCCGAGTCCCGTAAGAATATCATTATTGGTTGAGGTGTTACCCTATATGACTACTAGAGGAGGTGTAATTTGTTTTTCCAAACTCATGATAAAATAACACAGTCAATAAATCAATAGAGGGAAATTCATTAATGAGGATTCATTAAATGAATAATTAAATTGAATTCAATGAAAAATTAAATAATGAATGAACCCAAGTTATCAAACCATAGACCACGACCTCCCAATCTAATCTGTATTTTGTTTGTATTGGAATTTATATTTCATTTCTGAATTGCATTATATTTATTTCTTTTTTTCAGACACCCCCAAAACTACTATTTTTAGTAAATATTGAAACCCCAAAACAGTTTTAGATTAGGTTATTTAGAAATTATTGACTAAACCAACTATGACACTCCACAAGTGAGATAACTCTCTTTAGCCACTATTATGCACTCGGAAAACATTGAAATTTTATTTTCCCATTCCCAACAACATGTGTGCATCAAAACCGGTGCTTTTTCCAAGGATCTAAGCAGTTATTTCAAATAATTTTCCACAATTCACATTTTTTTTTCATTATAAAAATAATTATTAAATAAAATTACTTTTCTATGATGTATTCAAATTAAAATTTTTATGCATGGAAAGATTACTCACACGTGAAATATCAAGAAATAGAAGTGGATTATAGTGATCTAAATGATCGGGTGGATTTGATAAGAAATACCCTGGATGATTATGGGAGGATAAAAGAATGATAATTTGACTATTTTCATGTATTAATAAAGAAAAAAACACTAAAAAATAAAAATTACTTGGGGTTGTGGTAGAAGAAATTTCACAACTCATAATCGAAGAATAATAGGAATTAAATGTAGAGGTACCCATAACATTATTTTTTCTTTCGCGGCCAATTATACTCGAGATAGATGAAAAGGAGAATGGAATTCCTGTTGAGAAAAATTTGGGAGATCAATATGAATTGGATAAATTATATAATCAATGTGAGAAAATGATTTATCTCCCTATGCCTTGAAAATAAGAAGAGCCATCAACACCAATGGAATACACCCCCAAGTGGTGGAATTTGAGGCTATGATGGAGGAGCCCGACTACCTACCTCCATCCAGTGAATATCAACATTAAAATGAACACTCCATAGAAGAAAATATTCATGTTAAACCAAGTCAAAGATATGATAAAATATTAAACTGACACTCTTTTAATTTTATTGAATCAGATATAGGTATAACTCCTAAAAATTCTGAATTTTCAGAATTTGCTGACTCTTATTATGCCTTGGAGGATGATTTGGAAAAAGATACACATGTTGAGGAACACCTAGAGCTCCTTGAAGACATTGAAAATCTTCTGAAGGAGCCACATCATGAATAAATCCATGTTGATGCACATGATAAACTCATACAAGATGTTGAATACCCAATAAATCCAACAGTAGAAGAAAAGATGGTTTCAATTGTAGGAAAATATTTGAGGAAGTTTCAAACCTCATCCTACCCCCGCCATTGAATTTTTAATAAATTGTGACAGGGTATGATATTGTGAGCCATACCTATGGAGTCCTCCTCAAAAAGAATGTAGTTATGGATGCTCGAAAAATCCACATGTTGTTGTTCAAGTCAAAGATGATCTATCCATCATCAAACATTGGATTATAACTTTTACTAACCACTAATGGTAGTAAAAATTTAGGGCCCACTTGGGGGATCATACCAAGATTTATCTTTAAATTATTTTTATGAATTCAAATACCATTTTCCTTTTTTAGATTACTCATTATTGTGGCCAACCCCTTCATTTAATTTTCAGCTTAAATGTAAACATCATAATTATTAATTGATTAATTTTTTTTTGAAGGATCATGTTGGATGAAAGTACCCCAAACATTGGTGGAATAAGACTGAACCATTATTTAAAATGGATTTTCATTATAAATTTTTAACATTTAGATTGCTTAAAGTTTTTTCAATGTCAGTATTTTATATTTAAATATAAAATTAAATGCCCACACTTGAAGTATTCTTTGCTTGAAATATCTTGGAGAAATGAGTTTCTTAGTAATACAGTGATTCCATGTTTTAGATTTCAATGATAATAAAATTGAATTAGTGAAATGGAATGTTGAAGGTTTAATGTAATGAATGAATATTGAAATTTTGTCTCATGATTTGATTGAATTTATTGACTCATGCAAAGGAAATTTCACTACTATTTTTCATGCTTCGAATTTCAAAAATACATTTTAATTGATTTGTTATTGTTGGTCATGCCTTAAGTGACGATAAAAATATCATAAATCTCATTCCCATGAGTATTTATAGAAAATTTACTTGTTATTTTATCTTCATCATATTTCATGAGTTATCTTGGGAAATGTAACCAACCAGAATATGCATTGGAACTTTTTAAATTTGTGACTATACAAAAAAACATTTAAAATTATTGAGGAATCTTTTGAAGAACCATTATCCTTAATGACCACATTTACATAAATTATACTTGTTATCCCAATGATACCATGAACGAACTTTATAGGGATTACCCATGTTTCCATCCATTTTTATCCATTACTACCAGACTCTTGGTAATCCTATGATATTTTAAAAATGAAGTTTGGGGGTGAATGTAATCATGGTGGAAGAGATGTTATAAATTGTAATGAAAAAGTATAGGGTTGATATTGAGAAAATTATAAAAGTTTATGGAATCATTCATTGCACTTCATTTTCTGCCCATGTTGAAATTTTTTTTTACAAAAATTACAAATAAAATGAGAAAAGTTGTTTGTGATTTGTGAAAACAAAAAATCACCATCTTCTAGATAGATAATCCTCTTATAATATGTAGTCAGGTGATTAATGTGAGGTATTATGTAATCATAACATTCAAAAAAAAAAATAAAAAAAATTAAAAAAATTAGAAAAAAATCAAGAGGGTGCATTAATCATTCATTATGATATACAGTGATCATGACCTTGCTCTGAGTTTTGGAAGATGTGGGTGTTGCTACTTTGGAGGGGAGAATTTCATTACACTTTTTTATAGCATGCATTATAAATAAGAGATAAACCTCCTCCTTGATCCTTAGCATTGAAAATATTAAGTCCTACCAACCTTAAGACTCAGTTTTATTTGAGAAATTATTTAAAACCCGTCATGATTTTAGGAGCCTTTTGTATTTACATAGTGGAGAATGCAGTTATTTTATAATCTTATGGATAAGGTGCATGTTCCCATGACGTTAGAATAACTATACATGAATTGTATCATGAGATATTACAGTCAAAATTAAATGGTGAGGTAAATTATGATGTTTTAAGATTAATAATAATGAATTTAGAAGCATAAATGAATTAAATAATAAGTTTTATCATTTTTCAAAGGTGAAAAATAAAATATACGAATTAATTGATTGTTTTAAAATTGGGAAATAAAATTGATATTTTATGTGTATTTTTAAAATTTTGGTTTTAAATTGATGATTTATTGATTATTTGATTTTAGAATTTGATTATTGGTAACATTTATATTCTCTAAATTCTATGTTGAGATTTTATGCATGAGGGAAAGCATGATTTAAGTGAATGGATATTTGAAGGAAAAAATTTATTTGAATATTTTAAATCCAATAATAATGAATTGTTGATGTTTTAAAATTATAAAACCAATATATTTAATTTTTTTGTTAAAATATTGGAATATTTGGATTGTAGAATAAAAATGATCCAAATTGTGAAAACTGCATAATTCTAGATTTTGAATGATTTTTACGTCAAGGGTATTTTAGACTTCTCTTGAAAATTATAATTCCAACTTGAGTGATTATTTTTTTAGAATCCTAATTTTATTTATTTTTACTTTTTATTCTATACCATGGGATGATTCTATTACCTAGAGTCCATAATAATACAATGTGGTTGAAGAATTTTCTAGGCGGACAACGTGGAACCCACCACCATAACAGATGTCTGTCTAGGCTTACAGACCTTCAATTGAGGTTCTTCCAACAGGAATGGGACACTGATAAATAGGATTATTTTTTTCAAATTCAATTGAGTTTTCAATCAATTAATATGGCACTTGAATGGAATGTTATTAGAGGAGGCTTCCTAGAACCTTCATCCAGAAATAGAAAAAGTTAATTAAAAAATCATATAGCCTATATCAAGTAGCTAATTCAGCTGAACATTGGAGGGAGAACTACAGACGGATTTATAAACAATTATCATGAAGTTTATAATGTGTTATCCAGACAATTAATTGGTAAAAACATGTTATATTTATGATGAACGAAATATAACTACAAAAGGAGAGGAGATCCTACCTATCAATGCATACCTTCTCATCCCCACACATTTGTGGAACCAAAGATTGGAGGCCAAGGGCCATTTAAAATTTTTTATTTCTTTAATTTTTTTAATTTTTTTTATTTTATCATGTGATGCATTATTTTTTTTATTTATGTCTTCCCTATTCTTAATCCATCACTTTTCTCTTAAAATATCAATATCATTCTCTCTATTCCATATTTTCATTGTGATCTCTATTAAATTCACCATGTAAAGTGAATAAATTGATTCTTGTACCTAGTGGAGGTTGTCATAGTTTTGTTTCTTATTTTGCTTCAAATTTAAATTTTTTTAAATGTATTTCTAGGGGAGAAGATAATATTGCATGGGTATGGAATTTGTCTTCCACAAAAATATTTTCAAATATATTCATTTCCTTTGTTTAATTAATTTTCCCTCACTTCATTTAAGAAAACCCTTCATATAACAGAGTAGGGGTTGCGATGAGGGTAAAAATAACATATAGTGGAGCCAGGTCAAGTTGGAATATCATTCTCAGATGAGGTGTTACCCTACTTGACTATGGGAGAATGTGTGGTTTGGTGTGCAAGATACATGATAAAATCACACAATCTATAAAATCAAGGGAGAGTAATTCGTTAATGAGGTTTCAATAAATGAATTATCAAATTGAATTTTTAAAAAATAATAATGACTGAACCTTTATCATCAAACCCTGGACAAATATTTTTATTTCTAATCTATATTTTGTTGTTATTTTCATTTATATTTCAATTCTGCATTATATTATTTTAATTGTACTTTTTTTAAACCCCCCAAAATACATTTTTTAATAAATATTTAAATCCCGAAAAATATTTATATTAGATGAATTAGAAATTAGTGAATGAACCAACCATTGTGCTCCTCAAGTGAGACGACTATAGTCAGTGATTGTGGTGCACTAGGAAAACATAGAAATTTCATTTTTTCCACACCCCAAAATAGGCTTTCATAATCAGGTATTGAAAAGTATTATTTTTATGATATGTTCTCACTGACCATGATTGATTATTAATGAATCATCACTAGTATGACTTATGAAATTTGATTATCAAAACATTTTTTTTATGATTCAAAAGTAAATATCATTGAGTGATTTTGAATTATTATTATATGTTATGATTATGTACTCATACCATTATTATTATCTTATACATTCATTTGATTCTCAAATGATATCTCATATGATTACCCATAAATATTATCTAATTTCATCCATTATTATGATTCCTTTCCATTCGATATGATGAATGTTTTTACGTATGATTTTTATAATAGGGTGTTAGTTCGGAATAAATAAGGGGTAGATGATGTAGATATTTATATAATAGTTTTTATGTATCCAAGTTTCCAATGAAACAAAATATTTGTTCTCCATAGATGTGTATTATTGGTATATTTATTTTATATTCATAAAAACTAGAATAATCTTTTTTTATGTAATGATTGTGTCACAATTGTTAGTTTTATAGGATGGTTTAGTTATTTTTTGAAATAAGGATGATTAGAATTTACATAGAACTTGTGAAAATCCTATGTATAGTATAACATTCTACATTATGTTAAATAAAGGAGTGTGGTTTTCTTAAAAAAATAACCCTTTTTGGATACTCGTATGTGGATGTAGATGTGTCACATATGCAACAAGGGGAAACGACTATAAATGGGGAATATTGGGAATTAACATGATCATTATCATCACATAATGAGTGGGATTATGATTTCACACATAGCTATACACTATTTGGGAGTATTCTTGAGTAAATAAACATTTTTATTATGAACCGTTATTGAGGATTGCAATAAAAAATGACCATTGATTACCAAGGTTAAATGTTATTTTTCATAGAAGGAAATGAAGGTATCAATATTTTGAAAACATATAATTTTCGTTTGAAATTTTAAACTATTATTATTTTAGTTCAAATTATTATTTTCTATTTTAGTCAAAATCTAGAATTAGGAATAATCATGTTACAATTGAATGTGATAGATAATGGAATTATTGTCCTCATATGAATCAAAATAAAATCATAGATGAAATTCAATACCTTCTGATTATGCCTAATTATTTATCTAATTATATGATAAAAAATGCTAACTGGGGTGAGTCTGCTGACAACCCTACTAAGAGAAAAATAGAGTTTCATTATGACCATAGAAGGAAAAAGATTCACCTTTCTATATGTCATGTATGTTGGAAGACGTACTTTGGGTAATGTGTAAGAAGAATGAAAACATGTTTTATATGTGGAAAATAAAATTATATGGAATGTAATATAAAAGGATAAATAAAAAGATTAATAGTGGAATATGACTTTCGTCCAAAGATTCCAATTACATTTCAATTTATTATATGTGGGGATTATGAGAATTATATTAGTTAATTTCACAATCTAAGGGAAACTCTATGAATAAGGAAGGAATTATGTTAGGAAAATAATTAATAATGAATAATTTATATGTGTTTTTATTGGGATATGGAAATTATGTTGTGTTAGTGTTTTATCGACAATATTAATCTAATTTGAATAATGATGCTAGACATCATATTTCTATAGTATTTTTTTGTATGGATATTCAAATAGATGATGAATGTATATGAAATCCTAGGATTGTGATTCAGTGGTAAGGATATATTTTATGAAAAACACATGATCAAGGGATACGTTTCAGTGACCCAAACCCCTGAGGAATGACTCACTAGTTTTAAGAATAGAATAAAACCCCAAGATTTCATCTAATAGGTTTGAGGTTGCTGACTAGCAGTGAGTTGGTATGCCATATACAAGGGAATTATTATCTTAAAATAATATACAGAGAAAGATATATTCATGATCCAATATAATGAATAAGGATAAACAATTCGTATTGTAAATGCCTTGATATCAATTATCCCATATTATATTATAACATGGTGTACAGTAAAAGTGAAAAGGACCATATAAAATCATTTCAAAACTAAAAAAGAACCCAACATCTAAACTATAAGGGGGAAGATACCTTAATGTTACTCCTGGATCCATTTGAGCTTCATCAAGAACAACCATACTCCACCAACTCCTAGTCCACCGAGAACACCAATGAAAGGATTTTCATCTACCAAAGACATAAATGTGAAAGTATATCCCATGTAGGGGTGAGTAGATATTAACCCCATAGAACACCCTGATATAACAAATCATAATGTATCAAAAGAGTAGTTATGTCACTATCAGGATGTTATGTTAATCAGAATACATTACCTAATAATTATAACAACCCTAATATGCAAAAAGGTAGACACCAATCCCCAATGTAAGGTCATGTCCTCACTAAAAAAAATTATATTTTACTAGAGGTTCAAAAGTAACATCCTTCCAAATGAACACTCATGTAGCATAGTAATACACTTATGAAACGAACCTGATAAGAAACACACCTCATGTCATTCCATGATAAACACTATAGAACAAAATGGGATCATCTGAGATACGAAATCAATCATATTACACATCACTAGAAGACAAAAAAGATGATATGTAGATAGGGGAAGTCACCAAAGGGATGTGGATGAATCCTAACCCTACCAAAAGTAATCCTACTAGGATGGGGATCACATGAACTAATAGTAGGTATTGGGATCCCTGACCTGTAGTCTCTAGAATAACTGATTGGGTAACGCAACTAAGGCCACATGGAAGGATTCATCACTCCATTTGGGACTAATATCATAGAGGATATCACCTTCTTTGCTCAGGATGTGATGGCTAAATGTTCCCTCATAGGTATGAAATATGGGATCATAGAAAACAAATATTTATTGACATTGAAATAGTCTAAGGGAAGTCACCCAAGATCACACTGAATTGATTTTGAAGAGAACTAGTGATATATCTTTCCCTTATGGGATTAGACGACAAGTCCCTAGGTGTACACAATGTGTTTCTATGAGTTTGGAAGTACCTGTGTATCACTATATCACATTAAATTATTTTATCTATATAAAAATAATGTTATTTTATTATAAACAGTGTGTAGATACTATCTTTCTCTCAACATGTTTCCTATACTAAAACCAATGTATCAGGGACTATGCCAGTATATAACGACCTTTCCAAAATACACTCTCTATGTCTAAGTAATTTTAGAACTAAAAGAGGTGTATTATTCCTCACATGATGTGTAATAACAATATCATAACTCAACATTTTCCATATTACAAAGACCATGTACCTTATTAAGTATGCATTTTGTGCCCAACCATACACAACCTATGGGTCTATGTGTCATTAGGGTCATGTACTCCCTATACACAGCCAATCCATTCGGAAATTGAAATATGGTGTGTGAGACCACTTACTAGTGTATGGGATATCATGGATTATATGGACTTTACCCATTTTATAGATTTATTTATTGGATAAGGACACACGATGTGTGAAAAAATCATGCAGTTTGTGACATTTAACTAAATATGTAAACCCCAACCACCACATAGAGAGGACCACAAGACATGTGTTCCTATAATGTACATTATACACTGTTCAAAGTTTCTTATAAATTCTATTTCACCATATGGCTTATTTCTCACCCACAACATTACTTCAATTTCACTGCCAATCACACCACAACATCTGGATCTTGGTTGGCCTCTATAAACATCTATATGCATGTCGTATTCCATCAATTTTTAATAGAAAAAAAATTATCACTACCGTCCCAATTTGCCACATGGAACAACATGAAGGAACCCTAAAACTAATTCCAAAATTAGACCACCACATTCACCAAATTCTAGATTCTAGAAAACATTTTTTTAGAATCTCCCATAAAATATTCTTCATAAGGATTCACTGAATTTGGTTTGCAGATCCACTATTACCAACACCATCGTTTGATTCCACATATCAACATCAAGCCACTTTCACAACTCTAAAACCAAAATCCAAACCAATTACCATGATATGTTTTTCCAAAGGATGATTGTACAATGATCAATCCACTTTGGTATTATTGAATCATGTACTAACCAAAATACTAAATACATTCACCAAAAAATGGAGGGGTCAGATTCAAAAGACACAAAGTGATTATTGATCAATGGTTGTGTTAATTTGGTTATAATTATCAAAATTGAAAGAAGGGGTAGATCATTAGAAAAATAATTACAGTGAAGAAAAGAAATCTAAAATTCCAAGATAAAGAAAGAGGGAAGAACCTTGGGATAAACTATAAATGAATGACTGAAAAATTAATTTAGATAGAACTAATTCATATTCATATCGAGCTATAAATGGAATTTAATCCAAAAAAATTAAACATCATATGTTGGGTTTAGTACAATAACTAATGAAGAAATATCCCCCTTCATATCCATTGGTGATATCAAATAACTCCTTCAATGAATAAGATTCTCATGGTATTGGATCCCTGATCCTTTGATCATCTACAAATGATCTCTCCACCCAATATATCCACCTAATCTCTCCACCATATCATACCCCTAGGGGTATATGTATAACCCTATAAGATCCTCCATAAAAGGGCATAAATATTGGATGATTAGGATTAGTCCACATAATTAATAGTAAATAAATAAATAAGTTTCATTATATATTTATCAATCCTCCCACAGACACTCTTAATCCAAAAATTAGATACTCACAAAATTTATTTCATACCAAGGGTAAAAACTACATTGTAGAATAAATGGAAGTACTATATTTCCTATCTGAGGAACTATTTCGGAAGAATTCCATTATTTCCAAAAAAAATTGGATGTGTGTGTGATATATTATATTTAATATTTTTAATATATCGACAACAATGCTCTCTGGGCCCTAGAATTATATGTTGACTCCATAAAAAATCCCAATAATATTACATAAACTATTCCAATGTGTCAACAAAATGAGATTCATTAAATTATCAAAAAATTAAAGGCATTCCATCCTAAAAAGTGAAATTCTTCTTAGACAGGTTAGGATAGTAGGCCTATATCAAAATCACACACTCCATTGAGATCTCTATAAGGATATTGTGCTACCAACTATCAAGATCCCAGGAGGAACATTTTCCCATGATGGTTTTTCTCCCTCAAGTTCTCATATAGCATAAGGCACATCAAAAAGTGAAATCTATTGTCAATTTATATATTATCCTAGTTGAAATTATTTTATAGGACATGCAAAAATCTCCACAACTAAGACACATGGAATACATCGTGCACCCTGTCTGAGTGTGGTGGTTTGGTTAAATGCTACACCACCTTGATAAACCTACATAGTAACAAGAAAAAAGTCCTAAAAACATCAAAGTAAGCATTCCACCCCATCCCTATATACACAACCCTAGATGTGATTATATATCTCATATCATATTATCTCTCCAAAAAACTTTTATGGCCTTAGTTATTAGTTCATAAAAGAATTTTGATAACTCTAGGTAGTCCTTGTCTTCTGTCGGATAAACTACACCTTCACTGCAATCAGTCACACCAACTATATACCCATGAGCATTGTGTCCCACTAGATCTGAATAGTATAATAGTGATATTCAAGGTCTAAGGTACATGACCTTGAATGGTTCAACATTGATAGTAGATGATCTTACTAGATATAACCAATACTAACATTCAATCCCCAAACACATTCCCTAGAAACCGAATGTTCAACTTTACCTAGCCATCTATTTGGTGGTAGAAGCATTTCTATTAACCATAACAAATTCCCAAAAGTCTCTTTTATTCCATCCATAACCATAATGTGAAACATGAATTATTGTATGAACGGATCTTCATTGTAATTACCTAAATCTTTTCCAACTATTTAACACACATACATCCCAAAAATTACCATAGCCTCTTATCTCTGATTGTTAGAATGTAGGAAATATAGGTGAGTTGGTCTATGATCACTCATATAGTTTTATGGCCTCTCTTTGATCATGATAGCCCCATCATGAAAACCAAAATTAGACCATTACATTTACACTCACATATGGAATCTCAGACTTTACCAACTAATATGTGGAGTTATGGGAGATAAAAATAGAAACACACTTCAATATATATGGATACCTAACTTGATTCCAAAGGATCCAGATACATCATCACCTATCATGGATGTACTACAAAGGGAAATTTTGAAACTCAATCATCATCTTCAATTATAGTAGGGTTAGTGTCACAGTATTTCCTGAAACACAGATGATGTGATCCACACCTTTATAATATACATCATAAATATGTATAGTGGATATAAATTCATGAAAAATATTACAATATATATACTCATGTTGTGCCTCTATAGAAATTATAAGAGGAACTAGAGTGAAAAAAACCAACTGGAGATATTTTGAACCATCCTCAATCTTATGTTCCATTTAAGAAGTGGCCAAATACTCCATCACCTAACTCACCAATGGTTAAAAGAAATATTTTGTGAGAATTCACTATAATTATCTTCATATTGTCTGGATACCAGGATAGCACTGCCTCAACTTCATTGGGTCCACTATCACCCCATTCCCATGAAGTCGTATCCCATGAATTAGACCTTCCCAATAAAAAACGGACACTTCAAGATATTTCCATAATACTGGTACTCTCACAACATGAATGAAAAATTCCTTATATTTATTATGTTCTCCGCCTCTAATTCCAATTACATGAGGAATTAATTGATAATTATTTCCACTAAATGATCCAAGAAGGTTGAAATTTGTAGTTTATATGTCTTATAGAAACAGTTGGTGAATCAAACAAATATAACTTTATCACTAAAAACATGAAGAAATCATAGATGATTTAGAAATCCACCATTATTATTTTCTACGATTGAACTCGGTGATCGAGAAAAGCCATCCCAAAATTAATATATTAGAACCACATCACCCCAAAATATTGGTAAAAAAAGTCATCCATTCTTGGTGGTGGATACTCCTTCCTAACAGTAACCCAATTCATGTGTATTAATCCAAATATATCTTCATTATATCATCCACCATTTGGGTGAAAAACCTATTCTTCTCAAGAAATCATATTTGGTCTAAAAAATCCCCTACACTATATATTATTTACTTTTAAATTCATCTCTTATATTTTGATGGGAGAATCAGGTTTGTTTTCCTAGATATCTAGCTATCTTTGGTGAAAGTCTACACTTAAGTCAATATTTTTATGGGATTGTAAGCCTGTAAAATCAACAGGGAAGATGAACCCCTGTTCCTACACCATAGTAGGAAACTAAAATCTCACGACTCCTAAATATACTAGGGTAATAACAACCAACCGATGAGTAATATATTGTATTATCCTGCGTATGAGACCATCCTTCTCTACCAGATTTACTTCTCACCAATGATGGAAAAACTCATTCCGTAAATGTGAATTGTAATGCCCTGACCCGAGAATCATATAGCTAGAGCATTATTTTAATACATTGGCATTATTACATGTTATAAAGTCCTGAAGTACCAATCAATTTAGTAGTCTTGGAAAATAGATTACATACATGACCATTACATTACACATTCAAACATAAAACAAAACATAAATAATCTATTTAGAACGCCATTATTCCCCTAGCTTAACCCTTCATGTCAATCGTAATACACTTCTTGGAATCTTGGGAAAATGAATCATAAGAAATGGGTGAGCTCATTTTCTTAGTAAGGGTAAATAATGTAGGAAAAGCTATAAACTTTTATGGAAATATGTGTAATAAAAACAACAGCCTTTTAAACATAAACATGAACATAATATGGAGAAAATAAATCAAATGGTACCATATAAAAATTCACATGGATATTCTACTAGTCGAATAATCACTTGTAATAAATAATTTCTTAATGAGGGAATGCCTAATGCCAGACATCATTACCACATAGTCAAGGCCCCATTCCAAGAATAAAAATAATATTTTTTTCATGGCCTTGTGCCGAGACACTAGTTTGTATCATGAGACCTACCAATGCGTCGAGAGGATATATCGGTCTCCACTCATCATTTACTAAGTCCACTAAATTCGTGATACGAAAATGTTGAAACATAATATAAACAGTCACATTAAATCTAGCATACGAAATGTCAATACTTTAACCATTAACCATGAATAGTATAAAAATAGCATACCCATAGTCAAACATATCATAACTCATTCAATACAATATTGAAGATTGGTTTATAATAAATCAACCTCAATCAAGAATAATATCCAGTAATTGATGATGACATAGTTGAAAATGATTAGTAAAATTTTTTTGAATGAAATATCCCTTCTGTGAAATCATTTAAAAGTCACACATTTATAAAGGTAGATATTTAAAAAGTGATTTTTGAATCAAAGTGTACCATACAACTATAAAACTTTGGAATGTAATTAACATTTAAAAAATAATAATTTACATATAAATGAATCCTTAAAACCATTTTGATAACTTTGACATTAATGGGAATGATTTAGAAGAATAAAAAATTAAAACATTTAAAATGACGTTTTAGTTAAAGATTAACTAAAAAGCATCCTTTTTTAATATCTTTTATGAAACATGGACATGGATAATAAATATTTCTCAGTAAAAACATACACATAAAAAATCTCAGATAATAATGAGATTGAGGAATTAACCATTACATTGCACTTTCCCTTGGTTGAGGGTATGTTTAACTTCTTGTACAATGACCATTGAATGTTATTAAATTATACAAGAACCATAATCACATTTATTATATCATACATGATTCATTTATGAATTTATAATACCTATTTAATAATGATTTCCATGTTAAATTAACATTTTAGGTAATTATTTCTTTCTTTATCATACATGTTTTATCTTTTAACTATCAATCGAATAATTTAGATGGTGATTTAAATACATCCAGAATATAAAACATTATTTATATATAATATATATTTAGAATATAAATATGTATAATAGATAGATATATGAAATGGAAAACACGATTTATTGAGACGGTAGGTCGTACGTACGCATAAACGTTGTTTCCATTTTCATATCATATTGAACGGAAGTAAGTGGATAAGATATGTTTAAGTATATATATATATATATCTATCTATCTATATAGTATCATTATAATATTATATATTACATACATATTATAATATATATTTTTATTATCATTCTGGATTGGTGAATGTGGAAATGAATCTCATCGTGTCATGGAGATGGTAACCATACATACACACGAGCGACAGTATCATTTCCATAATGATTAAAAAGTGTGTAGTTGGATGGTATATTAATTGTACAGAGAAATTAGAATTTTATTTTCATTATATATATACATATTACTCACCATTATATCCATCCAAATAATATATTGTTGAATAAAAAATTACTCCACGATGTGGATATGGTAAGCCATACGTACACACGAATGGTGACATTATCATTCATATGATGGATAGACTAATGAATTTGGTTCTACCATAGTTATAATAACATCATAGTATTTATAAGGTACTGATATTATTATATTTGTAACAAAATAACACATAATTAAAAATTAGAAGAGGAATATAACTTTGAAAGAGGTGATGGAATTATTACCTCTTCTTTGGGAGCTTCCATTTGATTTGAACAAAATGGATCCATATATAGGATTTAAGAACAAGGGATTAAATCTAGAATGAATTAAGGATAGTTGGTAGGATATTTGGGATGGTTTTGGCTGAGACAAATGGCTTTGGGGTTTTGAATTTGAGATAAGGGGAAGTGCCCTTTTATAAGAGGGTGAGGGGTACCTTAGAAAAAACATGAAATATTATTTTATTATAATATAATAATCGGTATCTTATGGATAAAAATGAATTTATTTCGAGACATAGGTGGTTATGAGTCGAAATAATATCAAAAAATTGGTTTTGGACAAGTTTATGTAACCATATTAACCATATCAATTAAATTTGACTTTTAGTTAAATTGTTTAACATTTACCCTGTTTCCTTGTATATTTATATTATATGGTTAATAAACATACTATAAAATTCTAAGAGAACCCCAAGTGGTTCATTAATGAAATATATATTATTATATAAGTACATTGGAGGAACCATATATTTTTAGGAATATTATATAATTTAATAATATAGTAATTTTTTTAAAAATCAATTTTTGTCAATTTTGAGACTATTTGGTATTTGGTTTTTGTGAAAGTCATTATAAGTTGATTACTTAGAAAAAATTTCCTTAAATCAACCCTAAAATGTCATATTCACCTATAAAATTCGCGTATGTCATCAAAAGTCTCAATTTACATTTATCTTGATACTTATAATATCAAATATTTTAATCATTCATTAATTAGGAAAGTATTGTATCATCATTGTGTCATAAATAAATTCAATTACTTAACATATAAATTTTATTAATAAAATATCATGATGTAGGAAATATTTTATCTTTATAATGAATATTTATAGTCTAATTTAACTTATGTGTAAACCTATGCTAAAATTTCGATTTGTTATTAATCATTGAATTTAATGGTTTTAACTCTTCTTTAAATAAAATAATAATAAATGTCCAAATCTAATGAAATTAGACCAAAAGGATCATATTTTATTTTTAATATTATTTTTGGTCTAAATACACATATCCAATAGAATTAGGATATGTGGTAGGTTTATTATAATATCATTTTATCTTTAATTACTCTATTTACTTTTAACCATGGTAAACAAAAGTCAAAAGATACTATTAATAAAAAAAATTATCTTATTAAACCACTTATTAATTACTTATGTAAACCATGTCTCTTATAATTTTGAAATTTAATTCACAGAAAAGGAAAAATTATGTTTTATGAAAATATACAAATGTTCCTAGAAGGTCGGTAAAAGGCGTTGAAAATTCAATAACATTTTATACATCAAATTTTATTATAAAATGACTCTAATAAATTAAATTGAACTTATATAGTTACTATATATCTATATTGACTTAAAAAATAAAATTAAATAAATAATTATTTACATAAAAAGTCAGTTTAAACAATTACATAGTGTTTTCACTATTCATCACAAATCGAACGTTTTCCAAAAAATACCAAAAAAATCACCCAAAGTTAATTAATATATTCCAAATTCAAAAATTAATTCTATTTTACCAATTTCAAAATATTGAAGTTGAATTAATTAATTTAAAATCCATTTCCCCTGACAAAATCCAAAAACATGTTTTTTAAAAGTAAAAATACTATTAAAAGATTGACATGTGTTTATGTCAAATTTAAATATGATATTACTTATAATGACCTTCATTTTATTAAATGCTAAAAATATAATCTAATTATACTTAAAAACTATTCAAATTCATAATTTAACACTATAAATTATCATGATGGAAAATTTTTACTCAATTAAAATTTGTATTTTTCACTATTCATAAAAATTTGAAACTTATCGGAAAAGTACCAAAAAAATTTCCAAACTATATTTTTATGTCCCACTTCAAGAGAATATTTTAATTTCATTATATGTAATGTATAAAAGTGTCAAATATTTATTAAAAAAAGTTTTTTCTATTAAAAGGTGGTAAAATTTCCTTTTTTGAAAAATACATCTTTTATCTGAAAAAAGTGAAATTTTATAATATTATGTCTAAGAAAATCATACTATGGATTCTAAAATTCTATGGAGTATATTAAATTCTAAATTTAGAAAATACTATTCATAAATTTTTTTGAACATCTAGTTTGGTATGTCATGGTTCCCTCAAAATCGGTGATGTGTGTAGTGAAAGTTATTAAATTACTTTGAAGAGATAACGTACTATAAAATCATGAGGTGTTACATTCTCCCCTCCTTCTATAAATTTTTTCCTCACAATTTAAATTTTTCCTTCGAAAATAAAATGTTGAGAATAGAAAAATACCTTTGTGGAAAACCCACATCAGATATTGGGTTAATAAAATTTAGTCTTAATAAGAGGGAAAGGGAAATGAAAAAGTCACCACCAAATTATGTTCTCAATTAAAAGAACATTGGTGGAAATTAGAGACACATAATTGGATGAAAAACAAAAATAATTTTAGAAACTAATTGTGGTCATAAATAATAAATAAGTATAAAATTGAGGGCCTGAAAGCCATTAATCTATGATGATTTAAAATATCATTGGTTTAAAAAACAAAAGGTATTAGGATAACACAATATTGATTTTATGATTAATTCCTTAAAAAATAAGAATTAATTTATTCATAGAATAAGAGGAAAAAAATATCTATGACACGTAAAGTCTCATCCTTCAACGAATTCCTACCACAAACTCATCTTTCACTTCAAAAGATAATAGAATTCCAAAATATTATATTTGTCATAATTGTATAGGATTTAAAAAATAATGAATTTAAAATTCATTTGTCTAACAATTTAAAAAAACTACTTAAGACAAACCATTAGTTCACGTAGGCTTGTGGTAGGTGATTCACCCTTGTCATCCTTCGGTTTTGGGTTCAATTCTCGTAGCCATACCGAATGCGATGGGTTATCGCCCGACCTCTGGGTTGTCCTTTTAATAACAATCCAAAAACAATATTATGAAATTATTTAACCTTAACAATAATATACAATATCAAACTTAAACTATTCCATCATTTAGACGTATCCTAAATATTTCTATCCAAACTCACAGTCCAAACATTATAAGGAAGGTAAAAACAATGAAGATCTTTTTGGCCATGTAATAACATGTGAATACCTTCATCATATATTCTTTTAGAACATGGTAACACCATAAACTACCATAAAACCTTATTAATTAAATTAATGATCCATTATTTTTATAGAATACTGGATATAATCCTTATATCCAAAAATTTTGTAAATACTAACAATAATGGAATAAAAAACAATTATTTAGTTTCAATGTAGTCAACAATATAGCATATAATTTATCCAAATCAATCATATCTTATTCCAAAAATCACTAACTTAGTATCAGAACCATATTAATGTTTATCTTTCCTTCAACCGTGTATTTTCTAAAAAAATCACTTTATATTGAGTCACATTTCTTAGAATCATATATTCTCAAATCCTCAATGAAATAGTACTACATTACAATGCATATTTATTTCCATATTTCATAAAACTAATACATCGTCGATACAACACTAAAATGAAATCATTATTTAATAACAACTTAATAACACTAGTTGTTCTTCATCATCTATGGAAGTATCATAACTTCATTTTTATCCAATTTTTTCATTTGGGGAATACTTTGATGATTTGGACATTGATTCGCATAGTGTCCCCACTCCTTACAGATAAAGTATTGTACATTTGAAACCTTTTTCATACCCTTGAAATCATGTACTTGGTGTCCATTTTCTCTCGACTAATAACAAAATCTCATTCCATTCAAGTATTTACCAAGGTGATTCTTTCCACAGCTCTAACATATGGGAAAATCCTTCTTTCCCATCTTTCATTTATCCATATTTCTCTCTTCTATCCTTTTCTTCTCTTGCTTCCCATAAAATCCATAGGACATAAAGAATTAATTACATATCTTATTAACACGTGATACTATTTCTTCAAATAATAAGAATATGTGGGAGACTATTTCCCTTAAAAATGTTGCCTTAATACCATGAAAGATATGATTCTTCTTACTCTTTTGATTATGCATATTGCTGGAGTTCTCATTATTTCTTCTGGGTTCCATTTATAAACAATCGCATACAGTATCTTAGTTTATGAATCACAATGAATAATTAAAAACATGTAAAATACCTAAAATAAATTGAAAAGATTATGAATATAATCTATAATCATAAAAAAAATTTCTTTGACAAATTATTTAATCTTAAATCATTCATAATGGATTATAAAGAAAATATGAATTATCTTAATCATTTTCTCTAGGTGTGTCATACCCAAGAGTGCAGAAAGGCTTATTGTTGGGTACCCAGATACCCTAGGTCAAGAAAAAAACTCCTTGTCAGAGTATTAACTCCAAGGTACATCTGTCCTAGAGCCACCACTACCTTCTTGTATCCAGACAAGGATGTATTTAATGAAAAATATAAAAAATCTCTACATTACAGAAATTATAGGGTGTTCATCTTTTCTAATACTCAATTTCTATCTTTGGGTAATGTTATTTAATCCTTGTTTGTATAAATATAGTTTTCAAGGTCTCTACTAAACTTCATTTGATACCAACTTTAATGCCCCGACTCTAAAATCCCGAAGTCGGTGCATTATTTTAATACATCGGCAATATTTCATGGAATCAAATCTCGATGGACCAATATGTTTATAAGTCCTGAAAAATATATTACAAACATGAACATTACATTAAACATTAAAACATAAAAAAACATAAATAATCTGTTGATAAAGCCATTATTTTCCAAGATTAACCATGCCTATAAAACATAATACACTTCTTGGAATCCCGGGAAAGAAAAACATAAGAAATGGGTGAGCATTGATGCTCTGTAAGGGTAAATAATTTAGCATAAGCTATAAAATTTTATGGAAAGATGTGAACTAAAAACAACTAAAATTTATACATAATCATGAACAAAATATAGAGAAAATAAGTCAAGCATTATCATATAAACATACACCGGGATATTCTACTAGTCGAATAATCACATGTATTAATTAAATTTCGTAATGACGAAATGTCTAATTTTGGCCATCATTACCACATTGTAAAGGCCTTGTGCCAAGACTAAAATTAATATTTCTGTCAGGGCCTTATTCCAAGAGACTAGTTTGTATAATGAGACCTACCGATGCATCGATGGGCTATAATGGCCCCCACCCGTTACTTACTATTTCCACTGCATTCCTCATATTAAAATGTTTAAACATAACATAAACATTTGTATTAAATAAATCATATAAAATTTCAACACTTTAACCATAAACCATGAATGGTATAAAAAAAGCATACTCTAGTTCAAACATATCACAACTCATTCAATACATCATGTAATATTGTATTATAAAAAATAACCCTCAATCTTGAATAATATCCAGTAAAGTATGTTTACATAGTTGAATATGATCAGTAAAACTTTTTGCGAGAAATATCCCTTTTTGTGAAATCATTTAAAAGTCACACATATATAAAGGATGTATTTAAAATAGATATTTGAATCAAATTGTACCATACCACTTTGAAAAGTTTGAATGAAATTAATATTTAAAAACAATCATGTCCATATAAATAAATCCTTAAACACATTTTAAAAACATGGTCATTAATGAGAATAATTTCGTAGAATATATATTTAAAACATTTAATATGATATTTTAGTTAACGTGTACCTTAAAGAAGAATCCTTTTGAAAAATATTTTATGGATCATGGAAATGGATAATAAATATGTCACAGTAAAAACATACATATAAATAATCTCGTATAATACTATGAATGAGGAATTAACCTTTAACTTTCACATTCCTTTGGTCGACGGTATGTTAAACCACTTGTGTAATGACCATAGTATGTTATTAAATTATTAAAGAACCATATTCATATTTATTATATCATACATTATTCATTTATTACTTTATAATATTCATTTTATAATTATTTCCATGTTAAATTAAGATTTCAGGTTAAAAACATTTTTTTATCATATATGTTTTAACTTGTTATTGTTGAACGTATCATTTATATCATGATTTAAATACATCCAGAATATATAACATTATTTATATATAATATATATTTAGAATATAAATATTTATAATATATAGTGATATTAAATGGAAAACACCATTTAATGGAGATGGTAGGTCATACGTACGCATAAACACTGTTTCCGTTTTCATATCGTATTGAACGGAAGTATGTGAATAAGATATATGTATGTACGTACATACATACATATATATCTCCAATAGAATTATTATGTCATATATTACATTCTTATTAATAATATATATTTTTATAATCATCTTTGATTGGTGAGCGTGGAAATGACTGTCATCGCATCGTGGAGACGGAAAGCCGTACGTACACATGAGCGACAATATCATTTCCTTAATGATTAAAAGTTGTGTAGTTGGATGGTATATTAATTGTATAGATAAATTAAATTTTTATTTTTATTATTTATATACATATTACTCATCATTATATCAATCCAATTAACATAGTTTTGAATAACAAATTACACCACGACATGGAGACGGTAAGTCGTACGTATGCACGCATGTTGACATTTTCATTAATAGGATAGACAGAATAATGAATATGGTTATAAATTTTTTATAATAACTTCACAGTATGTTAAAATTAATGGACTTTTTATCTTGGTATGGAAATGACAAAGAAATACAAAGTGGAAGAAGAACATAACTTTGAAATAGGTGATGAAATTATTACCTCTTCTTCAGGTGCTTCATTTTTATTTGAACAAAATGGCACTATAGGATGGATTTCTAATCAATGGAAGAAATATAGGTTAAATTAAGGATAGTTGGCATTATATTTGGTAATGGGTTTTCCGAGCTAAATATCTTTGAATGTGTGAATTGTAATGAAGGGGAAGTTCCCTTTTATAAGAGGGGTGAGGGGAACCTTAGAAAAAACATGAAATATTATTTTAATATAGAATAATATTCATTTTATAATTTCTCAAAATGAATTTATTACCAGCATTTAGTGCTTATGAGTTTAATTCCTCTAATCCAATAGGAATTGGACATGTTTATGTTACCAAATTAACCTTATCTTTTATATTTAACTACTTGTTAAATTGTTTAACATTTATCATGTCTCCTTGTATTTTTATATTATATGGTTAATAGAAATACAATAAAATGAAAAGAGATCCCCAAGTGGTTCATTAATGACCTATATATTATTATATAAGTATTTTTTCTGAACCATAAATTTTTAGTACTATTATATAATTGTATAATATAATATTTGATTTAAAAACTCATTTATGTCGATTTTGACAGTATTTGGTTTTTGGTTTTTTTGAAAGTCATAACAAGTTGATTAATTCAAAAAAACATTAAATCAGCCCTAAAATGTTAGATTATACTTTAATATTAGTTTATGTCATCAAAAGTGTCAATTTATATTTCTTTTGATATTTATAATATCATTTATTTTAATCATTCAATAATAAGGTAATTAATGCATCATCACTGTGTCATAAATAAATAAAATAATTTAATGTCTAAAAATTATAAATAAAATACCCTTATATAGGAAATATTTTTTTACAATGAATATTTATAGTCAAATTTATCTTATGTATAACCCTATATTAAAAATGGTTTAGTTATTAGAAATTGAATTTAACAATTATAACTCTTCTTTAAATAAAATAATAATAAATGTCCTAATCTAATCCATGTGGACCAAAAGGATCTTATTTTATTCCTATGGTTGTTTTGTATTGAAATAAACTTATTTAATTGAATTATAACATTTTTAAGATTAATTATAATACCATTTCACTTTAATTACTCTATTTTACTTTTAACTGTGGAAAATAAAAGTAAAAAGTTACTATTCACCAACAATTATTTTTATCCTATTGAACCACATTTTAATTGCCGATTCCAACATTTTCTCTCAATTTTTTAAAATACATTTCAAAGAAGAGGTAAAATAACCTTTTACATAAATTTGCAAATGTGCCTAGAATGTGGGAAAAAGATGTTTAAAAGTTCAATAAAATATTATAAATATAGTTTTATAAAAAAATGAATCAAATGAATTAAATTAAACTTATATAGGTATTATATATCCATTTTTACATAAAATAAATTTAAATAAAATAAATAATTATTTAAATAAAAAGTTGGTTTTAAAATATAACGTTGTGTTTTTAACTATTAATCAAAAAATGAAAGTTTTTAGAAAAATACCCAAAATTCACCATAAGATAATTTGGATATTCCAAATTTAAATGTGAATTCTACTTTATAGATGTCCAAACATTTATGTTTCATAAATTAATTTAAAATTAATTCTTGTTGTCAAAAACAAAAAGTGAGTTTTTAATATGTAAAAACAATCAAAAGAGAGACATGTGTTTATGTCAAATTTAGATGTAAAATTAATTATAATGACCTAAATTGTATTAAATGATAAAAATATAGTATAATTATACTTCTAAAACATTTAAATTCATAATTTAACACTATAAATTATTTCTATTAAAAAATTTGTTTTCAATTAAAATTTAGTATTTTTCACTATTCATTAAAATATGTATGTTATCAAAAAAGGACAAAAAAATTAACGAAACTAAATTTTTATGTCCCGCTTCTAATTGAAAATTAAATTTCATTAAATCAAATGAATAAAATTGTCAAATATTGGATTTAAAAAAATGGTCACCATTAAAAGGCATGAAAATAGATTTTTTTAAAAAAATACTTATTTTATCTGAAAAAATTAAATTTGTTGTTATATTATGTATAAGAAACACATTATATGGATTCTAAAATTATATGTAGTATATAAAATTCATAATTCAGTTAAAACTATTCATAATCGATGATTGAAGGGCTAGTTTGGTATGTCATTGTGCGCTCAAACTCAGTATTGCATGTGGCACAAGTTATTGAATTACTTTGAAGAGATATCGTACAATGAAATCTTTGGTTGTTACATGAATGTACTAAATCGATCAACAAGTAAAATCATGTTGGTAATGGATTATTCAAAACCATTCTATACTATTGAAAACATCTTAGGGCCTCACCAGAAATATAGATAGATTCCACTATAGTCTCAATCTACTCCTAGAGACAATTCACACTATTTGTAGAAGTGTTTGATCACATAACCTCCTATTTAAAATCCTCTAAATATAATAATTGTATAAAAAGGTATCCAATGTCATCACTTGGTCCGGAAAAATGGATGACATCATCGAAAAGGCTAGTGAATTTCTACTAAAACTATAATTGGGGGTGAGAAAACACATGTCATACCTCAAAACACACCCAAAGACTATAATTCACATTCTCTTACTACCTATGTAAGAACCCAGATCTTCGTTTCTAGTACGCCTTTCCTTTTTCATGAGTTTTTGAGAAAAATGGATTATCTGGAAATTTTTGAAGTACACGCCGTGTACTTTATGGGTACACGCTGTGTACTCTTTTCCCGCTCAAAGCCGTGTGCTAGATGTGTCCAGGCCATACACACGGTGTGTAGGGTTGATGTGGAGTCTGATTTTAGTGGAGTACGGAAAAAACTAGTACACACCATGTACTTTTTTTTTCATTAAACAGACTCGGGTCGCGCCTGACGCACAGAAAGTTCTTCTTCTAGGATCCGTTCGTCCGAGAGTGCCGAGGATCCACGAATCTTCCACCGGCCCCCATCTCTCCATGTGTTATCTGATTCGACCATCATGGATTGCGTTGGAATCACAACGGTGAGTTCTCCCTTCTGCTTGAGCCTTGTTTTCCAATTCCTCTGCTTTCTCATGTTATCGTGGTTTATGTGTTTCAGATGTTTTCTCAGATCTATGACATTCTAAGGAGAATCTGTCGTTGATATTCATGTATATTGATCTCCTAGGATCGAGGTAGGTGGTTTGTTCATTTCGGTAGAAAGTCTATGAATATTTTGTGCAATTTCTCTAATTCCCTTGAACAAGAATTGTGCATTTTATTGTTTTTCCCTTGATTGATTTCCTTCTTGCTTGATTGCTATAGTAGAGGTTTACCTTTGTGAATAGATTAGTTTTTGTTGTACTCTGGATTTTTGCTGTAATTTCCTTGCATGTTAGGAGTTATGCCAGCTGCCATGAATAGTTCTAGTATAGTGGAACTATCGTGCTATTATGTTGTTTTGCCTTAGAATGACAGCCAATTAGTTCTTGAGGTAAACTTCGACGATACACGTGCGTTATGTATGTTTATATTACACAGGGCTGAGAGAACCTAGTGTATGGATGAAAGGGAGAATGGATGTAAGGGGTTATCCAGAGTGTCTTTAATTTACGTTGCGATACCACAGGGGGAATTGACATTGAGTGATTCCTCAGAGAGTCTGTTGTTCCTCGACGCGGGCCATAGGGGGAATTGATGTTTAGTGCTTTCCTAGAGATCCTTTAGTACGATACGAGACTATATGGGGAATTGATAGTGAGTGCTTCGCCAGAGAGTCCATTCATTAGCTGAACCAGACGGATGAGACTGTGTGTGCCTCCTAGGGGGTTTCTAGTACTTATAGGTTGAACAATAATGGATAGGCTGTGAGAACTACCGGGGGGGGTTACCTTTTTTTACTTGTTGATTGATTTTTTTACATGTGTAGTTTATATGCTGGGCTCTAAATTGTAGCTGTTGTGTATTTCATGTTTACTGTTCCTGTACTTTACTTTCCATGTATTCATTGATTGTTAGGCACAGATCTTTGGGTGGTTTTCTACTAGGCCCTTGTCTCACACCCTATTTGGGCCATGCTTGTGGGCCCAAGAAGTCTATGTTTTTGCAGGTATAGATAAGGGGAAGTGACCTTCTACTTTAGGTGTTTGACTTGCTGTGGAGGTGGAGAGCATGGGACCAAGATACGACTTGGGATGCTGCTGGAGTTTTTGTTTCTTTAGTACTTTGTGTTCAATTGTATTTCATCACATTGTTGTGTTTTCTTCTTTCCTTATATACTTGTACCTGCTGCATCATTTTCATCAATGCTATATATTTATTTTTCCACTGTTTGGTTAAATTTTTGTATGTTGTTACCACTTCCTCTATTGACTGTTGTTTTCCATACCTTGTATACCATACCAAATGAGGGCATAGTTTCCCCAATAACTTACCAAGGCCCTCACTACTAGTCGGTAGCCTCTTGTGTTTGGGGAAATGTTCTTGAGGTCATGTGGTGAACTGGGTACGGGGCACCAGTAGACGGGCTTTGGATTTGGGTTGTTACAAAGTGGTATCAGAGGGTGGTTCTTTTCTATTGAATTACTATTTGGGGCCATTATCCAGGGATAGGATGGATTTGGTTCTTAGTGTTAAGTTATGCTTCGTAGTATCTAACCCGTGTATAGGGAAAATCCATACTACCTCATTAATTGCAGTTTGCTGGTTTTGATATTTTACGTTTGATATGATTACACCTAGAGTAATTCACATGATTTGTGTTGTTATTTTCTTGACTATTGTCGTTCAATTTTTGTCTCAACCCGATTATATGAGGGTATGCCATCTCATGCATCATAGAGGAACTTGTAGAAATCACATGTCATGCACTCTTTCCATGCCATCTAGGGCGCATTAGCGATTGTCTACTGTTGTGATAGACTTTGTGTAGATTATGCATTCTTTTATGATAGAGGCTTGATAGAATATCTTCTGCCTTGTTAGAGGATTGTTTATAATCTACATTGCATAAATGAACGTCATGTTTTGATTCGTGGGGTGTATGGGCCCACACTAATCGGAATTTGGGACCTCTTTGACTTGTTATTTGTGTTTTCTTGGATTCTATGTAGTTTCTGAGCTACTTCCCAGAAAAACCCAGAATACATGGCTTATACTTTTGACTACACGCCGTGTAGTTTTTAGATCGTTTCGCTAACCATTTTGAACAGGGACATGCTGTTGTAGAAATAGCGTCAAGAACACGCCGTGTCCGGTTGGTACACACCATGTAATTCAGAGCTGTGTACCCGGCCGTGTCACTAACAACACGGGTCGGGGAAGCTCGAGTAGAACACACCGTGTTGTAAAGGAACATGACATGTAGTCCTTTCCTAGTACCCGGCCGTGTCACGACCAACATGGGTCGGTGTTACCTTCTCTTAGACACACCGTGTTGTTTTCGGAACACGTCGTGTAGTCTTGTTTAGGTACTCAGCCGTGTCATGAACAACATGGGATGGTGTCACCTTCACCTTTACATGTCGTGTTTGTTTGGAAAACTCCGTTTAAGGTTTATCCATGTAGATGTCTGTGTATTTAACAACACGGGCCACCAACGCCTTGTCTATGTACACGACGTGTTGTTCAGAACACGCCGTGTAGTCTCAGGTTAAGTCAGACTGTGTGGGTTAGCCGTGTAATGAGACTCGAGCATGGGAATAGTTTTCAAGTACACGCAATGTGTGGGGTCAACACATCGTGCAGTTTGAGGTGTTACACGGCCTGGAGGGAAGGGGTACACGCCCATGTCAGTGGCATAAGAAGACATGTCATGTACTTTTTATACACGTCGTGTAGTCGTGTTTTGTAAACTTGTGTGTTTTCCTACCCTTGTTCCCATTTTGTACTCTTGTGTTAGATTTCTTTGTTAATTCTCATCTATGGTGTTCTTTTGATCTTTCATAGTTATGCCTCCTAGACGTCCTCCGATTGTGCGCCAGTTGTTAGGAAGTTATCAGACACCACATATGGATGATCAGGGACTTCCTGTCGATCCTCCAGTTAGGCCAGCCTTCGAACCGGCTGTCATACCAGATGCAGGCACTGATGCACAGTTCAGGGATGGTTTTATGAGTATGATGTAGACCTTTCAGGGAGCACTGCCTCATGCCCTGACTATAGAAGACTTGATGCGGGTTTTCCATCAGCAGCATCCTCCTACTTTCTCGGGGGAAGGCGGATCACGGGCTGCAGAGTCATGGATGGAATCTATACTTACTATCTTCAAGCATCTGGAGACGCCTCCAGAGAGTTGGGTCAATCTCTCTACCTACATGCTGTGAGACCATACCAAGAGGTGGTGGGATGTGATCTCACAGGCGGGTAATCAGCAGGTTATGGCTTTGGAGGAGTTCCAGCACATGTTCTATAACTAATTCTACCCAGAGACCCTGAGGGCCGATCGAGCCCAAGAGTTCATGAGTCTAGAGCAGGGTACTCTATATTTTATGGATTATTCCTCTCGTTTTACCGAGCTGCAGCGTTTTACACACCTCCGGGGTGGAGATGGGATGTTCATGGCATGGATGTTCGAGGATGGTCTCAGGAGGGAGATCAGTTCCCTGTGAATCTCTTCCAGTTGACTTCCATATCATCCACCATCAACCAGGCACAGATTTCAAAGCGCAATCTGAGAGACTCCGGAGCTATGAGCCATGGTGGTTCTACTTACAGAGCTAGTGTTCCTCTAGTTGATAGCAGGAAACAGCATATGGAGTCTTCGCGCGGTGACCCGATGAGGTGAGATACATCTTCTGGCAGGAAGGTTGTATGCTACCAGTGCGGTAGGAGTGGGCATACGAGGCCGCAGTGCCAGAGGGACCCAGTGGAGTGCTGATCCTACGGCAAGATGGGTCACCTTTAGAATTTTTGCCTGGTTTTCTCACCAGTTGCTGGTGATGGGGGTTCTTCTATGATTCCTCATTCAAGAGTAGCACCACCAGTTTCACAGTAGTCGGGGAACTGGAGTTCTTCAAGTCGTTTGGGCTGAGGTGGAGGTCAAGGCCGTGGTAGTCAGTCACAGGTCCTTCAGTGCCAATAGGGAGGTTCAGCTCAGAGTAGTCAAGTAGGGTCCCAGAGACACAGGGAAGGCCAGACCTTTGCGGTGGATCAGACCTATCAGGAGTAGGATCATGGACCTTCCATAGTTCGAGGTACGATTTTAGTAGCCTCAGTTTTATCTTCAGCTCATAGTGGTCACGCAGGGTCATAGGGTCGTGGGGCAGGCCAAAACTTTTCAGTGGAGCAGACCTATCAGGAGTAGGATCCCGTACCTTCTACAGTTCGAGGTATGATTTTAGTAGCCTCAGTTTTATCTTCAGCTCTTTCTGATACTGGCTCTACACACAGCTTTATCTCTGTTTCTATTGTGGAGAGCCTTGGGATCTGTGTCTTTTCTTCTGCTAACTCGTTGACACTAGACACACCATTGGGGAAGAGGACGTCTAGTGTACACCAGTGTATAGAGTGCCCTCTTGAGGTTGTAGGATATCGTTTCTTATGGGGTATCTATGTCCTAGAGATGACATGCTATGATGTCATCCTTGGGTTGAACTGGTTGGTTCCCTTCCAGGATGTCGCCAAATGTTATCTCTATAGAGTGAGTTTTGTTTCACCAGAGGGTGAATATTTTCTTCATAGAGGCGAATGGGATGTCCAGGTGAGTCGAGCAGGACTTGAGCCTCATGCTCTAGGAAGGGTGACAGCCCAGACTGTTAGTCTTTATCTGGATGATCAGCGGACTTCGCAGTTGGACTTTCCTCCAGTGGTGGATCGTTTCAAGGACTTCTTTCCAAAAGAATTTTTGGGTTTGCCTCCAGAGCGTGAGGAAGATATTTATATTTAGCTCGTGCCAGGAGCAACACTACTGTGCATTCCTCCTTATAGGATGGCTACACCTGAGTTGCAGGGGCTCGATAAGTAGTTAGAGGAGTTTCAGGAAATGGGTTTCATCCCACCCAATACATCTCCTTGGGTTTCGTATTCTTGTTTGCGATGAAGGTAGATGGTACCCTTAGGATTTGTGTGTATTATCGTAAGATGAACCAGTTGACTGTCAAGAACCGATATCCATTGTCGAGGATCGATTACCTCTTTGATCAGCTTCAGGGAGCCCGGGTATTCTTGAAGATCGAATTGAGGTCTGGTTATCATCAGTTGTGCGTTATACCATTAGATATACCTCTAATAGCCTTCAAGAGCAGGTATGGTCTATACGAATATATAGTCATGTCGTTCGGTCTCACGAACACGCATACAGTTTTCATGGCACTGATGAACCGAGTGTTCCATCCTTATATGGACTCCTTCATCGTGGTCTTTTTGGACGATATCTTGGTGTACTCTCACACTCAACACGACCATGCCACACATTTTGAGATCTTTATGAGTACACTGAGAGAGCATCGGCTCTATGCTAAACTCTCGAAGTGCCACTTTTGGATGGAACATATTCACTTCTGGGGTCACGTCATCTCAGGGGAAAGAGTATCTGTCGACCTAGAGAAAGTGAGAGTTATAGTCTCTTGGGAGAATCCGAAGAACGTTTTTGAGGTATGGAGTTTCCTAAGGATGGCTGGATACTACAGATTCTTCATTCATGACTTCTCACGCCTAGCAGCACCATTGACAGGTCAAACTAAGAAGGGGGCGAAGTTCTTATGGTCAGATTCTTGTGAGTCAGCCTTTCAAGAGCTGAAGGGAAGATTGACGTCGGCACTGATACTAGTCCTTCCAGAGCTAGGAAAGAGCTATAATGTCTATTGTGGTTCTTCATGTATTGGACTATGTGATGTGCTTATGCAGGGATATGGAGTCGTTGCATACGTGTTTCGGTAGTTGAGGCCGCATGAGAGGAGATACCCTACGCACAATCTGGAGTTGGCAGATGTTGTTCATGCCTTACGCTATTGGAGACACTATCTTCTGGGAGATCACTTTGCGGTCTTTACCAACCACAAGAGTCCCAAGTATATCTTCACTCATTGTGATCTGAATCTGAGGCAACACATGTGGGTCGAGTATCTTCAGTCTTTTTATTTGGAGCATGCCTATACGTTGGGAAAGGGAAAGGCAGTGGCAGATGTGTTGACTAGGATAACTCAGATTCAGGCAGTTTAGGAGGCCAGTAGTGAGTGGCAGCTTATGGCTCTATTCTCTGAGATGCATCTGGAGGTTCATGATAGACTGGGACAGTCTTTTCTGTCTTCTGTAGTTGTTACCTCTACACTACTTGATCGGGTATGTATGAGGCAGCTATCAAATTCATAAGGCTTAGTCCTCTGGGAGAGTGTGTTAGGAGAGGAACCTCTTCCTGGATGGACAGTGGGAGAGGATGAGATCATGCTTTTCCAGGGACGCGTATGGTTGCCAACAGACATACGCACGGAGCTGATGCGGGATTTTCATTCCTCAGTTTGGGCAGTTCATCATGGCATCACCAAGATGTAGCAGGATCTTCATCACAAGTACTGGTGGCCGGGAATGATGAAAGATGTTGCTGGTTTTTTCATGAGATGTTCTACTTATCAGCAGGTGAAGGCGGAGCATCAACGACCAGCAAGGCATTTAAAACAGTTAATTGTTCCCGAGTGGAAGTGGAATGATGTCGCGATGGACTTTGTGAATGGGTTGCCGAGGTCGCCTCAGGGGAACTATACTGTTTGGGTTGTCATCAACAGACTCACGAAGGTCAGACACCTCTTTCCAATGAAGGATACCTTCAGTGTTGATGATTTGAAACATTGTACATCCAGGAAATTGTACGTCTACATGGAGTTCCACACTCCATTGTTTTAGACTGGGATGCACACATTACTTCTCTGTTCGGGAAGGGACTTCAGAAGGCCTTGGGTACACGGGTACTTTTGAGTACAACATACCACCCCCAGACTGATGGCCAGTCCGTGCGCACGATCTAGGTGCTTGAGGATATGCTCTGAGCTCGCATTCTAGACTTCAACAGTTCTTGGTGGAAGCATATTACCCTTTTGGAGTTCGTCTACAACAAAAGTTTCCAGGCGGCCATTCAGATGGAACCATATGAGGCTTTATACGGTAGGCCATGCTGATCACCCTTATGCTGGCTGGAGGCAGGAGAGGAATCTTTTCTGGGACCTCGTCTTTTTTCAGGAGACTTCAGAGCAGATAGAGCTGATTCAGAAGAGGATGGCTACAGCACAGTCTAGGCAGATGTCTTATGCTGATCAGCGGAGATGACCTATAGAGTTCGAGGTCGGGGATTAGGTTTTCCTGTGTGTCTCACCGAGGTTGCGAAACATGAGGATTCAGAGGTAGTGTAATCTTTCAACATGGTACGTCAGGACGTTTGAGGTTTTGGAGAGAGTTGGGTCAGTTGCCTTTCAGTTGAAGCTGCCCCAGAGGTACCGGGCCATGCACGACGTCTTCCATGTCTCTCAGCTCCGAAGATACTTTTCAGAACCATCTCATGTCATTCAGCCTTGGGAGGTTGACCTTGAAGAGGATGCATCGTTTGGGGAGAATCCCATCCAGATTGTCGATCACAGTACGAAGGATCTCCTTGGGAGGTCTGTCCCTCTTGTACAAGTGCTATGGCAGCATGGGCGAGTATAGGATGAGACCTGGGAGAGGGAGGCTGATGTATAATCGCAGTGGCCAAAGCTGTTCAGGGTTTCTTCTTATACGCATTTCTAGGGAAATTCAGGGATTAATTTCTTTAAGGGGGGATGTTTTTAAGAACCTAGTTCTTCGTTTCAGGTACATCTTTCCCTTTTCATGAGTTTATTAGAAAAAATGGAGTTTCTAGAAATTTTCGAAGTACATGACGTGTACATTAGGAGTACACACCATGTACTATTTTCCTGCTCCAAGCCGTGTGATGGCCATGTCCAGGCCACACAAACAGTGTGTAGGGATGATGTGGAGGACGATTTTAGTGGAGTACATAAAAACTTAGTACCCGCCATGTACTTTATTTTTTTCATTAAACGGACTGGGGTCACACCAAACGCATAGAAAGGTCTTCTTCTTCATTCCATTTTTCCAGGAGCACTCAGGATCAGCGAATCTTCGACGAGCCCCCTCCTCTCCGTCCGTTATTCGATTTCATCACCGTTGATTGCGTTGGAATCGCAGCAGTTAGTTCTCCCCTCTGATAGAGCCTTGTTTTTCATTTCCTCCTCTTTCTCAAGTTATCGTGGGTTATGTGTTTCAGATGTTTTCTCAGATCTACGACTTTCTAAGGAGAATCTATCGTCATTATTCACGTATATTTATCTCCTAGGATTGTGGTAGGTGGTTTGTGCCTTTCTGTATAAGGTCTTTGAATATTTTGTGCAATTTCGCCAATTCCCTTGAACGAGAGTTGTGTGTTTCCCTATTTTTCCCTTGATTGATTGGCTGCTTGCTTGATTGCTATAGTAGAGGTTTACCTTTGTGAATAGAGTAGTTTATTTCTATACTCTAGATGATTGTCGTAATTACTTTGCCTATTAGGCATTATACCAGTTGTCATGCCTAGTTTTTGGATAGTGGAACTGTCGTGATGTTATGCTGTTGTGCCTTAGAATGATAGCCAAGTATTTCTTGAGGAATACAAGGGCGATACACGCGCGTTATGCATGTTTATATTACACAGGGCTGAGAGAACCTAGTGTATGGACCAAAGGGATAATAGAAGTAAGGGTTTCTCCATAGTGTCTTTAATTTACATTCTGAGACCACATGGGGAATTGACGTTGAGTGCTTCCTAAGAGAGTCTGTAGATCTTTGAAGTGGGCCACAGGGGGAATTGACGTTGAGTGCTTCCCCATAGAGCCTTTAGTACGATACAAGACTATAGGGGGGATTGACGGTGAGTGCTTCCCCATAGATTCTATTCTTTAGCTGAACCAGAGGGGTGAGACTGTGTGTGCCTCATAGGGGGTTCCTAGTACTTATATGTTGAACCATAAGGGTTAGGCTGGGAGAACTACCCAGGGGGGGTTACCTTTGTTTTACTTGTTGATTTTTTTTTTACATGTGTAGTTTATTTGTGGGACTGTAAATTGTAGTTGCTGTGTATTTCTTGTTTACTGTTCCTGTACTTTACTTGACATGTATTCATTGACTGTTAGGCACAGATATTTGGGTGGTTGCCTACTGGGACCTTGTCTCACACCCTGTTTGGGCCATGCTTTTGGGCCCAAGCAGACTATGTTGTTGCTGGTATAGATAAGGGAATGTTCCCTTCTACTTCATGTGTTTGACATGCTGTGGATCTTGAGAGCTTGGGACCAAGCTACGACATGCGATGCTATTGGAGTTACTGTAGATTTAGTACTTTGTGTTCAGTTGTATTTCAGCACTTTGTTATGCTTGGTACTTTCCTTAGATACTTGTACCTGCTGCATCATTTTCATCATTTATATATATTTACTTTTCCGCTGTTTGGTTACAATTATGTATGTTGTTACTGCTTCCGATATTGACTGTTGTTTTCCTTACCTTGTATACCTTACCAAATAAGGGCATAGTTTCCCCAATAACATACCAAGGACCTCGTAGCTAGTCGGCAGCCTCTGAAATTTAGGGAAATGCGCTTGTGGTCATGTGGCGAACCAGGTACGGGGCACCAGTGGAGGGGCTTCGGATTCGGTTCGTTACAACCTAAATCTACCCTTCCCCTTGTCCATCTGTTCTCTAAAATCAGGCATCACTCTAACAAGTTGCCACACAAAAAAACTCAAACATATAATTCCAAGGATCACATCTTCCAAACCTTGACACTTTATGATTTTGGTATCATTGAATCAATCATGTGATTTTAAACCATATCACAAGAATGTGTCTTGCTGAATAAAATATATATATTCCTTATTTTCCAAAGGCCCCATCAATCACCACCACCAATGTGTTCTTCTGAACCCATGTGTCACCTTAGAGAAGTCTCACTACTTTGACCACCATCAAGATATCTCCTAACCAAGTAGAATTATAACAACCTCAAAATTTATAAAATTTATTTTTTCTTTGTAAATTAATGTTTTTCAATAGCTTGTGTTATATGAAACACCAAGGGTTTTTGAACCATGATATAATGTTAATATTATTTAAACATGTCTCTTATAACCTAGCTATTTAAATAAACATTATAATTATCTATATTTATTTTAAAATTAATTGTAGATATATGATATAAAGAAAATATATTTATAAATAATCAATTAATTATTAGTAAATTATTTATGTGCTTAGAAAACATCATTTTTCATAAAAAATGATTTCTATTTCTTTTTGTAAAAAAAATAAAATTAGTATCTGTAAATTTAATAAATTTTTAAAAAGATAATCATACTATTTGAAATAATAATTTCAAAACCAACATTTATTTAATTTTAGATAATTCACTTAAAAGATTAATTTTTTGTTTAGTTGTAAAAACTATTGGTTTTATTTAAAAACCTTTTTTATTTAATGTATTTACAAAGATTCATCTATTTAAAAATGTTTTAGAAGAAAAATTATTTCAATAATATTATGATTAATATAATTTAGGTCATATCAAAAAATTTAGTCAAAAAAATTTATGTAAAAATAGTTATAATTTTGAGATATTTTCCATTGGAAAAGTGCTTTTCATCCCTTATACGAGTTTGGTTTAATATTAAATTCTGTAACATATGTGAATTTAATTTAGTAAAATTGGTTTAATATTTGGAATTATAATATATGATTTTATTTAATAAATTTAATTTAATTTTTATCCATAAATAACAGTAAAAATAGAAAAAATAAATTACTTTATTGAAGGTTAAAACAATGTCTTGCACAATATAGGTACTTGTGTTAAAAGTAATTTTCCCTACAAAATTTATTTATTGGTAATAAATTGGATATAAAATTTTGAATCATAGGTACAAAATTATTTATTACAAATCATTTTGATTTTATATTTATTGGATAAATCTCATATTAAAAAAACTAGTTACCGTGGTGAAAACTAATATGGTGAAATAAAATGAACTTATTGGATACAAAGTAAAATGTTAAAAAAAAATTCTATGGTGGAGGTTTTGATTTACCCTATAATATATCCAATAATTTGATTATAAATTTGTTAGGATCACGAAGTGAGCGTGACTTCCCATTGTTGTATTATTTTGGGTATCTACAAAAATACCACTCATCCTCTATTATAAAATGGAACTTCTTCACCTCACTTATTCACACCTCTGAATCCAATTTACATTACCAATAATTACCTAAATCTCTCGCAAAATGTACTTATGGACATTCTAGATCAAATTTTATTATAAAAATAAAAAATCAAGGATTTTTAATAAGAATTACAAAAAAAAGTTTTCTTTAAGAGTAGTTAATTTTATTTTATAAAATATTTCGTTTTTTACTTGTTCCCTTACTACCTAAATTATCAAAAAAATAATTAAAATATAATAATATGAGTATGTAATATATAATAATATATTATTATGTTTATTTAAAAACATATATCCATCTTCCTCTCCATTAAATGGTAAATAAAATCATGGATTTTTTATATGATAGAGTACCGCATCGTGAACCAATGAAATTTGTTTTCCATCACCACCTATGAAGGATGGATATAATGATATATAAAAAATATTTATATTATATTTAGGATAAAATTATACTTATAGAAATATAATATCCCATATATATATTCTTATATTCCATTCTGTTGGAATATGATTACGTTGCTCGTGTGTATGACAGACTACCGCCTCGTAAAGCGTTGTGATTTTTTCATTAATTAAACATTACATGTTAGTTAATAATTATTAGTTTAAAGAAAATATTTTATAAATATGACCAAAAAATAATCAATACATGTGATATATTATTTACCTATATCTCTTTTTATCCTCTATTAAAATGAAAACAAAATTCATGTGTACGTACGACCAACCATCTCTCTAAATAGTATAATTATTTTTCTACCTCTTACTATATTTCATTTCAACAAATTAATATATAATTAAAATATATGATAGTTATATAATGTTGAAAAATATTATGATTATGGAACCATGATTAACATATATTGACCAAAAATACATTACTAAATCATACATGAAAAACGAAGTAGATATTACCTAAAGCCTGATGTAATAAGGAATTATTAATAAAAGGGTAATTAAAGATCATAAGTGAATTATATATAGTATGATACATATGAAAAATTTTCTTTAATAAATGTAA
This sequence comes from Viscum album, assembly GCA_963277665.1. NCBI lineage: Eukaryota > Viridiplantae > Streptophyta > Magnoliopsida > Santalales > Viscaceae > Viscum > Viscum album. Next base: position 531,316 of record CAUJRU010000300.1, on the reverse strand, counting down.
AATAAACTTATATTTATTATTCAGGATGACCAAACATATTCACTATAATTCAACACTTATGGTATGAAATTTTCACCTCATTTTTGTTATATAGATCACATTCCTTATAACCCACTTGTTTCTATTGTGTGGTATATATAATGATAATAATTAAAATTTATGATAAATTCCATTAACATTATGGTATACATATATCCATAAAATTTTATTTATTTCATGGGGCTTTTAATTCAAAATATAGAAAAGTGGTAACGGTTTATTGTTACAGTCTCATTGTTTAATAGGATTTTTATGATATTATTCCCATGATGATATCTCATCATATACCTCTCATGAAAATAATTTTTTATTTTATCATAGTACTATTTCTAAAAAAATAATTTATTTTTATTTTAATCTCTTAAAATATTAAGGATACCAAAAGTTTCTTTTAGGTAAAATTATCATTATTTCACTCTTAGTTCTATAAATATTTTTATTCCATATCTATTTTTTATAAATTATTGATTAACTTTTTTACTATTATCCCATGAATTTTCAAAGACATATTTAATGTATTATTATTTTTCCAATAATTTTTTAAAATAAATCATTATGTAATTTTTTAAACAAGGCCATTTTTTATTTTACCACAATTGAAAATCAATATTTTTTTAACCTCTTTGAAATGAAAGGAATTTTTTAAACTTATATTCTATCATTTATATATAGCCTCCATTAAAATTATCTAATGTTATTTTAAAATAAGGGTAATTTAAGTTTTTTTGAGATATTTTAGTTTTAAAATGTTATTTTTATCTTTGAAAGGCTATTTTCCTCAATAAATGTTTTGAAAGATCTTTCAAAATCATTTTTCACCTGAGATTACATATTTTGATGTTACTTTTTATTTACTGGGGATATAATCTACGTTTACAATTGTTATTATTTTTCTAGATGGTTTATCATTATGTTAAAGATATTTTTATGAAACCAATTATTTTTCCAGTTGTTATTCTATGATGAAATGATAAGATGACTATAAGATAGATATTATTTCAATGGGTTATGCATAAACTGATTGTTAATGTGACCATTTTCATTTAATTTTTTAAGGTATGAATAATATTTTGTGATCCTATGGAACAATTATTTCATTATTTCCATTATTTTATGGTGGTTACAATATACCTAAGAATGATGGACATGTTATAAAAAAGGAGAGGTGGGACCTATGTTTCCCTCTAATGTATTGGTTATTTCATTATATCTAATTAGATAATAGTGTCAAACTAGAATATAAGGTAGATCCAAAATAAATAATAGGATGATGGGGTGGTTCTATAATGGGAAATAAGATGGCAGAATTAATCCATAATGGGAAACATGCTGATGGACATGATGCACCACTAGAAAGAGGTTGATGGACTTGATCCTCAATTGGAAATAGGTGATTAGGCTCGATAAACTATGTTTTATGGTCATAGTATTTAACCTTGAAAAATTAAATTGTTTCAATTCATATGATGGTTCCATAATTTAATGAATCGATGTTGTTGTTTTTTTTTTTGTTATGATGATTTCAAACTCTTACGAGTCCTATGTTTAGGAATGATAAATCTTTCTTACATGAATCATGTTTATGATATATGAAAGGTGGGGTATTAACTCTATAAGTTATGTTCATGATCACACACCCATATGTAGGATCGATAGATATGACAGATATGATACTGATTGTAGTATCAAACAATGATGCAGATACTCAATATAAAAGAGGGGGTGAATTAAATACATTAAAAATCCTTAAGGACATTTTGTATTAAAAAATTAAGAACACCTATAAATTCTAATAACATGCATGATTCATGAAAATTGATTCCAGAAATGAAACTTAACAGAAGTTTACAACAACTAAGATTGTACCTTAAAGCGCATAGAATCCTGTATAATCAAAGTACAAGTTTAAAGAAGTATAAGAAAGTTATAATTTCCATAACAATCAAAATTACAGTGGAAAACAAATCTAAAACACTACAAGTAACAAGTAGTAACTCATTTAACCCGAATAGAAACATATAAAACAACACTGGATAAAGGTCCCTTGATTTATACATTAAATAAAATTTGTCTTACCCAAACCCAGTTAATCCCTCTATATTAATATTGGTATCTTTCTAGATATCCACGCAAGCCCTCTATTTGTAAGGAAATCGGCACCTATGACTTCACAAGCTGAAGTCTCTGATTTGAATGAAATCGCACCTCTACACAAAGCAAATATGCATGGAGCAATGTTTGAACAAGCCATTCAAAATTTCTGCAAGATGTCTGAGAGCTTATAAGAGCCTCTCTCACAAGAAATCACTTCAACAAAATGTAAGCATAGTTGTCAAAAGTTGTTCTGCCAATAGTTGTGATCTATTTAAAATGTGCTCCTATTTATAGGCACAGTTCCAATGGTCAACTCCCTCATCCAACAGTCATATTTTTCCTTGAAATTTGGAGGGACCTATACACGTGTCACTAAAACAACAATTTTTTAGTAACTGAAACCACGTCATCATTTTATAAGAAAACAAGTGTAAGAAAATATAAGTTTACATATTCAAAAATAGATTTTCAGAATGTAAGAAAATAAAAGTTCAGAGTCTAACCAAAAATGAATTCGTAGTCTCTTATACAAGGATATTAATATTATGTTTTCTAAAGAATTCATAACCTTTAAGCTATATATTTCCAGTGTCTGAATTTCAATGAAATTTGGAATCTATATTTACAATGTTCAGAGTCTATGTTTATTAGAATTCAGAGTCAGAATTCAAAAAGTTTGGAGTTAGAATTCAGTAGAATTTGGAGTATGATCTTACAAAGTTATGAGTTTGAATTCAGAGAAGTCGGAGTCAGAACTCAAAAGAGTTTGATGTCTAAATTCAAAGAACTCAAAATAAAAACATTGAATAGTTTGTAGTCTGAATTAAGAGAACTTAGAGTCAGAACTCAGAAGAGTTCAGAGTGTGAATGCAGAGAACTCGGAGTCAGAACTGAGAAAAGATCGGAGTCAGAATTCAGAGAACTCGGAACCTGAATTCGGATATTCAAAAAAGAATACTCATTTTCTAAGTATTATATTATTCTGAGGTTTTAGATATGAAACTGAATTTTATACATAGACTAGGAAATGAACAATGAAAAACATGGTAAGGATTAATTTCCTTGGGGAAGAAAAATTTTCCTTATAAAAGAAAAACAGAGGGTAAAATGTGATTTTCCTTGAGATAAGATGTCTGTGATTTTCAAAACAAGAATTAGTGGTAAAGTTATAAGGAGGCCTCATAGACTCTACAAACTCCCCCAAACATGAAGGAATGGAAATTTCATAAGGAAATCCTTATTGACTCAACAATAACTGCCTTTTTAGAAAGCACAATCATCCTAATGAGAATGAATAAAATGTCTTAGATAATATTTTTATAGAAATTGAAAGTAAAACTTATCTCCATTATCATATGGTCAAGTATGAATACGACTAACTCCCCCTTAGGCTTTGTAACTCTATGGATCGTATTCTGGATTTCAAGAATGAGATTTTTCCTTATCTTGAGTACATAAATCATTGTAATTAGAACTCCCCCTTATATAAACTCCAACTTACTTAGGGATATTTCTTCATTTCATAGTATTTTTTCCTTTCTCCCCCTTTGTTATTTTTAAAAAGAATTTGAGGGAATTGAATATAAATTAAAGTACCTGAAATATTAGTACAAAGAATGCAATCAAAAACAATATAGCCTCCCATTCAGATTGGATATATTTTTCATCCTTCTCCTTGGGTATCAATTTCTTAACAATGGTTTTCATCTTCTTTACTCCTTGTTATCTTCCTCTTCATGCTTCTCTAAGGCTTTGATTCTAACATCCTGAGGCTTGAGAGATTCTTCCTGAGCCTTCATCAATTTTTCATGCTTGACTAGATTCTCTTCGATCTCAATCCGAAGATCCCTTTACCCCTTCCATCATTGAGAAAAAGAATATAGCCTCTCTTTCAGATCCTTTACCTCTTGAATCCAATTATTCTGCTCAAGGGTCAGCTCTAACTTAAAGCTAGTCATGAGATCCTTGATTTTACTATCATCATTATCAAAAGCTTCCTTAACTTCGTGTTAAAATTAATCAAGATCTCTCAAATATTCAACTATTTTCTTTAACTGGCTGAAAACATTCTTCTATGATTTTTGTGGGCATCATAGTTGATGAGGAAGTTCTTGTAATTAGCCTCAATCTGTACACACTTGTCCATCACCGTGGACACTAAATCTGATTTTTGATTCATGATGTGTTGATGCATCTGATATCTCGAGACAATGATTGGAAATAACAGAATGCTGTCAACAAGAATTTTCAGAGATTGAATGAAAAAATCATGTCCTAGGGCAGATGATTCTGAATCTGAGAGTTTTCTCGGTGTGGATTCATTGTCTTGCTCGATAAGATTCCTCTTAGAAGATCCATCAAATTCTTTATTCCTCAAAACCACTTTAGTAGGTGCATCCTTAGCCACATGTTTTCCCTTATCGGTTCTCGGAACGTCTTCTTCATCTAGAGACTCATGTTTGCTATCAGACAGCTGAACAACTCTATCTTCATCTATCTTCTTCTTCTCAGCTTATGCCTCAACATCTTTAGGGTGAATGAAATGTTGATTATAACTTTATTCCTTAGAGAGATTATTATCATCATCATCATCTTTTTCATCAACCCCAGGAGTAGTAGGCATTGAAGATTCAGCATGAGAAGTCTAGATTAATAATTTCTCAGAATAAAATTCCTTCTCATGAAAGTATTCAACATTTTGTATGAGATCAACTATGTTATCACTACTTTAATTCTCATTCTCTTCTTCTGTATCTTCCTTCTCTTCAAAAACCGTCTCATTGGATTTTTCTGGAGTTTTGTACTTCTTCCCCATAGTCTCAGTTAAGAATTTTACCAGAAAGTATTTTTTTACGGGGATTTTCTTCAATGCAATTTTAGTATCCCTCATAAGGGATTGCACAATCTCAGCTTCTGAAATCTTTTTCTTTTGCTTCTTTTCCTTGGCTTGCTTCTCAAGCTCATCAGAAGTCTTCTCTTTCAAAGCCTTGGCCTCAGCAGGATCCAAGACAAATTGTGGCTCTCCTTATTTCCTATTCTTATTTTCTTCACACCACATTTTAACAACCTCATCCAGATAGGCTTTCTACTTATTGGGTTTTGGAGGTGCGGATCGAGCTTCCTTAGCTTTAGAAGTTCTCTCTTCTTCTTCCACATCCTTTAACTTTCTCTTCTTTACAAACTTTTTTGATGGTTATGCCACCTCCTGCTTCTTTGGAGCGACATCTGCTTCCTCCTCTGGTAAGTCATTGAATTATCTGAAATCTTTAGAGAAACTAATATTCATTCTCTTAAAAGTATCATCGATTACCAACATGTCTTTGTAATTTCTCAGCTTGGAACAGTAAGGAATCTTGAAAGACTCAAGACACTGAAAAATCAACTTGGAATGAATTGTTGGATATATTATAATCTAAGCTTTCAAATTCCCATTCATGATATTCTGTTTCATTATGAGAATATGCTTCATCAAGTGGATATTTTTTAGATTCCCCAGAAAATCTTGGATATACATGTCGCTCTTCTTTAAGGTGCCCTTATCAACTTTTCTTGGTATGATGAAACCCTGCACCCAGAGTTCAAGAATCTGATTTTTTTGTTGAAAAATGAGAAATCATCATAGTCTTGACATCTGTAAGTCCAATTCAATCCATATATTTTAACTTGATAAAACATCCTTGATCATCGGGCAACTTATGAGAACAAAATTCAGCTTCCCCTTCAAATGGATCTCAAACCAAACTGGCTTCCTTTGTATTAGATAGATCATAGGTCTTACCATACTTTTGAATGAAAAGTTTTCACTACCTTCTTCCTTAAAGAATCAAACTGACTCATACAACAAGATAAGAAGATTCAGATACACCAAGTCTTGAGCACCAGGCTTTGATATGTAAACGCCTTCCCATCCATTAAGCTTGATGATCATGGAGATTATAGAATCATATATTTTGATGAAATTCGGATTCCCCATCCTTTCCATATACACATTCCACTCTAGAATCAGAATGACAGTAGAAATATCTTTTTGAGAGGATTTTTTTGAAGACATTTGGACTTAGGAAAACTCCGAGAAGTCAAAACGGGCTTTTGTATAAGGGCATAGTTTTGGCACGCAGTGGCTTAAAATTGATGCGGGACAACCCTTATGGGGTCCTTTCTATAAGAGTTTAATGTGACAGATCATCTCCTCATCTTAATAAAATGGTTGAGAAACCTATTAGTCAAATCTGATGGTTAAAATTATAGCCGCAAGGAAATTTTTTTAGGATCCGATCTCTTGAGGTTTTTAAAGGAAAACATTTAGATTTAAGGAAACTAGAATCCGAAAATTTAAAAATACAAAATAAAATAACAGCAAGTAAAAGATGATTACAAAGACATAAGAATGAAATCATAAGTTTTTGATTTCTAGAAAGATTATTCGTAATCGGTAATATTCTACTAGAAGAACATTAGATTCTAAAAAATTTGATTATGAAAATAAAAACATTATTACGAAAACAAATTTGAGTACTAAAAACTTCATAATGAAAATTTTGATGACAAAAATTCTCATTACGAAAATTTAAGTACGAAAAACCTTCATTACGAAAATCATTAGTACAAAAATTTTGAAAACATCATTATGAAATTTTTTGAAAACTTCATTACGAAAAATTTGAAAACTTCATTATGAATAATTTGAAAACTACATTACAAAAAATTTGAAAACTATATTACAAAATTTTTCGAATAACTAACAATAAAATATACTCCCACTATGAAAAGGTGTTAATTTATGTAAGGAGATTGATTTCCACTAAATGTTTACACGGAAAAATACCTTATGGTTATCATTCCTAACTTCTATTTAATGTGTTCAAATCTATCGAAAGGTATAGATTTTTTGAAAATATCAGCAAGATGATATTTCATTCCAATAAATTAAAGAATGATTTGTCCTTTTTGTGTGTGATCCCAAAGAAAGTGGTGCCTAATAACTTTGTGTTTTGAATGATAGTAATGTGAAGGATTTTTACTAATTGTAGTGGAACTTGTATTAACACACAAAATTTGTGTTTTTGTAAACCTCATACCATAGTCTGTGAGTGTGTGTTGCATACACAACACTTATGCACAACAACTTCCAACTGCTACATATATAGCTTCCGTAGTGGAAAGTGCTACTGAGTGCTGCTTCTTTCATGACCAAGAAACTAATGAATCTCTTAATAAATGAAAAGATCTGGATGTACTCTTTGTATCCATTCTATATCCACCAATGTCTACATCAGAAAAACATTTTAGAATAAAATCATTTTCCCGAAGTATAAAAGAGTCCTAAATCCATGGTCCCATTTAAGTAGAAAAAAATTAATTTCACTAGCTTCAAAAGAGATTCCTTAGGTTTGGATTGATATTGTTCACATCAGCATACTAAAAACATTAAGTCTGGACGACTAGCTATCATGTAAAGTAAACTTATTATCATACCTATAAAAGATGATTGATCTACTGGTTTCCCAGCTTCATCAAGATCAAGTGTGTTTGAGGTACCAATGGAGTACTTATACTCCTAGTTTTGTCATATCCATACTTTTTAAGGGGATATTTAATATAATTATATTGGGATATATTGATTCCTTTTGTTTTTTGAGAAATTTGAAAACCACGGAAAAATGTTAACTCACCAATCATACTGATTTCAAACTCAGATTTGATTAGATCTATAATGGATGTGGTTATGGATTTCTAAGATTAACCAAATATAATGTCATCAACATAAATTTGAACAATCAAAACATTTATCTTATATTTATTTATAAAAAGGTTTGGATCTACATTTCCCGTAACATAATTATTTTGAATAAAAAATCATATAAGTCTATCATACCAGGATCGAGGGGCTTGCATAAGTCTATAAAAAGCTTTGGTAAGACCAAAAACGTGACATGGTGTTTTGTATCTTCTAAACCAGGAGGTTGTTCAACAAAAACAAAGTCTTTAACATAACCGTTAGGAAAATAACTTTTCACATCCATTTTAAAAAGATTATAATTGATGATTGCTACAAAGGAATGTAAAATACCAATAGATTCATGTCTAGATACTGAAGCATTGGTTTCTTCATAGTATATTCCCTTTTGTTGATTATAGCCTCTAGCAACCAATCTTTCTTTATTTATAACTATGATTCCATTTTCATCAAACATATTTCTGAAAACCCATTTTACTCTAATAATAGAAGTTTTCTTAGGTCATCTAACCAAGGTCCAGAAGTTATTTCTTTCAAATTCATTTAGTTCATCTTGAATGGCTTTAATCCAATCATCATCACCTAAAGTTTAGTCAGTGCTTTTTGGTTCTAATTGGGAATGACATTCTAGATATTCTACTTCATTTATTAAGGAACGTATAGTCCTTATGGGTTAATTTACATCACCATTGATACTATCACTAGGATTATTCTTAAGAGACAACTATTTCGGGTTTTGTAACACATGTATCAACATAGGGTAGAAATTCTTCTGGGGTAAATGCCTCAAAAACAACTTCTTGGACATTTTACTTATCAGAAGGATATTTTAATAATGGTTAATAATGTGTTTTTGAAAACACATTAGAATATGTAGGTTGAGGTTGTTTAAAAAAGGATCAGTTTCATCAAATTTGACATGTACTGTCTCCTCAACAGTAAAAATGTTATTGTTGAAAACTCTATAAGCCTTAGAAGTTGTGGAGTAGCCTAAGAAAATACCTTCATCAGATTTTGGTGAGAATTTGTGTAGATTATCATTAATATTCAGAATGAATACATTGTATGCAAAAACCTTAAAGTTGGAAAGTCTAGGTTTTCTATCGTTCCATAACTCATAACAAGTTTTATTATGAAAATTTCTAATCAATACTCGATTTATAGTATAATAGGTAGTACTTACAGCTTCAGCGCAAAAATTCATGGCTACAGAATACTCACTCAACATGGTCCTTTTTATCTCTTGAAGTATTCTATTTCTTTTTTCAACAACAGAATTCTGTTGAGGTGTTCTAGGTGCTGAGAAGTTATGAGTAATTCCTTTTCTACTACAAAAAGTTTCAAAATCAGAATTTCGAAATTCTTCACCATGATCACTATGAATAGTTATCAAAGGAAGGTTTTTCTCATTTTTTTCATGGGCACTAAAACTTTTCAAATACGACAAAAGATTAGATTTCTTTGCTATAAAATATACCCACGTAAATATAGTGTAATCATCAACTAAGATAAATACATAATATTTTCCTCCAATTCTTCCAGTTTGTGTTGGACCGAAAATATCCATATGTATCAACTATAATGCATCAGTGGTTGAGACTTCACCGGCTGATTTAAAACATGATTTATGTTTCTTTCCATATTGAAAATGATCACAAATTTTTGAAGAATCAAATCCAAGCTCTAGTAGATACTTAACTAGTCCTTTCTTAGAGAGTTTACATAGGTTCTTAAGGTTATTGTGACCTAACCATTTTTCCCATAACCATGAATGGTTATCCATTTCAGTAAGGGAAGGTATGTATTGGATCCTAAGGTATTAAATGATTAGGGTGTAAAAATTTTCTTTCCTATTGGAAGAAAGAATAAAATCTTCCTTGGAATTGTGTACTAAGCAGTTATAATTTCTAATCTTCACAAGGTAACCTTCATCACATAATTGAAATATGCTAATGAGATTGTTCTTAAGACCCCTAACAAACAAAACATTTGAGATCAATTTTTTTCTAGGAAGAACGATGTTACCTATACCAATTATTTCTCCCTGAGCATTATATCTAAATGTTACTTTTCCTCTATTCGTCTTGATAATCTTTTCAAAGAAGTTTCTATTACCAGACCTATTCCAGAAACATCCAATATCCATGTACCATGTAATTCTGGTGGTTCCTTCTTTATTTTCCAGAAAATAAGAAATTTAGTCTTTCAGAATCCAAACATCCTTGGATCCAGAATTGTTAGGCAACAAAACATTGGGTATCCACATTTGTTTAGAGAAATAATCATTATGAAACCCAAGATATTGAACTTTATTCAAAGATCAATTTTTCTTCCAATGTCACCCAATTTTACATTTAGTAAAAAAGGGGGATCTGGAATGAATGAAATAATTGTTTTTGAAAATAGGTTTCCAGTGAGCATAACCTACAGCAGTAGTATTTCCTTGATGGTTGATTTGAGAATACATGTTGTCAAAATTTTAATTACCATAAGTAATGTATGCAAGAAGTTTCTTAAAGGAATATATTTCAGATTTTAGTCTGATGACTAAATTTCTATCCTCAGGAATTATTTCTTTAGAGTTAGATTTTTCCTCAAAAGTATTTAATTTTGAAATAGAATTCTTATTATCTTCAGAAAGTTTTTCCTTTTCAGAATTTACTTCCTCAAGGTATTTAGAATGTTTTTCTAAAAGCCCATCTTTGTATTCTAGATCTCTAGAAACGTCTAAAATCTATTTTGTAAGAACTTCTTCTCTAGTATTTCCCTTGTCCAATTTCATATAATTTTTTAAAATCTTTTCTTCTAACAACATGGAAAATCTAGGTACTTCTTCATACAAATTTATTTCTTCATTATTTGAAGATAAAGTACCTTCTTTAGAAGTAATATCTCCAGAATTGTAATTCTTATCAAGAGATAAATTTGTTCAAGCCTCCGTAGAGCGTACCTTGGCCATAAGACATGTATTAGGGAAAGACATAGAATCCATGAATCTGATATTTTTCTGTGCTAATGATTCGTATTTAGAAGATTCACTTTATGAAGAGTCTCTATAGCTAGAACTCAAAGTATCATTTTCTCTAAGACTTTTCCTGTGTTTTGAGCGATAGAATTTCTTCTTGTTTCATTATTAATTCCTTTCCATATTTTCATTCTTTTTCAAGAGAGGAAATTCAGGTCTGATATGACCTGTTATTATACACTCATAACAAGTAACATCCCCATATTTCTTCTCTTTGTAGTCTCTTTTATTGAATTTATTTTGGTAGTTCTTCTGAGCTACTATATTTTTCATTCTCCGAGCAAGAATAACTAATTCATTCTCAGAATATTCTGTAACACTACATTTTAACTAAAGAGTAACATTCTTTGACTTAGATCTAGTGACTCTTTCTAGAGTCTTGGATTTAATATGGTTAGAAGTGGTTGTAAAAGAAACTCCTCCTTTCCCATTCTTCTTTTTGATATTATTAGCATCACTCTTAATTCTATTCTCATGTTGATGAAGAGTTACAAACAATTAATCTAAATAAATCTTGGTAACTTTCACATTCTCATCAATTATTGCCCTCTTGGACTCCCACTCATTTGGCATGATATCTATGATTTTATCTAAAATATCATCATCATCCAAACCTTTTTCTCCCATAGACTTTAAGATATTCACGATAGTCATATACCTTTTCTGACCATTTCTTATAGGCTCTCCATAAGTAAAGTTAAATCCATGGTATTATGCTCTCAACAAAGATATTATTGTCTCTATAACTTTAGTTGTACCGAAATTTGAAACATCATGTTTCTTCAAGTTACTATTTTCAGCTTCACATAAAGATATTTGACTATAGATGTTCCGGGTCATGGAACACAACAAAGTATTTCTTATGCTGAAATTTGCTTGAAATTTTGATTTATCCTTATTAATAAAAGTTCTCAATTCCTTATCAGGATTCTTATAGTCCCCTATCAGAATTAGGTAGTTATCAACTCTAGAGTTAATAACAAAAGTCTTCATCCTATCACTCCAGTACTCATAATAATTTCCATAAAAAATTACGAGGTCTCGTAAGATTTATATTGTCGATAGAACCAACATTTAAACCTTCCATCTTAAATAGAATCTTCACCCAAAAACTTTTTAGAAATAAGATTTTGTAAACAAGGAAAATATTACTCAAAAAAATATAGAACTAGAGTATCTCTAAGAAAAAATGAATCTGAACTTATGAATCTGAAAAGTTGAATCCGAAAAACTTATTCCGAAAAAATGAAGAAGAAGATTATTCTTCTAGAGCAAGGAATCCTTATATGTGAATATAAGTATTTTAGATTCCTCCTCTAATACAAATTGTTTGATTGATAGATACGATAGATATGATACTAATTGTAATATCAAACTATGATGCAGATACTCAATACACAAGAGGGGGTTTAATTGTATACATTAAAAATCCTTAAGGAAGTTTTGTATAAAAAAAATCACCACACCTATAAATTCTAATAACTTGCTTGATTCCAGAAAAGTGATTCCAAAAATGAAACATTACAAAAGTTTACAATAGATATGATACTACATTAAAGCATATAGAATCTTGTATAATTAGAGTACAAGTTTGAGGAAGTATAATAAAGATATACATTCCTTAAGAATCAAAATTTCAGCAGAAAAAAAAACTAAAAAACTACAAGTAACAAGTATTATCTTTTTTAACCCAAAGAGGAGGGTATCCAACAACACTAGATAAGATGTCCCTTTATTTATACTTTCAAAAAAGTCTATCTTACCCCAACCCAGTTATGCCCTCAATCCATGGATTGGTATCTGTCTAGTTATCCATGAATGCCCTCGATATGTAAGGAAATTGACATCTCTAACTTCAAAACACAAAGTCTCTGATTTCAAGGAAATCACACCTCAAAACAAAGAAAATGTGCACAATGAAAAATTTGAACAAGCATTTCAAAATTTCTGTACGAAGACTGAGTGTTTATAAGAGCCTCTCTTTCTAGAAATCACTTCAACAGCATGTGGGAATAGTTGTCAAAAGCTTTTCTTCCAAAATTTGTGAGTTCTTTCAAATGTGCTTCTATTTATAGGCACATCTCCAACGATCAGCTCCCTCCTCCAACGATCATATTTTTCCTTGAAATTTTGAGGGACCTGTACATGTGTCATTCAAACAATTGTTTGTTAGTAGTTGAAAGAATGACATCATTTCATAAAAAAACAAGTTTAAGAAAAAATATATTAACATAATCAAAAATAGATATTCGGAATTTAAGAAAATAAATGTTTGGAGTTTAACCAAAAATGAATTCACACTCTATAATACAAGGATGTCTATAATAAAAGGATATTTGGATTCTGTTTTCTATGGATTTTCAAACCCGAACGCTAAAGATTTACGGAGTCTGAATTTCAAGGAAACGTGGAATCTGGATTTACAAAGTTCGGAGTCAGAGTTTATTATAATTCGGTGTTAGAGTTCAGAAATTTCAAAGTCAGAATTCATTAGAATTCAAATTCTGGTCTTAAAGGTTTTGAGTCAGAATTCATTACAATTCGTAGTCAGAACTAAGAAGAGTTCAGAGTCTGAATTAATAGAACTTTGAGTCAAAACACTAAAGAGTTTGGAGTCTCAATTCGGAGAACTCAGAGTCAGAACTCAGAAGAGTTTGGAGTCTGAATTTAGAGAACTCAGAGTCATAACTCAGAAGAGTTTAGAGTCTAAATTCAGAGTACTCGGAGTGAAAACTCAGTAAAATTTGGAGCATGAATTCAGAGAACATTGAACCTGAATTAGGATCCTGAAAATAAAATACTCTTTATCGAATTATTATATGTTTCTGAGGTTTTAGATATGAAACCGAAATTTATACTTAGACAAGATAATGAATGATGAAAAACATGGTAAGGATGAATTTATTTGGGGAAGGAAAATTTTCCTTATATAAGAAAAACACAGGGTAAAATGAGATTTTCCTTGAATAAGGTGTTTTTGATTTTCAAAATAAGAATTAATGGTAAAGTTTTAAGGTAGCCTAATAGATTTTGCAGACATACCCAAACATGAAGGAATGGAAAAGTCATAAGGAAAACCTTATTGACTCAACACCTTATGATTATTTTATTGTTTCAAATGATCTTTAAATAATATACACCATAATCAATATTACTAATAAATTAAGCCACACATTTTAATGTTTCATTTCCCCAGGTTATGAGGAATTCATTAAAAGTATTTTTTTTAAAGATTACAAAAGGGGAATCTTTTTTTGGGAGATGTTTAGAATCTTTCAATAAATAAGATGATTTTTTATCCATCATCCAAATTCACTAAACCATTATGGTCCACTATCATATATTTTTGAAATGTACTAAATATAAATTTAAAGATGTTATATTTATATTTGAACAACCTAGGCCATTATATTTGGTATCATAAAATAAGATCAGTTGACCTTTGAAATTTAGGATGAGAAAAAATTTGTGAGAACACTTCAGATAAGCCTTATTATAGGATAACACCCTAATGTATTGTTAAGGAAGATATTATGTGTTTTGCATGAAACAAATCCCAATATAGATACCATGTGTAATTTTTATTTGGATTAGATATAACTAAGGCTTGTAACTCTGAAAAATATATGCCATGCTTGACTTGAGCGTTACCTATTACCGGATAATGAGTCGTACTCCATGCCTAATTCAACACTCCCGAGGGATATTCCTAGGTAAATTATGATCTTATTTATAATACATCATGAAGGATTAAGATAGATTATTATCATGGATTTACTATGTTTTACATTACGTTTCATATACATAAAATATGTTTCCCTGATTTAGACTACCAATGAAAAATTATTTTTTAGTATGTGTTTTCCCAAAATGATTATTGTTGCTCATAGTATGATTTTTTTTAGAAAATGGATGGAACTAGAAGGATTCCTAATAATAATAAATGTTTTGGAGAATGAAATGAATTTCCAACTATGTATCTGAAGGCTATGGGAGTGAGGATGTGAAACAATGTTTTTTTCACACAGATTTCTTATATAAAGATTCATGTTAAGCATAGAAATGATCAAATAAGGGGAAATTATTCTTTTAAATACATTAATTAAAAAACATCGCCCTCTATTAGTTAGTCTTGGGATATAATATTAGATGAGTGATGGATCAACACCATTTTGAATATATTTTCATTTCTCTAGTTCTCTACGAAAGAAATAGTAGTCCTAGATGTTTATCATTTGGAAAGTGAAGTGGATCATGGGTAGAACCTTATTATTAATGCAAGGAAAGATGAAGAAATAAAATTGACGTAATTGTATGATTTAAAGATGATATTTCTCAGAATTTATTTCCCCCATATTTTAAATACAACAATGGTGAAATAATTCCTAAATCTTATATATAAATATATTGAATCTATTAGTTCCTATGAGGATAATTTTATAATTCTTTCAGGGTATTCCCCTGGTTTAATAATAATTACTAAATGAAAAATTTATATATTCATTAGTGACATTAAAAAACTCTCAAAAGAAATTACCCATAATGAAATTTAGTTGATATGATGAAATATTTCGGTGCACACTCAATTAAAAATAAAAATAGGATATTCCAACCATTCCAATGGGTTTGATAATAAAATAAATATTGAGTCTCATGAAAACATTAATAAATCAAATGGTGGAATAAAATTACATGAATCTAGAAGCTATAAATGTGTGAAGAAACATTACTAGAATTGATAGAATGGAACTGGGAGCTACTTTAAATATGGAAGTGTAGGCCATATAATCTGATAATATCAAAATTTGATGAATGGTCTGATTAATGAAATATAAGAAAAGAAGATTCTAAATATTTAACCAAAACTCTCCAATGCAAAAAATAAATAGATTATAAGACTTATTTCAATTAGTGTAAGAATGTTTTGGTTTTTGGTGATTAGTGTTATCATCTATCTAAGACTAGTGATAAAAGGGCAATC
This sequence comes from Viscum album, assembly GCA_963277665.1. Classification (NCBI taxonomy): domain Eukaryota; kingdom Viridiplantae; phylum Streptophyta; class Magnoliopsida; order Santalales; family Viscaceae; genus Viscum; species Viscum album. Next base: position 515,440 of record CAUJRU010000300.1, on the reverse strand, counting down.
TTATGCAATAATGGATGTTGATGAGGGTTTGAGGAAGACATCATGAAATTCACAATTATCATCCACTAGGGAATGGATAATGAAATATTTTATTCAATATTTACAGACTCTTGTATATATAATGTATTTTAAAAATGTATTGAAATAAAATATATATGATTTGATGTTTATTTAATAGTAAAAATTGTAAATTGATTGATGGATGCATCATAATTCTATAGTAATTCTTCTATTGATGTTTATGTGAATGTGTCTCCTTAAAATCACGTGACTATTACATTAACCGAATTATATGTGATTCTAGGAATTGGTTGTATTTATTTATATAGAGTCCATATTAATTAATGTGGAAGGGATGTAAAATTAAATATTCTAAAAGAATCCATTCTCATTTATCATTGTGAGGATGAATACAAACGTCCAATGTTAATTAATTATACCTTGTGCATAATAATTCATATTAATGAAGGATATTTATCTTATATGGTTAAAAAGAAACTCGAAATAAAATACATGCCCATAGTTTGAGAGTTTGTTGATTTCTGTTTGGAAGAGTTTTCTAATACTCCATTGAAATGTAAAGTTGTGTTCTCAATATAATTCATAGATAGAACTAAACCTATTTCAATTAATCCCTATATAATAGCCTTAATTTTTTAGTAGGGATTAAAGAAGAAAATCCAGGATAATATTTAAATGGAATTAATTTGGCCAAATGTTTCACCATGGGGTAAACCTATTCTATTTTTCAAAAAGAACGATGGATCGATACTACCCAACATTTATTATTAAGAGCTAAAAAAGGTCATGTTAAATAAAAATTATTAAATTCCCCATAGTGATGAATTGTTTAATCAAATTCATGGATCTAAATAATTTATCAAGATTTACCTTCATTTTGGATATCTTCAATTAAGGGTTAAGAAAGAAGATATACCCAATACAACATTCCTTACATGGTATGACCACTATGAATATATAATGATTCCAATTGATCTTACTAATTCCCCAGCAATCTTCATGGGTTAAATGAAAATATTATATTGGGATTACCTTGATAAATGTGTAGTATTATTTATATTTGATATTATTATCTATTTAAGATAAAGGGAGATCATGAACATCACTTGATAATTTCATGGAATACAACAAAGGAAATTTTTAGTAGAAATTTTAAAATGGTTATATTTGGCTATAGTATGTTGAATTTTGGGGTCAAATAATTTCAATAAAAAATATATATATGGATTCATAAATGATGGAATCTATTAAAATGTGTCCTATACCAACTACCATAACTTATATCCATTTTTCTGGGTTTAGATGGATGTTATTGTTGGTTTAGGGATAATTTCTCCTAAAAATATAATCCAACCACCAAGATAAATTAAAAGGTAGAAAATTACCTATGGATGGATTAATTTGATAATATTTTCAAGGAAATACATAGATTATTATTCAGTTATCATGTTATTATATTACCCATAAGTAGACAAGGTTTTGTATTCTACATGCATCCAAAATTTATTGGGATGAATGCACAAGAATAATGACATTCGTATAGCTTATGAATCATGAAAATCGCATGTTTTTAAACTAAATTCCCAACTCATGATTTGGAGTTAACTATATCAAATATTTAATTAATGATTTAAATAAATTATATTAATATATTAAAGTGTGATATATATATTAATCATATAATTTTAAGATATATATTCTCCCCAAAGGAGAAAGACATGTGCAAAATAAAATTTTTAGATCTGATTATTAATTATGACTACTCAATACATTACCACATTAGGAAAGAAAAGAAGGAGGAATATTATTTGAATCGAAAGGATCACGCAATCCTGTTTGTGATGAGGATGAAAATAGATCAAATATTTCTATATTTTTAAATTATGGATATATATATCTTAAAACAAATAGAGAAATCTTATCATTAAAAAACGTATTTTCAACAAACTTTAAAAATGATGATTACATAGTTACATACGGAAGATATAGAGTTACAGAAGAAAGTGGGATATCATTACATGTTCAACCATAAATATAATGGAATAATATGGTTTAGTAACCATATATGTGTCCCATCCATACCTCATTTGAAGAATGAGATATTAGAAGAGGCAAATAGTTATTCAATTTCTATTCCTCGTTGAAGTAAAACAATATATAGGTATTTTATATAGTATTTATAGTGGTATGGAATGAAGAGAGATATCATTGAATTTTTATCTTCATGTATAGTATGGAATATTTTTAATTTTTAATTGTTATAACCATTACACATAACATAATGGGAATGAGAAATCATCACCTTGTTTTATTTGTTATCAGACCCCTAAAAAAATATAAACAAAATAATGATGTATGGTTTATTGTATATCGAATTAAAAATTCAACACACATCATCGATATAGAATACTATTTCTAACTAGATAATATTTCCAGGATATACATTAAGGATATTGTATAGTTGTACAGAGGGCCACATTCTATTGTGTTTGATCGGGATTCATGGTTTAAGTCAATGTTTTGGAGAATTCTTTAGAAGGATCTGGATACATAGTAGATTTTTAGTACTTTGTATCACCCAAAGATAGATATTATGATCAAGAGAAGAATTTAAACTGTAGATCATATGTTTAGACGTTGTTATATGGATTCCAAAGGATGTTTAGGTCAACTCCTTCCCCTTTTTGAGTTTATATACAACAAGATATTTCTCACATGCATTTGGACAACACCTTATGAAGACCAATATAAAAATAAGTATATAAATGAAAGTGATGGGCTAATGTTTGTTAAAGAAATATATTTGGGCTGTATCTAGATAAATTAGTGAGGAGACTATTAGATCCATTAAATAACAAAAAAATCTTATCACAAATTCAACGAAATAGTTACGCTGATAATCGCTAGTGTTATCTATATTTATATGTTGGTGACAATGTGTTTCCAATAATTTCACCATGGACGACGGTAATGATATTTATAATAATGGTAAATATAATCCCTATATATATTTTACGCTTTTAAATTATTGATTTCATCATTATAATAGCTTATCACTTGGCGCTTCCACTGAATCTCTATCAGGTTCATTATGTGTTCTATGTATCTTTCCTAATGAAGTAAATATCTGATTAATATCATTTACTATACTCATGGGTCAAACCCCTATAGATTGAAATTTATTTATTAGAAAAAATAATGGTAAACTAGATCATATAGAGAATGTTCTATGAAATAATAACACTCACCTAATCAATGTAGTGTGGTGAATTCCCCACCTTGTGGAAGCTACCTGGGAAAATAAGGATGTAATCGGGTAGAAGTAACCCTTTTTGTCTGTTCCAAATCTAAAAAAAATCTAGATATAAATTAATCTTACTTTTTTAGAATGTAACACCTGTAATATTAATGAAATATATTTCATTCAATAAATTAAATTTTTTTATAGCATGTGTTACACACAACACCGAGTTCTAACAAATAGTGATATAATGTTATATTATTTAATCATGAATGTAATTGCTGATTCATTAAATTTTATTGTATAATTAGAAATAAAAACATTATTATCATTAAATATAATAGTTTTATGTAAATAAAAAATATATATATAAAATATATATAATTTTTTATCAAGTACTTCATATGATTTGAAAATAGATTTTCCTCACACAACTATTTTTATTTGTTTTTGTTAAAAAATAATAAAAGTAATTTTTGAAATTTTTAAATTTTTTTTTGAAAAAATTAAATTCATTTTTGAAATATAAATTTCAAAATTATCTTAGATTTATTTGTTTTATAATTTTTTGAGATGATTTTTTTCAATTGTACACTTATATTAAATTTTATTAAAAACAACATTTTCAAGTAAAATATTAACAAAGTCAAATATTGTTTTAAAAGGTTTTAAAATTATTTATAGCTAAATTAAATTATGATTATTCCAATTTTGGTAATTGGAATTATTTTAATGTGTAATTTCATTTTAAGTACTATTTTAATTTTGAGATATTTTTCCTTGAAAACATGTTTTTTCATCACGTCTGTGGGATCAATTTAAAACTAAATTCTTCGACTTGAATGTATTAAATTGGGAAAATTTTTACAATATTTTTAATAAGAATAAATAATATTATGTAAAATGCAAATTTAGTTTTTATTCCTAATTAATAGTAAAAAATTCAAAAATAATTATTCTAGTTAATGTTAAAACAAGGTTTTGAACGTTAAACATGCTTGTGTTAAAATACATTTTCCACACACATAATATCTGTTTTGTATATTGGATTTCAAATTTAAAATCAATGGGTCCAAATTATCAAATAAATTAAATTCTAAAATTAGTATTGAGGGATAAATCACCTAATATAATATATAAATAACTAGTTACTATGGCGAAAAGTAAAATGGTAAATTAATGTAAACATAAATGCAAAGTAATAACAAGTTTAAATGATGTGTTTTTTATTTTTTTAGAAGTGTACCAACCATATATTAGCTAAAATACATTAATTATAAAAATTTTAGGCACTTGGGGTGAGATTAAAATCCCATTATTGAATAGTTTTGGGTATTTAAAAAAATTCCACTCCTCCTTAATTATAAAAGGAGACATCCTCCAATAAATTATTCACACTTTTTAAGACCTTTGGATCAATAAAAACTAAATAGAGACCTATGAAAATCATTATAAACATTCTAAATATATTTTAATCCCCCAAATACCAAACCAATAGTAGTTAATAAGAGGTGGAAAGGTGGTTTCAATAAACAAAGTTAATTATCTCCTCTAAGATATTTATTTTTTTACTTCTTCACATACCACCAAATTCATGTCCAAATAATTAAAATATTATATCAAAAGTATCTACCATATACTGAAATGTAATTATTTTTATGTAATAACCAATATCTATATTCTATTCCATCAAATGGGAAACAAATCCATCGATTGGTTGTACGGTGGACTACCGCCATAGGAACCAATGAAGTTAATTTTCCATAATCACATATCATAGATAGATATAACGATATATTTAACATATTTATATTTCATTTATTAAATAATTATACTTATTGAATTATCATATAACATATATATTATTAAATTTCATTATGTGGGAACATGATAACATCACTCCAATGTACGACAAAGTACTGCCTCGCAAAGTGATGTGATTCATTTTTCACAAAAAATTACATGGAACTCAATATGGATATGTTTATTGAAAATGTTTGATATATATGGAATAATAATTTTTAATTATTTATAATATATTATTTATAATTAATTTTTTTTTGCTGTCAAGAAAATGGAAGCATCTTTCTAGTGTACATATGACCAAATGACTTCATGAATGATGTAATTCATTGTCTGTCACTAAAATTATTGGGTAAGTAAAAATAAATATATCATGAAGATATGTTATAATTATATCACTTTTTATATTTTATATTCTATCATCCTAAAATTATACGAGAAAGATTATTTTTAATTTCATTGATGTCTTATGTTTTACACTACACCAAGACTAGCTTGCGCATTATGCAACACTGTATTAGCGTGTAGTATATGCAACACTATTCATGGCTTGTGTTACACGCAAGAGAAACCTTCTTCAATAGCGCGCGTTGTACGCAATTCCGAGCTTCACTAAACAATGATATATTATTATGAACTAGACATTATGAATAGTATTAACCATATTTTGAATTTTATAACAATATCATTCATTTTACACATAATCTATAACATTGAATGAGAACAAAATAAATTCTTCGAGTAAAATAGGTATTTTTCAAAAAATACAGTATTGCCACCTTTTGATGGCACACCGACTTTTAATCTAGTCTTGACACGTTTGTGAGTTCAAATTGAGAAAATAAACTTATTCATTGCAATAAGTATATAAAAATTTACATTGGATAATTTTTTTAATATTTTTCTTTTATCTTTCATATTTTGATGAATAGATAAAATACGCTAAAATTTAATTTAAAAAAACCTTTTCCATAAAGATAAATTATATGGTTAAATTATAATATTGAATTATTTTAATGTATATATATAATATATTTCTCAAACATAATATAATTCAATTAATTATCATTAATTTTACATTGAATTCATAGGTAAAAATATTTCAATCTTTTGCAATGTTTTAACTTTTAAAACATGTTTTCTCAATAGCAGGATTAATATTAACATAAATACTGCCACTTCTATGTATTGAATTTAGAACAATGGATTCCATATTTGGGATCAGTAGGTAAAAATTATGTTAATAGGCTACTTTTTATTTTTAGGCATTATGAATAGTAACTACGGTAAATTTTATTTACCTTAGTAAAAGTTAAATTAAGAAATTAAGGGTGAATATAATATTATAAAATTTAAATAAAAGTTGTATTAATATAATTGGATGATTATATTTAATCCTAAAATATACTTGGGTCTAAATGGTCTCTTTTTTAACCTTTTTTTATGTGATTAAGACCTTTAATTTATTTTATTTAAAGAATGTAAAATATGTCTCACTCCAACATTAATAATTAATGTATTTTTAATATAAGGTTATACATAATATAAATTAGATTATAAATACTCATTTGAAAGCTAAAATGTTTTTCTTTGTTATGGAAATTTATTTTTAATTTTTAGGAAGTATTTATTTAAGTAAATAGCTTATACATTAATGATGAAAAAATTATTTATTTAGTGAAAAATCAATAATATAGTTTTTATTCAAATAATAATACCCATTAAAGGCCCAAAAACCTGACCAATAATTATTGGTAGTGTATATCTAATCAATAATAATCTATTGGTTGAATTGTGGACCATTTGGAGCTTAATAAAGGTGATTATGACACTTATATTACTTTATTTTAAAAGATGTCAAAGTTGTCACCTTCCTCATTTAATAAATATAAAAATTTAAATGTTGTGATTTTTAGATGATATATTCGAGTAAAATTATTCTTATTAAATGTATTATATTTTTATTTATCATAGTAATTTTTTATGCAACAAATAAGTATATTAATTAATTATACGTAAATGTTGTAATAATTATTTTATTAAGAGAAATATCAAATAATTTTTTTAAACATTAAAATAAATATTATATGAAAAAGTTAATGTTCTTCATATATTTTTTAGATTCATATGACATGTTATGAATCTATTAAATATTTTTTTTGAATATATCTTCTGAGTTTATTTTATTTAAATTCAAATAATTGAATTGTGTTGAAATTGACAGTATTGATATTTTATTAAAATAACATCTTGTTAAATGGTTTAAAAATGCTAATTTTTTCAAAAATTACAAATTAAAAATTTTATGTTGAAAAATGTAATAATTAATCTAATTATGTAAAATTAAAAACACATAAGTATGTATATATAACAATTTCAAAATTGGAATATTATTACCACAAATAAAGATAAATAGATTAAAAAATAATAACTCAATATGATAAGGTTTAAAATAAAATAAAAACATGTGTAAATTTTATTGGTTGATGATATTACAACCCTATAGCATCTCATATTATAATTTGAGTCATTTTGAATGTTTTTATGTGGGTTTTGGGTTTATTATAAATTAATATTTTAGATGTTTCCAAAAGTGCCCCTCTCCTCTCTTATAAAAGGGAACCTCCTCCCTATCCTATTCACAAAATTTTCAACCTAATGATTGGCCAAAACCTGTCCATTTATCTTATACACTTCTCTATAAACATACTAGAGGTCATGGTTTTCTTCAAAGACCAACTTTAGTGCCCTAAGAGGAGGATTAGAGGAGGCGCGTCAAAGAAGTAGTAATCTCTTATACAAATTCTTTCATGTTTCTTTATTCCTCTACTTCATATTATTGGTTGTTTAATTATAAATTAATAACATCAGTACCAATAATATAAATATGTGGTATGATAGATTTGAGACAACCTTATTTCACCTTCTATCCATCCTACGGAAAATGAAATCACTCCACGTGCGTACGTACAGAATACCATCTCCACGATGTTGTGCGATCTGTTTTTCCACCACCACCTTACCTGGATGGGTATAATGGTGGAAATAATAACTATATATTATTATTATAACATGACTATAAATATTATATATTATATCATCCACTCCAATTCCATTCATTAATTATTGAAATGATATCATCGCTCGTGCGTACGTACGGATTACCGTCTCCGCCATGCGATGAGATTTATTCTCCATGTTATCCCTTCAATAATGATTATAAAGTATATATAATAAGTAATCATGAAATATATTACATAATAATTCTACCGGATTTATGTATATATATATGTCATTTACTTCCATTCAATTCTATAAGGAAACAAAAACATCGTTCATGCATACGTATGGCCTACCGTCTTCATGAACAGTGTATTTCATTCCATTTATAGATCTATCATATATATTATATATAAATCCTTTTTTAAATTCTATAATTATGTAACTATGGATATAAATAATAATATCAAGTACAAGAAGTCCAAACAAGTACGATAAATGAAACTATTTTACCCAAAACGCTGCTTTAACATTGATTTGACAAAAGAACGGGTAATATAAAGTCATAAGTGATACATATATGATATCATAAATATTATTATGGTTCTGTTAAAAGTTAATAATATTTTTAAACACACTATACCGAAGTTTTAAATACATATGGATGAAATTGGACATAAGGTAAGGGATAATTATCTCAATCTCGTTCTCATCCGAGATTGATTATTCGTAAGTATTTACTGGAGTTATATTTATCATCCATGTCCGTGTTTTATAAAAATTCTTTAATAATGTTTTTACTATTCTTCCATGTATATTTAAAGTCATTTTTACCCCTTTGTTAATTTTACTAGTTATTATAGAAGGAATCATTATTTTTTTCCATAAGAGGTACTTTTTGACTTTTCCGGCAAAAGTACGAGGAGAATATTTTTTAATCTTATATGGAGTGAATAGATTTTTATAGTTTCATAATTCCTTCATTCCCTGAAGATTACTCTATAACATTTCATGGTTATTTTCAACAAAATTAATTTGTTTTAAAATTGAATTAATTTTTGAGAATAGAAAATGATTTTGAAAAAGAAAGGATATATTCCTCAACATTTAATTTTATGTGTCTTATCAAAACTATTTTCCATATAATATTACTTTCATTAATATGGTTATGTTTCAATTATAACATACCTATTATTTACATGTTTTTACTTTTTTTATGATGAAATGATATCCATTTATTTTATATGGATTATGTCATGATGGGACGATGTTTATGAAACCCATTTTATTCAATGGGTTATGATTTATGTTTATTTCGTGGAACACAAAAGAATGATTTCATTATGAGATGGGTGAGACCTATATCTCCCTACAATGCATTGGGTAAAGATTTATATCCCATGAGTTAAACATGGCTGGAACGCTAAGTAAATCTGGTTCAACAATGCAATGCTGGAATGGCTAGTAAACCCAGTTCAGTAATGGAATTTGTCCACTATTATGGTCTTGGCAGCAGTGGCATGGCTTCTATGGATATCAAATCTTCTGGTTAATGTTTTTCCACAATTAAATGTTTCATTAAAATGAAATTTTATCATGATTAATTTTCATTTGAGATCTATGCCTTATGTAATGCCAATATTTATGCCTTCACTGATGATTTTGATGTTTTATGTTCATGTTTTTACGTTCAAATGTTTATGTATTATTTTATGTTCTCCAAGTTTACCCTTACTAAGAATTTAAGCTCACCCTTTATAGGTTTTCTTTTCCCCATGATATAACGAATGGTTTTAGGTAAGAAAAAAAGGGGTATATCTTTATGGGACATGTTGAAGATCTTTCACAATTATTAAAAGATTATGTTCCAATTTTAAAAATACAATAAACAATTACAGTCCTTGGGTTTATATTTTTTTATGTATTAAGTATTATGAAAAATTAATGTAATATCCATGTTTGTCATGATTTGGGTCTCTACATTTGGTATTAGAGGAAAGGTTTTGTTATCCTTTGGAAACAGGGATGCAAACTCTTTACTAGTATCCCTAGTGATATTTTAAGGTATGTCTTGGGATTTCCCTATGTTTAAGTATAAGTATATGTTACAGTACTATAATTATGATAACCATCATGAAAAACCTAGGTTGAACCTAAGCTGTCATAGATTAATAGAGGTGTAATAATTTATACACCCTATAAGTGACTTTTTATGATTGTTTGGTTCCTCATTATTTAAATTGTTTCTTAAAAAATGGTTTTTGGTTTTAGTTAATGGAGATAACCAGAAGGAATTGGGTCCTAGTTGAATTTGATGGATAATTGGGGTCTATGAGAGGAGAAATTGCACAATTCCTAGAGAGAAAGATATTGTGATTATGCTGAATCAGTCATCATGATATATGAATAGCCAGGTGAACCTTAGTGGAATTCCTAGGTCATCAAATAAAAGGAAGATCGAATTTTATGCATGTTATCATGGAGATGAACATAGTGTATGGAAGATGAAGCTTTCAACATATCATGATGAAGATAAGAAGAACATTGAGGAATCCCTCAAATGGAGGGGAATATGTTATCTATGTGGGGAAAAGGTTCATGGAGTGATAGAACGTTATGGGGTTCAATGTCTTATCTGTGGAGAACATGGGAATTACCCAACTCAATGCTCAAAACAAAAGGTTACATCTAAATTGAGGAAGGACCTATTCTGTGCCAATCAATAAAGATGATGGATTGAAGGGATTATGTAATGGAATTCAAGAATAATGTTGTTGAGCTAATTTTATGGTATATTAAAATATCTATGTATTGGTCCATTGTGGTTTTCTATAAGAATATGGTACTAGTAACCATGAAAAGTGATTGAAATATTTTCGTAAAGTAGATGATATGTGTATAATGAATGGATACGAAGAAAATATTATGTTGGATATTATTAATGAGCTCATGACTGATATACGGGCAAATTGACATCATTGTTTGAGTATATAGAAATTTTGGGATTTTGGTTTGTGGAGATAATTATCTTTTGACAGCATTCATGTTTTCACTATGGTTTTATGGTAATTCATGTTTCAATAAAATACATGATTAGGGTATTCCAATGTTTGGAATATGACCAACAAGATATATCTTATGATATATGGGTAATAAATGATGGTAATCACATGCTTGGTAGATGACCTCTCTAGTATGCTTTTTATTTTTACTCTGAGTTTGGACATAAGTATTTTGGATAAGCCTAAATATTGGAATTGATTAAGTTATACATTAGATAGTATTGTTTAAGGCTAGAAATTTTTGTTATTATTTCTGAAATATTACCATAGTATAGTTTTAGAAAAAGGAAAACCTGTAGGATGGGCAACAACCAATCGCGTTGTACAAGGATGCAGGAATCGAGCCCACAAACGAAGTGCGACAGGACTTAATCACCTACTACTGGCCTACATGAAGTCCCTGGTTCGTAGAAATTAGTATTATTTTATTAATAGGTATGATAGTTGAAGAATAAGTCCATTTTTGGAATCATATATGGTTAATCTCACCATAGGTGGACTTATTTATATTTAATAACATTAGATAACTTTTTGAGATAGATGGAATAACCAATCATTATATCGCATGATCTGCTAGCATTTCAATAATTAAAAATTCAAATTCATTTATTTAAATAAAAGATGAAGTGGAAATTGTTCATGGAATGGCCAACGATGATATTACAATGAAATTATGTATTTATCCTTTGAAAAAATCCGTCAGCTTTAGGGAAATGATCTTGAAAACCACAAATTTTGTCCTAGTACCATCATATCCGATGATTCAGATCATGCAACAGAGCATCACAAACTTATTTCATTGTGATTGTTGTCATTTTCATAGCCATGTTCTCTACAAATCTCCATCAGATCATGATGGTTAGATTTCTCTTCTATATCCATATTTTCACCTATGTCCTCCTTTGCGGGAACCCAATGAGGAGTTAATTTGGGTAACCATTAAATTTCATTATTTAGTTTTAAAAATTAATTTTTAGTATTCATTTTTACAATGTGGGTTTCTATGAAAGAAACATTCAAGTAATAAACCATTTATTACCCCGATGAATTTTGAGGGCGAAATTCATTTTAGGGGGGGGGGTAGATTGTAACACCCCAAAATTATATGAGAAATATTATTATTAATTTCTTTGATTTCTTCTGTTGTACCCTGAACCAAGATTATCTTGCGCAATACGGAACACTGTATTAGTTTGTAGTTTACACAACACTATTTTTGGCTTCTGTTACACGAAAGAGTGACCTTCCTCAATAGCGTGTGTTGTACGTAATACTGATTTTCATTAAAAAATTATACATTATTAAGAACTAGCTGTTATGAATAGTATTAAGCATATTTTTAATTTTATAACAACATAATTCATATTACACATATTCTAGAACATGGTATGAGATCAATATAAATTTATCGGGTAAAATAAGTATTTTAAAAAAAATGCAGTTTTTCGGCCTTTTGATGGAACAGTAACTTTTAATCTAGTTTTGACAGTTTTTTTCAATTTTACAATATAAACATATTCATTTCAATAAGTATATAAAAATTTACTTTGGATAATTTTTTAATATTTTTCTAGTTAACTTTCATATTTCTATGAATAGTAAAAATATGCTAAAATTTAATTTAATCAACTTTTTTCATCAAGATAATTTATATGGTTAAATTATAATATTGAATGGTTTAAGGTATAAATAGAATATATTTTTACAATTTAATATAATAAATTTCATTAGCAATAATTTTACAATGAATTAAAAGTTAAAAACATTTCATTCTTTTGCAATGTTTTAACTTTTAAAACCCATTTTCTCAACAGCGTGATTAATTTGAAATTAAATATTGCAACTTTTATGTATTGAACTTGGTAAAATGGATTCCATATTTGGAATAAGTATTTCCATATTATTTTAATAGGAAAACATTTATTTTTAGCCATTATGAATTGTAACTACGGAAAATTTAATTTACCACAGTTAAAGGTAAATCCGGAAATGAAGGGAAAATATAATATTATAAAATTTCCCTAACACTTGTATTTATATAATTGGATGATTATGTTTCATCCTAAAAGATACTTGGGTCAAAATACTATCTTTCTTAACCCACTTGTAAGTGATTAGGACCATTAATTTATTTTATTTAAAGAATGTGAAATATGTCTCACTCAAACATTAATAAATAATTTATTTTTAATATATGGTTATATAGAATATAAATTAGATTATGAATACTTATATGAAAGAAAAAAATTTCATTGTTATGGAAATTTATTTTTAATTTTTATGAAATATTTAATTACCTAAATACCTTATACATTAATGATGTTGAAATTATTTATTTAGTGAAAAATAAATAATATACTTTTTATTCAAATAATAATACCCACAAAAGGCCCAAAAACATGACCAAAGCTTATTGGTCGTGTACATGTAAACCATAATCATCCAATGGTATAATTTGGGACCATTTGGATCCTTATAAAAGCAATTATGACACTTATATTATTTTATTTTAAAAGATTTCAAAGTTGTCAACATCATAATTTAATACCCATAAAAAATTAAATGTTGTGATTTTAAGATGAAAAATTTGAGTAAAAGTATTATTATAAAATATATTAGATTTATCTTTATCATATTACTTTAGTTTTTGTTTTGATATAAAAAATAAATATATTAAATAATTATATATAAATGTTGTAATAATTATTTTATTAAGAGAAATATCAAATAAATGTTTTTATAAACATCAATATAAATATTATATGTACAAATTAATGTGATCCATGAATTTTATTGATTCATATTACATGTTAGGAATCTATTAAATATTTTTTGTGAATATATGTTCGGTTTTTATTTTATTTAAATTCAAATAATTGAATAGTGTCAAAATTGACACTATTGATATTTTATAAAAATAACATATTATTAAACTATTTAAAAATCAGAAAAATATTTAAAAATTACAAATTGAGAATTTTATGGTCTGAAATGTGATAATTTATCTAATTATGGAATATTCAAAACTTATATGTATGTATATATAACTATTTAAAAATTAGAATATTATTATCACATATAAAATTAAATAGATTAAAAAAGAACAAAATTAGAAAGATAAGGTATAAAATAAAATAAAAACTTGTATAAATTTTATTTTTTGATGACCTTAGAACCATAAATAATCACATTTTTGAGTTTGAGTCATTTTTAATGTTTTTATGTGGGGTTTGGGTTTATTTTAAATTAATATTTTATAGGTTTCAAAAAGTTCACCTCTCCTCCCTTATAAAAGGGAACCTCTTCCCTCTCTCCTTAAAAACATTTTGAGCCTTCAATATCGTCCAATCCCTATCCATTTCCCTTCTACACTTCCTTATAAACATAATAGAGGTCATGGTTTTCTTCAATGACCAACTTTAGTGCTCTAAGAGAAGGTTCAGAAGATGTGTGTCTAAGAAGAGGTAATCTCTTCTACAGATTCATTCAAGTTTCATTATTCATCTACTTCCTCTTATTTAGATGATTCATTATAATGTAATAACATCAGTATCAAAAATATACTGATATGTCACTATAAATTTGAAACAATCTTATTTCACCTTCTATCCATCCTACGGAAAAAGAAATCACCGCGCGTGCGTACATACAGAATATCGTCTCCACACAGTGCTGTAATATGTATTTGCACCACCTCCTTACTAGGATGGGTATAATGGTGGAAATAAAAAAATATTATTATATCATGATTCTAATTATGATATATTATATCATCCACTCCAATTCCATTCAATAATTATGTGAACTATATCATCGCTCGTGCATACGTACTGATTACCGTCTACACGATGTGATGAGATTCATTCTCCATGTTAAACATTCAATAATGATTATAAAGTGTATATGACAACTAATCATGAAATATATGAAATGATAATGTTGTTGTATTTATGTGTATATATATATATATATGTTCCATTTACATCCATTCAATTCAATAAGGAAACGAAAACAGCGTTCATGCGTACGTACGACCTACCGTCTCCATGAATGGTGTATTTCATTCCATTTATCGATATATCATATATATTATAAATAAATCATGTTTTAAATTGTGTAATTACGTAAATCAGGATATAATTAATAATATCAAGAACAATAAGTCCAAACACGTATGATAAATGAAACGATTTTACCCAAAACATTTCTTTAACATGGAATTGACAAAATAACGGGTAATATAAAGTCATAAGTGAATCATATATGACATAATAAATATTATTATGGTACTTTTACAAGTTAATAATATGGTTAAACCCACTATATAATAGTTTCAGACATGTAAAAAAGAAATTGGACCTATGGTATGTGATAATTATTCCAATCTTTTTCTTATCCGAGATTGTTTATTCGTATTTCTTTATTGGGGTTATATTTATCATCCATGTCCGTGTTTTATAAAATGTTTTCATAAAGTGTTTACTATTCTTCAATGTATATTTAATGTCATGTTTACACTTTTTGACTTTTACTATGTATTATGGAAGGAATCTTATTTTTTTTACCATACGAGGTACTTTTTGACTTTTCTGACAAAAGTATGAGGAGAATTTTCTTTTAACTTATACGGAGTGAATGGATTTTTACATTTTCATAATGCCTTATTTCCATGAAGCTTCCTCTAAAATATTTAACTTTTATTTTATACAAAATTATTTTCTTTTAAAATTGAATTAAATTTTGAGAATAGAAAATGATTTTGAAAAAGAAAGGATGTTTTCCTCAAGAATTCATTTCACATGTTTTATCAAAAATATTTTCCATATAAGATGACATTCTTTAATATTGTTATATTTCAAGTATAATGTCCCTTTTATTTACATTTTTTGATTTTTTATGATGAAATGATATCCATTTATTTTATATGGAGTATGTCATGATGGGACGATGTTTATGAAACCCATTTTATTCCTTGGGTTATTATTTATGTTTATTTTGTGGCACACGAAAGAATAATTTCATTATGAGTTGGGCGGGACCTATATCTTCATCCAATGCATTGGGTAAATATTTATATCTCATGAGATAAACATGGCTGGAACGAGATGTAAATCCAGTTTAATAATACAGGGCTGGACGACAAGTAATCCCGGTTCAGTAATGGAATTTGTCCACTATGATGGTCTTGGATGCAATACCTTGGCTACTATGGAAATCATATCAAGTGCTTAATGGTTTTTCACAATTACATTCCTTATTCTAATTCTATTTTATCATGATTAATGTTCCTTTCTGATTTATTCCTTATTTACTACTATGATTTCTGTCATTTCTCATGATTTTGATGTTTTATGATCATGTTTTTACATTCAAATGTTTATGGATTTTTTATGTTCTCTATGTTTACCCTTAATGAGAATTTGAGCTCACAATTTATATGTTTTATTTTCCCTAGGATATAAATAATGGTTTTAGGTAATAAAACAAAAGGGGAATATCTTTACAGGAGATGTTGAAGATCTTTCACCACGATTAGAAGATTATGTTCTGAGTTTCGAAAGACACTAAACTATTACGGTCCTTGGGTGTCTATTTTTGTTATGTATTAAGTATCCCGAAAAAGTAATGTAATGTCCATGTTTTTCAAGATTTTATTTCTAAATATATATTATGAATCCATGATCAAATTTAACATACCAAAAATACATTACCAAAACATACATGGAAATTGAAGTAGTTATTAACTGAAATATGATTTTAATAAAGAATTAATAATAAACAAGTAATAAAATGTCATAAGTAAAACATATTTAGTATGATACATCTTAGTATGGTTCATTAATATATTTATAATAAAATTATATATATTATACAACAGTTTCAAATGTGTAAAAATAAATTTGAGATTTAATGTATGATATTCTCAACTCACTTTTATTTCTGTGGGACACATTCCTTATACAAATATTTTTTATTTTTTGGGGTGCATATAATTCCCCTGAATTTTTTTATGATATTTATCATGATTAATATATGATATATAACCGTATAATTTTATTTTATTCATGGGGATTAAAATTATAAATGAATTAATGTGGTAATGTTTTAATTTTACATTCTCATTGTTTAATAAAATTGTTATAATATACTTCCACTAAGAATATATCATGATATTCTACCCAAGAAAATTATTCCCTTTATTCTACTATGTTTATTTAAATAATATGTAAATTTTATTTCATTAAACTCCATAAAACTAATTTTTATATTAACAATATTCATTAGTATGTTGATCTGTTGAAAAACCTTGTTCTTCCACATAAATATTATCCCAAAATGTTTTAATAAATGTTTTTTATATACTCTATTGAATTACTAAAAAATGTTTTATCCAATTATATTTTTTGTAAAATTATTCAAAAGAAATCTCAAAGCCATTTTCCAAACAAGGACCCTTTGTCTCATATTGTAATGAAAAAGAATCATTTGTTTAAATTTGGATAACATGAATGAAATTTTACTCATTAATAACTAATCGATGATTTAATGTTTTTTGTAAAATTTGAAAAATTTATTTAATGAGAAAATTATTTTTGGAATGTTTTGTAAAATTTTATCATAAACTATTTATTATCAAAGTGGAAAGTTTATTTTCTTAATGAAATTTTACTATTGATATTTCAAATTAAATTTCCATCTCTGATGACATCCTTTGACATCATTATTCTTTATATGGATGGTTTATTACTATGATGATGAGATGTTTATAAAACCCATTCATTTATTATGGATTATTCTATGATGAATTGATGATATTATTATGAGACCCATTTCATTTCTATGTGTCATACAATGATCAAATGTGAATGATATGATTTTTTTTTCATGTGTTATGATATGGTCAATGTTTTATGATCATGTGGAACACATATATATTGATTTTATTATTTTATTTTGGTGATGTTATAAAAAAGGATTTTGGTCAAATTAAAATCAAGGATGTGTGGGAAAAATATGTCCCTCTAATTCATTTGGTAAATCTTTATACATCATGAAATAATAATAGTAAATAAGTCGAGAGGCTCGATACACTATGTTAAATAGGCTGACAAGATTGACCCACAATGCGAAATAGCTTATTAGGATTGATCCCCTAAGGGAATCAGGCTAATGGGATTGATCTATAATGGGAAATTAAATGATGGCCTTGATCCATAATGGGAAACAAGTAATAAATCCAGATCATTAGGTTTGATGGTCTTAGTAGATAACATTGTCAAATGATATGATATCCAAACGTATGTTGGTTTCACACTTTTCGGAAATGGGAATATAGTTTTTGAATTATGATGATTCCACACTCTTATGAATCGTGTATTTTAGAATGATGATCCACTATTACATGAATCATGTTTATGATATATGATAGTTTGGGTATTATTTTTTTGAGTAATTTTCCTGGTATCATTCAATTATACTTATCTTATGTTTTAGTATGATCATATAATGATATCTCCCATGCTTACCCATATTAATCATCAGATCTCACCATTTCTTCTGTTTCATTTCCCTAGGATATGAAGAACAGTTTTAGTAGTTTATATTTATATGGGGTAAAAAAGAGGAAGGCATTGATGGTAAGTGTTGATGACCATTTATTAAATAAGAATATTTTCTTCCTAGTCTCCAACGTAACTATACCATTATGGTCCTCATGCATGTTTTTGAGAAATGTATTTAATATTCATAAAAATTTTGGATATTTATGGGTCAATATCAATAGTTATTATATGAACAATCCCGCAATAGGTTTTATCTAGAACTCTATCATTTTAGGAGGGTAGTATAGGTTATAGTAACACCTAGGTGATATCTATCCCTAAAAATCATGAAAAAAACACTATAAAGGCATGTCGTCTTCAGGTATCACCAAAACCAAATGATCCCAAAATGGACATAGATCATCCACCTAAACCACTAGAGGTGGGTTAACATATTTCTGAATGAGTGGAGGAATCACTCGCTCTCTACCCAAAGGAATCACTACTTGTACTATTCCATAAACTAAATCATCATCAATAAGTGAATCATAATCATTATATTGCTATGAAAACCGATCTGGATTTCATTAGGGAGGAATCCAATGATAATCAAGACACACCCTAGTAAAAGATTATATCTGGGGGATCAATGAATAAGGACACGGGAATCACAACCCATTCTAATATAATTCATTACCAATTTATACCAGGAAACCATTTCATATATGTACCGAGATAAAAAGTAGGTTCTCAAAGTCCTAGTGAATCGATATGCCAGCTTCCAGAAAATCATAAGGGTCCCTAGCCTTATATTCAAACTGATGACACATTAACATGATTTACCTAATTCCTACACAAATCATTACTACTAAACAATCCCTATAAATGGTATAAATACGAACTAATCAGATACCAATCTATCTTGAACCAACCCACTAGGGCCCACCTTTCTAGTGATAAGCTACGAATGAACCCCATGCTCTCCTCTAATATAAAAGGGGAAGAATACAATCACAATGTATGAATATCACACACATAGGATGACTTACACTAAAGTACCAATACACAAATATTTATTTCCATAAACATTTATAATGTAAAATGATTAAAAACTCATACTATAAATTAATGAATAAAAACTACCACACACCATAGTATAAAAATTATTATAACAAAAGTAATTCAATCAAATAAAATCCAACCAAAACTAAAATGTACCCATAATAATAATATCTGTGGGAATATACTTGAAATAAACTCTTAGATCTATCATAGGTCTTTCTAGAAAAACTAAGCACCATGTACTTCGAGTACACCTAGCTCTATACAATTAGGGTCTTGCATCATTTATGGAACTCATTCGAGAGGACACAATCATTAGGTCATTCTATGAATAATCCAAATGGAAATAACAGGTCTCATTTGAGAGACTCACATGATCAAAATAGACCTCTATAGAAGACATCGTATATTTATATATTGATATTTGGTCTCACCTATGGCCTATGGGGAAAACCTTACCCTACACGAATCCAAACTACTATGATGTGGATTAATTTCCCTAATAGTCAGTAATTGGATTCCTAATCAAGCATATGGATGATATGATAGATTATCACACCCCAAGCCATATAGGGGGATTCCTGAACCTACCTATGAAAGATAATGTAGTAGGGATCATTTCTTATAAAAAGGACATGATGATTCATTATACCAACATAAGGATGGGCCAAGTAAAAAACCACACAAATACCAATATACACTGAAATAGTATAAGGGAACTAACACAATTTAATACTAATGATGTTTTGAGGTGAAAATGGCTCTAAATGTCCCTTTAATAAATACATTTGATGTCCCATGTGGTGCACAACATGTCCATCAGAGTATGAAACTACCCAGGTCTCCCCGTACCTCAAAAATTATTTTCTCAATATACCTGGTGTTTTTTTTATTATATATGTTGTGTAGAGGTCGGTTGGAAACCAATATATTCCATCTGGTCATACCCATGTACCCTAGAATGCACCTATTTAATATTGTTGTTCTCATGTACACTATCCATGTTTGGGTACATTCTAAATTTCATGGCCTGTCCCCCACCATACAATGAGTATAGAATCACATGTCCTCCAAGGAATATAGTCCCTCTACATGAAAACATAGTCACCATGGGTTAAACTATCTGTGAGTCCTCTGTTGGTTCTATATAATCATATGGACTCACCAGTGTGTTATTCCTGTAAATTCCATGATTCTTGGATAATTATTAAATGATGTGTGAGTAAATCCGATAGGGTGTGATATTTAACTCAATGTGTAAACACTGGACACCATTTAGTGGGGTCCATACACTCTGTTGTACTGTTAACTATATGTTTTGCAGTTCATAATATCATAGAAATTGTAATTTATCTTGTGATGTCTCATAAACATCCATCGTTGTTTGGTTTCATCACATGTCATACAACAAGTTATACATAATTTTTAACCGCACTCAATAACCGGCTAGAATATGAATTTTGGCCATTATTTATCAAAAAAACCATCATGAATGCCATCCCAATGCACTAAATAGCCCAAATCATATGAAACCAACTACTCACACCAACAATAGACTACCAATGTTGATGATGGATGAAATTTTTACAACATTTTCTTGGAATTTTTCATCACTCCCCCTCTAAAGAGATCTTCCAAATCTTACTCACATATCTACCATTACCATCGCCATCATCATATTCCAATTATCATAACCAAACCTCCTCTATGTACCTAAAACATGGAACCAATCCTAGTTCCGTTATCCATTTTTTCAAAGGATGATCATACAATGAATCATCCTCCAAGGTATTCTTGAATCATCAGTCAACCAAAATACCAATAGATAATTCCATTAATGTAGGGAGAAAAGGACAAGGCACAAAGTGACTATCTAATATGGATATATTTATTAAGAAATCATGAACAAATCCCAAATAATATGGGCATCATTGGATAAAAAATTTCTATAAATAAAATAAATCTCAAATTTAATGAAATTGGTAGACAAATCAAGCATTTTACAAACCAATAAAGAATGATCTCTTGATCAATATAGTTATAATTAATTAACTATTGTCTCAACATATAAATGATATTTAAACCACAAAATAAAATTCACTACCTTGATTTTAGATCTATCATTAAAAGGGAATACTTCAACAATGCTCCTAATAAAGAGATCTTTAAACTCCTTTGATGACGACAATCTGCATGGTTCCCAATCCTTGAACACTTGATAATCTTCCAACAAACTCTGTACACGATATCTCCTCTTAATCTCTCCATCCTCTCATTCACTATAAGGTTATTCAATTATGTGTAGATAGTTATACATAATAGGGTTTAACATAGGAGTCAAAAATATAGTCCATTTAATAAACAATAAATAAATTTATTATATAATAAATTTATTAATCATCCAACAAATTCTCTTAAACCTAACACATAACACACACAAAAAATTATGTCATGACTAGGTTAAAACATTCATTTTATGTTTAATTGTGGTATCATATTTCTCATTTTCAGTACCATTTATTAGATATTCCACTATTTTTGAATAATATATGAGAGTGTGAAATTTTATATTTCATATTTTTAATATACCATTACCAAGGCTCTCTAGGCCCCAAAATTACATTATGAATATGTGCCTAACTCCTGAAATATTTTCTTTATTCATTCAAATCTGTCATATAAAAAGGCATAGTTATTATATAAAAATTCCATAATAATTTAATTTGTTGAATAATAAAATTCAGTTGGGATAAATATATGAATAATACCGAAAAATTAATTTGTAAAGTATTGATGAATTTTTAATTAATAATAGAATTAATGAAAATGTTTTTTATGTCATCTTTAAAAAATCTTAATAAATTTTTAGATTTAAATAATATATTTTAATGTATATGATTTAATTTATGTAATAATGATAAAGTTAATGTTGGAAGCATTTATGTTTTAATTATGCTTATATAATGATTCATGAAATCATGGGTAAGGACTAGAATTTTTATAACAATAATAATCATGGTATTCATGTGTTTATTGTTTAACATTTTATGAGATACTTTTGTTGTTTGAGGATTAATTATTGGTTGATTTTATAAATTTTGTGAATATATTTCTAAAATTATGGTTTTATTATTTTTATAGAAATATTTTAATAGAGTCCTAAAATTAACTAAAAATGATTTTAGTTTATGTTTAAAATCTGTTTCTATTTACAATGTTTTAGAGATTAATTTATTAATTTATTATAAGAATATTTACCAATATTTTTGAGAATTTTGATATCTATTTTGGTTTTAAAAAAATATCTAGAGATAGTAATAATGAATTTAGATTCATTTATAGATCTTATGATCTTTTAAAAGTGAATTTTAGTGGTTTATGTATTAAAAAAATATTATTTAATATTCAATTTTTAGAGAAAGATATGGAGTGGAAATTGATTGATGCACTACCAAAGGTTGAAACTATGCTTTTGAGATTGATGTAAATCAAGTACATTTTCTCATGTACCCAATAATTATAGTAAAATATCCCCATAAACTAAAGAAATATGATCTTGAAAATGAAAATTCTTTTTCCATATAATCATCTCTAAAGAACTAATGGTCTTTTTAAGCCTCAATTATTTAGGAATTTTTTCTCATTAACTTTATCATAACGATATTTTATATCACTCTATATTAATCCATTGATTTTATTTTCATCCTCCATGTTTTTATTTTAACTTCCCACAAATTTTATACATATTTGGGGGCCTGATAATGTCTTATTTTATGTGACCCTTCAATTTCCCAATTTAACTTTTTTATGGAGGCTTTATTATATCTTTGTACGTTGTATATTTCAGTAAAAGTATTATAAAATATTGAACATTTAATGACTAAAATAAATTTAAGACTTAATTTTTTATGGGGTGATAATTTAGAACCCTAATATTTTATTATATATGTCATCTTAATTTTTTTTATGTGTTTGATATCTTTCGAAACACACAACACTGAGTTTAAATGAACTATGGTAATTATTGAATAATTTTTATTTAAGGGTGTTTATTATAAAAATTATATTAAATTTGAGAGATGAATCAGAATAATAATTTTATTGAATCAAATTATGCTATTTTATAATGAATATTTATAGAATAATTCACAATAAATAAGTAATCAATTTTCAGAAAATTCCATTTATGCTCTAAAATATATTTTCAGAAAACTGGTTTTACTAAAATATGTGCATGTGTAATATGATAAATTTATATATTTCTTAGAAACTGTGTTTTAGTAATGTAATATCATTTTTGAAGTAATATTTTCAATTTTACCATGGGTGGAATTTTTAATATTTTTCAAAATGATTTATTTATTAGTGAATAGTAAAAATACCTATATTTTTTTATTTATCATTTCATTTCATGCATAATTCATGTTGTATTTTAAATTTGTTCTTAAATTAAAATAATTGAAATTTATTTATAAATAATCCAATTATTCCCAAATTAACCATCATTATACTGTCTTTATATATATATATATATTTATGCTTAAAAACATTTTTCTAAAAACACATTTGATGTTCCCAAATTTTTTTAATCATGATAAATTAATTTTATCTCTATTGATGAATTATTTTATTTATACTATTAGATAATATAATCAGTAATACATTGTAATATCCATATAATATTTTTACATCTTATAAATGGAAATTAAGATCAATTTTATGCATAAAATTAGTTTTTCTAAAAAAGGGATTATTGGGTAATTTCAAATTATTTTAAAATTTTTTTCCAACATTTATAGTATTAGAATCTCATAAAATGGATTAAATATTATTATTCATTATAATTAATATCATTTAACATGTTCAACATAATTCTTACTCGTAATGAACGTTAAAAACAATAAAATTTGATTCTATAGTAAAAGGGTAAATCGTGTCAACCTATGTTAAAAATAAGTTATATAGACACAATTCTTCATCCGAATTCACAATGTACAAAGGTATTTATACACTTATAACCTTATGTTGTATATTTATGTTTTTATGGTACAATATTCTTTGAGAATTAATTAATTGTTTTTTAATCCTTTAAAATATTCAAGGTGTGTCCTTCCATCACATTATGAAAGAACTCTTTCACAAGATTGTGTGACCAAGATCACCTGAAACCTGAAATTTTTTCTTCAAAAATATCCTAGACAAAAATTTATCGTTCTAATATTTTTATAGTACTATTCATAGGTACATTAATAAGGTATTTAAATGCGGTCTACCAAATAATATATAATTATCCTACCTGTCCTCTTTGAATTATATATTCTTATACTTATAATAAATAGGCGGTATTAAACATAAATTAAGAACATAAAAATCCTCAATATACTATAATTTCATTATTATTAAATAACAACCATTATCCAAACACTTTTTAAAAATATAATAGATGAAGTTATTGCATGTGCATATGTGTGGACTACAACCACCACATTGATATATGATTTATCATCCATCCCCATGATTAATGGTTTATTATAAAGATATATTATATATTTATATATGAGATTTTATACATAATTATACATTTATATTTATAATTTATTATCTACCCACTTACCTTCACATCCATTGGAAAGTAATAATGTCACTAATCTGTACAAGTAGGCTACCACCTCTATAATGAAAAGCGAATATTTTTTCATTTATGACTTATATATTTGGTAGTAAGGATCAATTTAATATATATATAGGATATATATTGTATTCTTTTTATATTAGAATAGTTAATTATTAGTTATTTATCATTCATTCCAACCATAAAAAATAGAAAACATCACTCATGTGTTGGAATGAATTACCATCTCCATGAAGTGATCTAATTCAATTTTCATCATCTATTGATATGAATAATTATAAAAGTGTATATAATAAGTAAATATGATTCTTATTCATGATTGATATTATTAATATTATGAAACTATCTCCGTGTTACATCTACAAGAACCATCTATATGAAGCATATATGGAAAATAGACATGTTTTCACCTGAATGTTCGTCGAAATGAGGAAATTTTAAATAAAAGGAAAATTGGAAATTATAAAGTAATGATAAATATTATTTTATGTGTTAATATTTTTCAATAATGTGTTTATAAAAAATATATTTTAATTATATATGATATTTAAACATGTGTAATGAAATACAGGACTTGAGGCAAGGATTTCTAATTTCACTTGTAATTCTATGATACATATTCCATATTCACCACTTTTTTACTTTTAGTGGGGCATATAATACCCATGATTAGATTTTATGAATCCTATCATGAAAATTATGGTTATTTAAAAATCCAATTAAGGTCATCCATTAATGATTTATTGATTTGGATATTTCCAAATAGATAAGTGTTCTCCATATCATCATTTTTTCATTTAGACATGTTTGATGTTATATACATATTAATGTTCATTAGGTGTATATACTACCCCTTTTACATGTTATCTCAAGAATTATTTTATTTTTATTATATTTTTATAATTATTTGTTGTTATAATAAAAAGGTTCTTTTTGATTCAGGTGTTACTAAAGTTGTAACAGATATATGATTCAATCATATTTTTAATTGAGATTGTTTATAAATGAATTTATAATGAGGGAATCATATAATATTTATCTGATAAATAACATTAAAATATATTCACCTATAATTATTCATTTAATTTTAAGTTTATATTACTATTTCCCACTCTCCGGTTCTTAAAATTATAGAGAAATTTTTTTATAAAAATTTGACATTATCTAATATTTTATTGGGAATAATTTTCTTCAATATATATCATTTCTAAAATGTTTTCTATAAGGTTTTTATCCTGGTAAAATTATTTTTCAATGTCATTTTCAACCATGTTTTAATTTATTTAAATATATTTCCAAATAATTTTTTCCCTTTTTTTTGGAAAATGTATATTTTATCGAAGGTGTGAACAGAATATTTGTTTTTAACGATTATGAAAAAAATGAACCTCTATCGTGGATTGTAAATGTATTTAATATGACATTATAACTATTTTTTATTCTTTTAAAATAAAATTTCTTCCATGATACTTTAAAAAAAAATATTT
The DNA here is from genome assembly GCA_963277665.1 of Viscum album. NCBI lineage: Eukaryota > Viridiplantae > Streptophyta > Magnoliopsida > Santalales > Viscaceae > Viscum > Viscum album. Next base: position 488,591 of record CAUJRU010000300.1, on the reverse strand, counting down.
TGAATATGTGATTTAAAAATGAAAAGAATATTATCCAGAAGAAATATTCGGTGATCTTTTAAAATATTTTTTTTATCAATAATGAATTCATTTTGATGATGCTTATTATCTATTATGTATATGATTCATTTATAACATACATGATCATTATCTAGATTGTTTATGAATATATTGTTGTTAAGTTTATAATAATTGTTTCTATTCTACGTGTTTTAATTTTTTGATATGATTAACATTTTATGATCTTATCAAACACATGTGAATAGATTATTATATTTTTTTTAGTGGGAAAAAAATTATATATAGCCTAAACAATTAGTTAAAGATATATAACACATGAGAAAATAAATCCTATAATGGGGATTAAACCTAGATTAGTGGGGTACTCTTCCCTTTATGATAGTCTTGAGAGTGAACCTTAAAAAAATGAAAAATGAAATGATTTGTGATCCTAATCCACTTCAATATCCTAGTAAGTGTGCCTCTTAAGTGGAAATGATAATCTATTATTATGTTTATTCCACAAAATTAGGAATTATTATCATGATATTTTACCATGTCTCGTGATTGATTGGTGGTACATCCACACTCGTATTTCTATTAATTGTAAAAACATTACTCCATGTTTCGTGATTAAATATATTTGACTAATTAGGTATTATTATTATATGTTTTCATCATGATATCACTTTGTTATTATTAATTTATTCTTTTATAAAATAATAAAAGAATATTTTCTACATTTACTATTTATTAGACTCCAATAACACCCTTAATTATATTTATTTTTTCAATATATATGATGAAATTTTTAAGTATGATAGATCGAAGAAGGGTGTTAGTTGCGAACAACTAAGTGGGATATGACATATATATTTAATATATCAGTTGTTTATGTATCCATGACTTCATGTACACTAAATTTTTATCACCATAAAATTTTTACTATTATAAAATTAATTGAATACAAATATAAAGAGATTAAATATTTGTATGTATAATGTTTGAGTCACTATATTTTTTATAATAAGATGATTTAGTTATCTTTTCAAACTATGATGTGATTTTTTTTGAGGTTCCTCAGGACAATCCTAAGAATAATAGAATATGATATGTTATGATAAATAAGATAGTATGGATTTCTTAAAAAATGTATCCATTTCTAGATACTAGAGAGTTGATGTAGGTTAGACATAGCTACACCTAGGGTTAAAAACTATAAATAGGGAAGATTGGGGTTTTACATGATCTTCACCCTTTAAGAGGAGTTTTCCGAAGACTATACACCTATCTAGAGACTCCTCGGGAATATGATTGGGTTAATTAAATTTATTTTATGAACCAATATGAAATATTTTTGTATATACTGATTATGGAAAACCTAGGTTAAACATAGGGTTTCCTTGAATGTATAGAAGGTGCAGTGACCTCTTCCAATGATTATTTTTTCTAACACTATGATTATTTATTTTAGTGAATGGATATATCTGATAGGAATCATTATAATTATAAATGTGAGGGATAATGTAATGATTTTACTCATGAAAAACAAAATTAAATGGGATATGGAATGAAAATCCTTATGATTAACCCTAATCAACTATATTAATATGTGACTAATAATATCAACATGAGAAAGTTTTGTGACACACTGAGTAATGGAAAAAAGGATTTTCATGAAGACAATGAATGTATGAATATTCAACATCGTATATGTCATTTATGTTGAAGAAGAAATCTGGCTATTGTCCCATAAGGACAAGATGATGTTTAATATATATAACAGAAGATCATAGATAAAGTAATTACTGAGGAAAAATAAAGAGTTCGATAGAGGGATATAATGTTCATTGAAATGTGTAATTATTAGTTCAATGTCTTTTGTGTGGAAAATATAGTAATTATTATTATCATTTACCTAGTCAAATGGATTACTCTTAGACTAAGGAAGGTCATATTATATACCAATAATTCAAGTGGAATAAATTAAGTGTTTATGTATTGGGATTGAATAATTATATTTAATAAGTGTTTTATTGATGATATTATGGAAATAAGAATCATTAAACAACTCAATATTGTTTTTTGTATTATTAATTTATGGAATTACAAAAAATATTGAATTGTACCCACAAACTTGAAAATTGATTTCATGTTGGAGATTTTTTTTAAAACCCAAGATCGAGGGATAAAAAAACATTAACATGATCCTAATGTTGAGATAATAATGTTTAGTTGGGATAAATAGATTATTGATATTGATAAATTAAATTTGATGGTATTGAAGGACATGGAATGTATTAGTGATTTAATGAAAAGTTTGTTTATGTTTTCCTTAATTTTTCCTACAATATTTTTTGATTTTAGAATATAACATAAATTGTAAGGTATTTTATGGAATAATGATACTATATATTTTTAAGTATATTTATCTTTATTAATGATTTATATTGATTTCGGTTAATTTTGTAAATTATTATCATGTTATAAGAGAATATATTATCATGATATTCTTGAAATTTGTGTGTTTTATTATGAGATACATTATATTATTTGGGGGAATAAAGTTAACTTGATTTTATAAATTTAGTGACATTCATTAATTTTTTTTCGATTTTTATTTTGTGAGACATATTATAGAGTATAATTAAGGATAACTACTTATGCAATAATTTATGTTTAACATTTTGTTTTATTGTTAAGGTTTTTGTTATTAATGTATAATTGTATCATATGGATATTTATCTATAATGGGTAACATTTGAAACCCATTTTTTGGTAAATATAAAAATATAGTATGAATGGAATTCCAATGTTTTATAGATCTTATGTTCCACTATAATTTAATATTATTTATTTGGGTATAAAAAATTCATCATTAATATTTATTTCATAACGTAAGAGGTGAAATGGAAATTTATCAAAGTAAAACTAAATAATGAAATATCTATTATGAAGTATAATGAAATATTGCCAACACATTTCAACATATACCCTATCATAATAGTAAAAAAGAACCTAAAATCAGGAAATAGAAATATGAAAATGGAAAAAATTTCACCTTGTATACATTTATGAAAATTTTGGGGTCTTTTATCCCCTCAAATATTAATGGTTTTTTGGTCATTAAATTTATAATGATTGTGTTCTCAACCCCTATATATTAGTCTTTGGACATTATTTTTCACCTATCTACATATATCAAAACTTCATTCTCATTTTCTATTTATCTAGATATCTGATTATGTTTTTTTAAATGAACATGCATGCTTCCTACATTCCCTTTTTTATGAAAGTTTTATTACCACTTTGTTTTATGAAGGTATAAAAAAAATGTAATTTAAAATATTGAACTTTTTATAACCGAGAAAAAATTATGAGGACATAATTTATTAAAATGAGGATAACATAAAACATTTTCATTTTAGAATATATTTTATTTTTAAAAAAATTATAATTTTCTGATTGATTTCTTTTCACATAACACTTAGTTTAATGTATAAATTGTAACTATTGAATTAATATTATTTAAATGTGATATTATAATGAAGCTATTAATTTGTATGTGTGAATAATAATAACTAAATTGTAAAAAATATTAATAAATTTTTTAAATAAGACAAAATTATTTTTAAGGAATAATAAATTAGTACTAAAATTTTGTTAAAGTAATTTATGCTTTAAATATTTTGTCAAAAAAATGGTTTTATTACAATTTTCTAATAAATATTATAATTATTTTTATTTTATTAATCATTTTTTGAAGAATTTATAATCATTTTTGAAATTATCATGTTAATTTTATATTACGATGAATTTTGGGGAAATTGTAAAAAATATTTATTTTCCAATGAATAGAAAAAAATAAATTTTTTGTAAAACTGTCATTTTTTTTCAAAAAAAGTCTCAATATGTTTAGAATATTACCTTAATTTAACACAAGGATAATTCAATTTGAATTATAATAATTACTCCTATATAAACCATCATTATACAATATTCTCTTATATGATCAATTTTCATCTTTCAAACATATATTTATAATTACTCTTTTAATGAGCACATTTTTAATATAATAAATTAAATTAATCTCAATTTATAATTTTTTTTAATAATATTTTTATGTAATATATTCAATAAAATATATTTACATTAATCATATAGTTTTTTCATTGAATGGAATGAAGGAAAACATATTTTTATTTTGAAAAGTGCATTTTGGTAAGAATGGTTTTGTGGCATTTGTTTCACTTATTTTATGAGGAATTTCAACCGATTATTTAAATTTAATATGTTAAAGAGGATTCAATATTTTTAATTATCATAATTAATATTATTTACTAGGTTAATCTTATTTTTTTTGCCGTAATGAATAGTAAAAATGGTAAAAAATTTCCACCGTAGTAAAAGAGAATTTCTGGTCAGCCTTGGTTAAATCTCGGTGATAAAGGCATAATATTTTATCTAAATTATCATTTAAAAAAATATAATTTTAACCTAATAAAATTAATCTTTATACATATTCTATTATGATACAATTTTTGATTAAAAAGTCTATAAAATTTTAATCTTTTAAAACATTAAAGGTGTGTCCCTCTATCCACTTGAAAATGGAAAGTCCACCCTTATCTAATTTACATCCCCTTGGAAACCTATATTGAAAAAATCTTACCAAATTATCTTCGAAAATTTTATAACCATACATTGTTGGTGATTTTTTTATTTTAAAAATTATATTCCAAGGGTACTTAAGAAGTTATCTAAAGGTGGTCTACCTATGTAGAGGTAATTTTCCTTCCATACCTATTTAAATTTACTTATTATTATAATTCCTTTCAATATATGAAATTCATCATAAAATAATATCTTATGTATCCCAAATATAATAAAATTTTAATTTTATTATGGAACTCCTATTATCGAAACTATTTTATAACAAATGGGGAATTAAAGTATCACTCATGCGTACGTGTGGACTAGTGCCTCCGCATAACAATTTGATCCATTTTAAATCACCATAATTCATGGTTTGTGATTACGATGTATTTAATTTTTATATTGGATATATGTGAAATAATTATACTTATTTAATTCCAATATCACACCTACTTTTTTACCACTCTAGCCATTAGAGAATTATAACATCTTTTGTGTGTATGTTTGGACTTCCACCCCCAAGAAGCGATAACAATCATGTATCATTTCATCTTTACATGGATATAAATATAGATTTATTATATATATATATGTGTGTGATATATAAGATAAAAAATAATTCTAAAAATTTTAATTATTATTTACCGTTATTTTTTTATAACAATAAAAAAGATGTAACATAACTCATTATTACAAAGGGAATACCGTATCCACAAGTGATATTTTTCATATTATTGTACATATTTATATGAAAAATAAAAAAAAATTGATTATGATATATAAAGGTGAAAATTATATACTTTTTAATATTCTAGATATGATTAAACCATTAATAAGGTGAATGTTTCAGAAAAATTTAACTGAAATAGGCATGAAAAACAAATTAGTTTTCACCATAATGTTGATTTTAATGAAGAAACTATTAAGAAAAAGATAATTCAAAATTTTAAAAGGAATGATAAATAGTAATTTTTTTATTAATATGTTTCCATAATATATTTACAATGTACATATATTTGTTATACATGATATTTTAATGCATACAATTAAATATATAACTTTTGGTTTGTATTTCATAACTCACATTTATTTCTGGGTAATATATACCATATTCACCAGTTTCCATTTTTGAGTGATATATATACTGTCCATGTATGTATTTTATGATTTTTATCATTAATTTTTATTGGATTCACAAATCCATATATGTATATCTGTTTCATAATATTTTTATTTAGGAATTATAATGTGGTAAGGTTTCTTTGTCTAAATATTGATCCATTGAGGCGTGTTTGATGTTTTTCACCAATTTATGTTTATGAGGTCTATATACTACCCCTTTGAAATTTTAATATAATTATTTTCCATATGTTCAAAAAATATAGAGATTAATTTAATGTTATTCATTCATAAGAATTATGATTCAAATGATACCAAAGTTGAAAGAGATTTATGGTTAAATCCCATTTTTAATCAAGACTATTTATACATGAGTTTCTATTGAGGAAATTATATGATCCTTATATGATTAATTTTTTTCACCATATTTAATTTATATATTTTTTATTTGATAGAACTATTTTATACTCATTTTGTTCAAATGATTGATAAAATGTTATTAATAAAAACCCACTTTAAATCCACATCAGTCGATAATATTTTTATTACATATCAATGTTCTATAAAATTATTTAAATAATTTTTTATGATGATAAAATGATTATTTAATGTAATTTTAGAACATGTTTTATTATTTATAAAAATGTTTTAAAATAATATTTTCATCTTTTTGTAAACTAGGTATGTTTTATCGATGGTGAGACATCCTAGATTAGGGTTCCACTTAGAGGTCCATTGATCCCAATAGGCCACAGAACCTCAAGTGAATCTCCCAAAATGATAGAGGGTGGCATCTAGAAGAAAGGGACATGGGTCTGTCTATGGGGAGATGATTCCATCATTACAAGAGTATCACAATTATGAATTAAATAGATAAATATTGTTAGGAGTTTAAAAATTATTTCGAAGAATAAACAAAAGAAAATAACAAAGAAACTAATGTCATTACGAAAATGAAATAACTAAATCGTATACAATTGATGATAATATCCTGCCTGCAAACCAAGAAAACATAGAGACAAGAAGTAGGCATTAGTACTATACTGGATATAAAAAACAAATCCAAATAAGTAAAATTATATCCACCATCATGAGCTTTATTCCATTCGTATGTTACAAGAAATATCCTATGTCAATCAGTAATTCATGCTTCCATAAGTGGCCACATTCTCTTATCTACAAATACATGCATGTAGTCTGCCTGGGGAAAAATTGGTGACCTGGATATGCTATGAAATAAATATTAGTATGCCATAATACATAGAGTTTATAAATATCTAATATATGCATACAATATATAAGTGTTCATGTATATAAAATGTAAATTAGTAATGAAATCGGTAAATGGGTAGGATACGGTTCCTAAAAGGACACGAAGATGAAACTACCTAATTCACCCCATTCTAGAATTACTCTGAAAAAGTATAAAGTGTTTCAATTCCCAATATCACATTTATTAGGGTCTTCATTCCCTGTAACACATTTATTAAGGGTACCATGCCTAGAATCACAGTATAATATTGTAATACATTCCAAGTATTGCAGTAAGGGACACCACACTTGTATAGTTTCACAAGGCATTCCATGCCCATATAGTATCTCAGGGGATGTCATTCCCATAATGTATCACAATGGATGATATTATAGTAAAATGAAACCTTTAAATTAGGGTCTCTATGAAAATTTAAAATATTCATTAATGATCTTCTTCCCCATTAAATATATTTACTATGGGGCTCATTCCCCTTTGGTATAAAGTAGTACGGGTCGGCATGACCATTTATATGAAACATGCATAAGGGACATCATACTAATTCATTATAATTCACTAGAGTTTTTAAGTCTATTAATTATAATTATTAAGTATCATGAGGATGTTATATTTTATCATTAATAAATAACCATTGGATTCACTATGAGCCAGGGTAAAATCCATTTCTAATTATCTTTTACTATAAAAAATTGTGTAAACATTGAAAAATTTAAAATAGGAGACATAATAATACTACTCAAAACTATTCTAATAAAATATTTATCAGTTTTTTAATCATTTTACAACACTAAATCCATCCATCTAATTTTTTATATCACATTTTAGAAGTATGTGTAAAAACATCCAATTGTTTTTTTAGTCATATTCTCAATAAATCCATTTATTCATATAAGAGGGAACACCCAATGGGGTGTCTTTATAAGAGGTTTAAAATATTAAGGGGAGTAATAAGATCATTAGGTTCCATAAGAGAAAAAAATTTATGTTAATTAAAATTACGGGGCTATACACAGTGAAACCACTGTGCGATTGAAAATCAAATATTATAAAACATAAAAACATGATGAATGACTTATAGAACCCCTAAATCAAAATCGTATAACTATCCTTATCTAGTATCATCCTTTAGTTTGTATTGAATTGGATGAAATATGATGAAGGTTTGAATGCCCTGAAAATATGGCATATGAGACTACACCTCAAGAACAATATTGAGAGGAGTAGAGAAGAATAACGAAAATGAAAATAAGATAATACAGATGCATATCTGACATGATCAATGGTGCTTCGACCCGACTCCAGATGGTTGAATGAGATCATATTATATCAAAGAGATTCAAAGTAGATCATAACTCTGAAAATATGGGCCTCTTTCTACTAGAGGGGGAAATGGGAGGAGGAATCGGTTAAACATATCATTAATGGCAGTTTGATAATTTTATCCAAAAAATAAAGTGGTGCGAGGTTTGGATACACAGTTGACCCAACCACATGAAAATTTTAAAAACACTGCTATTAAAAATTTAATTCAATTTTCATGGGCATGTGGCCCGTGTATTATAGTTTGTCCAAATAGTATAACCATTTTCCTACTCCATCATTCCCAGTACTATTAAGAGAGATAGTGCGGGTTGAGTCACATAGATTCTAAAAACCATGAAACCTATTGTTTTTTCCACCTTCCAGGATTTTTTGATTTGAGAAATCACTAAACACCCTCAGAACCATTATAAACTCAATGGGAATCAATATTAGGTCCAAAATAAAAAATTAAACAAAATCTGAAAAGACCATAGCTCGGTAAAAAACTATATTCTTACAATCATCCACATTAAGGGAACACATGACTATTTTTCCTTTCCATGGGGGAAAACTTCATATAAAATCTCTAGCAACTGAGAACATATGATATCCTCCAACTACTATTTCTCATCATGTACCCTGTCGTGCTTCCATATATGCTTTATTAAAATGATAGAACGACCTTGTAGATCCTTTTTGGCCGAATAAATTATTCATATAGGATACTCCTCAAAGGATGTGTTGACATAAATATCAACATTCTGGGGATTAAAAGTATGATATGGGTTGTTTTGATATCAAAAAAACAATGAAATGAGGAAGACTTCATTCATGGAATGGTACCTATGACTTAATATAAAATTATTGGCAAGAAACCAGAATCTCTCAAAAATATGAAATATCCTAAAAAGCCTGGGTGAACATTCCCTTTACTCTAGATCAATTTATACCCATGTCTTAGTGATGCCAACAAGAATACATGATCCTAGACCATAAACTCCATTGGTAGTCGACAACGATCTGCTTATGACTTAAATATAAACTAATAATTCTATTTTCACATTATGATCAGTTGAACCTACTCTAATTTCACCTGAATGAGACAAGGACCAAGTAGAACATCCTATCATGCCTCAAAATAGCATAGCGATGATCGAAATGACCATCCATATAGACCCTCATATAAAGTCATCTAAATCATATCTTGATAATTTTTATTTAAGGAAAGATTGATGATATTTATTTTCTTCTCACAAGAACAATTGAAATCAAATATGCATGCACAATGAAAATATTCATAAACTCGTATAGTCCATTCTTAATGAACATTTCTCTAGGAGTGAAAGTCTATGCTCAGAATCACCAGTGTACCCAAATACTTTTACAACCCCTACCAAAACCTCTATGTGAAGAGAGTATCCCTATATTTAATGATAGTATGAGGGACCCCATACAGTCATATAATATAATTTTCAAAAAATATTTGTATCTCATCAACTAAGAAGGTCTCCCAAAAAGGATAAAAGTGATATACCTCTCTCAGTCAATCGATGACTACCCAAACCATTTCTCTACCATAAAAAACAAGGAAATATGAAGAAAAAAACTCATATAAACATCCTCCCATTTCCATTCATGAACTGAAAACTAATGTAGAAAGATTCCAGGTCATCAAGTATCTACCTTTACCCACGTTAAGGTTGAACACCTTTGAAAAAGCATCCCTTTCCCCAATACCATAAGCTCGTGTCATGATATATCTTTAAGATAACAAGGTGTAGAACCCAATCTGAAGCATGTGACTAATGTATCAAATTCTCTCTCATATCTGTGAAATCATAGATATTCCAATATATATACAGGATGTTTTCACCATAAATAGTACAATCCAGTGGTAGGTCCTCCCATGAATTTCCATCTCACAGGACCAAGACCTTTGGAAATAAAAACTATATCATCGTCAAATTTTATAGAAGTGAAGATGTCACTAATAGCGATGAAAGTATATACTATCCATGACTCTTATGAACATATATATGAATATCAAGAAAACAGACCCTTAAGATTCCATTTTCCACTGGCCTCCTTAAAAAACCTTGTCTATGTCAAGTTGCTCAGTGAATTGGAAACAACATTTCTTTCAAAAGAAAATAATCTATCATGGATTCTGAGAACTTTAGGTATTCTAACTATCTTTATTACATAAAATTTAAGTATCTCTATGTAAATATATACTTGAGTATTTTTTTCCATAAAAACCAAAAAATGCTCTTCAATTTGGTAATTTCTCCAACAAAGAAAGGAGTATACATGAACATCTAACTCGAGATCAAGTGTCAATTAATTTCTCTCATTCTTCCTAAAATGGTGAGATCTATACAATAATAACTTTAGAATACTTCATTATCACTACACATAGGCCTATGACTAATGCATCAAATTACATTATATAGAAATTTCCAGGATAAATATAACCATAATTGATAATGAGGTAAGCCTTCCATTAAACATTTTAAAGGCCTTTTCATATGCCTCTAACCACAATAATTTCAAACTATTCATTGTAACACTGGTAAAATGTGAAAAATGGTGTTATAATTCCTATATAAAAAACCATTAGAAACTAGATAGCCCCAAGAAACTCAGTATGTAAAATATGATCTTCTGGTTCTCCCTAGTAAATAATATTATCACCTTCTCTAGATAAACTAAAACTCTTATATCTATGATTATATGACCCAGTATGTGAAACTTTTCAATCCATAATTAAAATTTAATTAGATTATCATATAACTAGGTCTCTCCCCTTTTATTTAAAATGATCTAAATATGAATGACATTGTTGATCTGATTATGAGGACACAAAAATATTTCATCTATGAATACAGAAAAAATCAATATTGATAGGGATGGAAAAACCTATTAATAAAATATGTTTAGATGATAGGAAAAACTTTAGACCGAATGGCATCATGAGATACTTATATAACTCTATCCTATGAAATAAATCCATACAGAGAATATTTGAAGGTCTAACTCAAACAAGCTGATATCCTGATATCAGGCCGATACATAAGAATACCATTGCTCCGCAGAGATGGTAAAAATGGTCATCAATCTAGGGTATAGAATTCCAGGTTTTCACATTATTTTGACTCAAATTTTTTTAATAGTTATAGTGCATGAGGGTTTCATCTACCTACATGGAGAAAAGTGCTCGTGAACCCTAGTGAGAAGTAATGGTCCATATAAAACCCTTGGCCTATAAATAATCTAGTTACGTCTTGAATTCATGTAACATAGTATTAGAAATCATGTAAGTGGGAATGTATTACTGTGAAGCATTAAGAAATAGATCTACGTTAAACTAGACCTCTCTCTCAGGACGTTGCCTTGACATGTCTTCAATAAATTCATCCCTAAATCCATCAACTACAAAAGGGAATTCAATATGATATAGTAAATAATTCTCCATGTAATGTCTATAAATCCATATGGTCTCTATAATAATACTAGGAAGTTATGGTCCACCTCTACCATCCTAGAAATCCCACTCACATTTGTGAATATATGTACAACTCTCTGTTGATGTTAACAGTACCCTTCGGTGATAACTGTACACATAGGCTTGGTAAGGAACCATCCAGTCCATTCCGACAATGATTTCAATTTTGATCATCTCAAGGATGAATAGTATCCATAAGATACAATGGACACCTACCTTAATAGGACAATCCATACACTATCAAACACTCTCTGACCATATACCAAAATTTGTATACTGTGTCATCACATCAAATGTTTACTCAACATGAAGTCCAAGACTCTCCAAAATAGGCACATATATGAATGAATGTGATAAAACTATATCAAATGTTGCCGAAAATATAGTATATTATAAAGTAAAAGTACGTAAAATAGTAGATATATTGGTTCCCTACACCTCCCATCTAAATTTCACTAAAACGATATGGCCTGGTCCGTTGCCTTATCTATAACATTTCTACCCAGAGTGGTTATGCTCTATTGGCATTGAAAATTGGATGTTTGGGTATCACTTCCAGGACCTCCTCCTCTTCATGTATGAACTATATTTCTCGAGCTACCTGCCAGGTGAGGTGATACCGAACCTTCTCTTAAAGTTGGAACTAGCATGGATGCTCTCCCACTTAGTATAGATCGGAAGGTCCAGAAAAAATGATAAAGATACAAAAAAGTTTCCATAGCCTCGACACTCAATAGGGTCTCTAGAACACCATGTGATCTTATTCTAAGGATTCAAACACTAGGGATATACCACATAACAATATGTGGGTGGAAAATAGCTTCTACGTCCCATACAAACAGTCTCAAAGAACCCCTTCTGACCGCTAAAAGATCAACTACTTTATTTGTGTTCTGAATTTCCCCAAATAACAATATCTTATTATCTTTGGATCCTTTCATTGATAAGAAATTGGTTGACTATTGTAGATATGGTAGTAAGTTAGAAAACATTTACCTGATAATGAATTGGATTCCACATACCTTCCTCTAATATTCTCAATTTTGATTGGCATATAAACTTTATAAAATTACATGAAGTGATTAATCTCTATAAAATGAGAAGAATACACCATTAATTTAATTAAACCATATTTTAGGTTCACAAAATCCATTTAAAGATCACCCCTTAGTGACATAGGGAAGAAATATTCAAACAATCTTAATTTGAAATCCCACCACATCGCTTCCGAATACTATCTAGCATGATTTAGAATATCTCACCCATGTTTGGTGGATCCACGGAGCATATAAGAAGTGTGTTTCACTCTCCCGTCCAGAGACGTATCTAGATTCTTGAATATATACATGATATCATCATGTGATAACACTATATCATGTGGTCCTCTATCCCCCAAAAATGTTGGTTGATGTTGTCGTTGGAACTCCGGAGTCAGTTATCCCATAATGGGGGTAGTGTGTAAAGCTACCTCAATCATCCGTATTAGGAGCAGGAAATCACCTCAAAACTGAGAATAAACATATATGATGGAAATAGAAATGGAATTCATAGGAGGAACTATTAAAGGTAAAACTGGAGGCTTAGTTCCACCACCTATGGGGCATAATCTTCACCACCCTCTTATCATATGACCAGATGACATTGATTTGGAATTACTATATAATTTTTCGACACATACCTAAGGTAAAGTTTAATAATGACATAATCCACATATATAGAACTATAATATATAATAATATTTTTTAAACAATAATATTAGCCCTCTTCCAGCTCAAATAGTTAGTTCTATGTGTTAGATACATTTATATAGAAGAAATGTTATGGTACCTACATCCCACAACAATGATTAGGGTAGGGTCAGGGTCTGTGTTTTTCAAATTCAATTTAAATTTAACTCAAAATTATATTTCATTAAAAATTAAATTGTTGAACCAAATGGTTCACCACATAAAATATAAAATTCCCTATACACCTTATAACTAAAGTGTGGCATCTACACAATCCATACCATAACATCATCCAGTCCATGAAACATAAAGTCCACAGCTAAATGTGTCATAGTTTCCTTCTTAGGGTGTCTTCCACTACCTGATCCGGAAAAAATTGTTTAGTTCATGGATGTAACTCCAAGTAGAAAATATTTTTTTATCAATTCACTACAAGAATGTTTAGACATTAAAAATTCAATTTATATCAATTGGTGTACTCATGGAAGTCACTGGTGTTTCAAATAACACAATCCCCCTACATGGAATGAAATATGCATGGAATGTGAATTTTCTACAAGGTGTCTAATATAAAGAATGATCAATTACTAATTTCCCTTATCTAATTGAGCCAAAGATAACTGATATTTATCAATTATATCAATATTAATATAACAATTCAAGTGAATCGCCCAAAAAATGAATCATATCAACTATAATATGTAAAAAGTAGTAAATAACAATTTATATTTTGGAAATTTTCTTTTCTCTATGCACATGTCTGATAATACAAGGATCATATTATTCCCAAACCCAAATTTCTTTATAATATCACGAATATTTTTTCAAAATAGTAATTCAAGGAAGTAAATCCTCTGATACCATTTTGTGACATCCTAAACCTAGTGTCCACTCCGAGGCTCCTCGATTATGGTGGGAAACATGACCTCATGTGGATCCCAACAGATTCCAGAGGCTAGTGACTAGTAGCAAGGGCCTTGGGTGTGTCTTTGGGGAGACTATTGTATAATTACTAGATTATCCTAGTTGTAAAATAAATATATAAATAAATGGAGCCATATAATAATGATTAATTAGTGGGAAAAGGAAAATAACCAAGAAAATGATATCAATTCTCAAAATAAGTAAGTGAATCATATACCATTGTTAATAATTCCTTTTATACAGATCATTAAAACATGGATAAATTCAACCTATAGAATTACTATAAAATATATATTAAAAGAATCCAAAAATATATAAATATATCTAGTATCCCAAGCTATAGACTAGTCATCGGTAATCAGATCTTTCCTAAGTCCAGCTATCATACGTGAATTTGTAATATGGGGCATCACCTTATTGAGACCAAAAATCGTGTAGTCTTTCTAGGTACCATTGGAAGCCCAAATCCTATTTTAGATATATCTTGTTAGGCCACCACTAATAGAATATTTAAATGTCCAGTCTGTGTATACCATATGGTAGTGTATAGGTATGAAAATTTTAATGAAATAATAACAACTACAAATGGGTCGGCTCTAGTTCTTGAATGGAAACCACACTATCACTACCAGCCTCAACCCATGTTGGAATAAGTCCAAAATGTTAATAAGGGTTGCAATGCCCGTTATCACATTTATATGGGACAGAATTCCCTGTATCACATTTATTTGGGATGAAATACCTAGTATCATTTTTTATCAGGGATTCCATGTCAATTACCACAGTATGGTACACCGTACCCTATATTATTAGAATGGATTTCATTCTTGTAATGTATCACAAGGGATGTCATGATCGTAAATAATTTCTAGGGATGGCATACCCATATTGTATCACAAGGGATTTCATTCCAATATAGTATCACAAGGGAATTCATGCCTACAATGTATAATATTTAGATGAGGGTCATAATTTCCATTTAATATATTTTATTAATCTTTGTTCTTCTCATTTAATCTATTTATTAAGGGTCTTCATTCCCATTTTGTATACATCAGTAAGGTTTTCCATTCCTATTTATAGGAAACATGCATAAGGGACATCATGAACATTCATTATATTTCACAAAAGTCATCATGAACAGTCATTATAATTAATAATGTTGTTCTTGAACTTATGTCATATCATTAATAAATAATAATTGGCTTTACTTAAATTCAAGGTATAACCCATTTCTCATTATATTTTAAAATCAACAACGGAGTAACCATTATTCAATTTAAAATGGGTGAAATGGTCTTACCACTCACTACTAAAAAATTCAATTCTTTATAAGATTGTTTTCCATGCTACAACCCTACAACCATCAATATCATTTATAATTTTATAATCAATAATGAATTCTAAACATTCCTATTGGTTCTTCAGAATTATTATCATTAAATCCAGTTAGGCATGTAAGAGGGAACACACAAAGGGGTGAATCCATATGATGTAGTCAATCTGAAGTGTTCTAATGAGATCATTAGCTTCCAAACACGGAAACAAATTTAATTCCATTTCAATTTTGGTTTAATGCAAGGTGAAACTGGCATGTGACCAAATAAAACATATTATAAACCCTCAAAACATGAGTATTAATTTATAGGCCATTTTCCCCATACTGACATGACTCTCCTCATCTAGTATTATCCTTGATTTCATCCAATATTAGAGTAAATATAAGGAAAGGATGAACACCAGGGAAATATGGCATATAAGAATGCACCTCAATAACTTAGTATAGAGGAAGATAAATAATGAATGTCTAAAAATGAATTAACATCTTACCGATGTAGATCTGATGTGTTGAAAAGTGATTCATTGATTCCATAGAGGGGGGATAATGATAAAATTCTATCAAAGATCCTAATGGGAGATCAAAAGTAAGAAAATAATGGCCTCTGTCCATTGTAGGAGAAAATGGGAGTAGGTATGGTTTAAACATTTCATTAAGGGTATTTTGGCCATTTTAATGAAAAATATAGGGTTGGATGATTTGGACACATAGTTTTGTAAACTGTGAACCAATTTTGTTCATCATTCTATGCCAATGGGGAACCCCCATGGTTAGAATGGAAGGTCATAGAAACAATGGGAGCCATACAAAAACACCTCTGCTAAAAACTGAAATTATATTACATAGGAGAGTAGTCCATAGTGCACAATTAGGGAGACCAAGTACATTTTTTCTCCTTGGTCCATCACCACATGGTTATATGAGACCACTTGGGATGTGCTAGACGGTTTCAACTAACTGAGTGACCCGTTGTTTTCTCCATTGTTTATTGTTTGATGCTTCGAACATGCCCCTAAAACATTTATAACTGTAAAGGGAATACATATTAGGTCCAAGATAATGAATTTGACCATATTTGAAAGTATCAATAAGTGATATGAAAATTAGATTCATGAAAAATGTGGGAAATATATTTCTTCAATATTTTTGAGTTAAACTAAACTTCCCACCATCATGAATTTTCACTTTTATGAAGCATCCTTTAAATATGTTCATAGTTATTTTGGCATGAAATTGTTTTGATTAATATTTTTGATTGTTTTAATTTACATAATTTATTTATTAATAAAAAAGTATTGTCATCAAGAATTATACTTGTGGTATTTTAAATGTATTTTTCATTTATGATAACAACCTTTGATGTTACTCATGTTACTCTGATAGTGGTATACAATCTCATGAACATATTCCATCCTCAAATTCACTAGAGAGAAATATAATTATAAGAGGAACTCAAACATAGATAGATAGATTAGAAGCCTCGTCATGGGTAAATGTAGCCATATCCCACCAATGACTCATCACACCATGAAAGGGAATTGTTATAAGAGTAACAATCTTCTCATTAGAATATTTCAGTATGTGGAATATATTGGACACTAACTCCACCTAATAATCTTCTATATATAAACTATGCTCACATTAAATCCCTGAAGACATGTAATAGTGAAATTCCTATAATTCATTATGCTTGTGATAAATGTCGTCTTTCTCAATGTGGAATGAATTCTGCTCCACTATTAGAGGTTCTTGAGTATGAATACTTGGTGGAGAATAATAAACCTATTTACTATGGGATATACCATATGACCAGGTCCCTAATTTGGAGTCGTGTTGTATAATAGATTTGAGGCCACTAGATATATCACTAACACAATCTTATCACGTCCCTACCTCTAATTCAATGATAGTTCTATTCATAGTGGAATCCTAAAATTTATATTATGAACCCATAGTTATTAAATCATATTTATGTGATCTTACATATGAAGGATATGAATAATATAATAACTAATATAGGTCATGATTTATATACCATCGCCATTTAACCATTAAAATGACTCCTTATAGTTAAAAGATGTTTAACAAATTGTTATATTCCTAGAAAAGGATATATTCACCGCACACACATATGGTTGGTTATATATCATGATAAGAAAACTCAATTATATTTGAAACCATTTCCCTAAATTTCTCCAAAAAAACCTCACAAGATTGCCAACCCAGAACTCTAAACCTATGATAAACAAGCTCACCTTATTGCCCATATGACGTGCCCTAACCATTTGGGCCACTGTATGGGTAAAAATGTGGGGAAACTGTGTCAACAAAATCCAATCTCTAGTATTCCATGGGTTGGTGACTTTAACCAAGAATGTTTAACATAGATATAAGAGGCCTAAGCTAAATAAATTTATAGACAACCATGTATGTTTGATATATAATAATGTAATGTTTTATATAATAACAATCTATAGATAGAATTGTATGTTATTAATACTAATATCTATAAAAATATAAAAAATGAGTCTATATAAAAATAAAGAAAGTATATAATCAAAATATTCCAAATAAAATAAATACCTAGAATAATCAAATTGGGTTCCCTATCACATCAACTCCTGACATGAACAATAAAATCCTCCAACATCATTAATCACCATTAAGCACATGATTCATAAAACAAATTTTGTAGTGGAATTTTTTTTCATAGTCATTTAATTTATAGTTATGCAATATTAGAGGTTTTGAGAGTATTTTTAGAGGATATTTGAAGAAGACAAAATAGATATATCTAAAATTTCATCAAGAAAAATAAATCATGCCATGATTTTATAAATTACACAATGATTTTGTTCACTATGTAGATAGATAAATTAGATATTCTATAGACTAATTGTTTCTATTATATCCTTGTGGTTTTTACATGAGGGGATGTGTTGTTCCAGGATGCCTAAGCCTCGTTCTTTTCATTTTCTTCTAGAATTTGTGGGTGAGAGTATTATGTTTTTATGATTTTTATTAAAATATAGAATTTTCTTTGGGATTATTGGTTTTAAGAAAGATTAAAAAAGTTAACAACTTTATTTTTTAGGTTTTGAGATGCAACATACCGGACCGATTGACCAAAAATAGTAGTTAGGCCAGTTAGTCACATGGATTCACGTGTGTCTCCATGTATGTCAGAGGCTGTCAACTAGAAGAGAGGGTCTAAAGACATGATTTTGGGTGATACTATTCCCTATTGATTATAGTTTCAAAATGATATTTCAAGAATTAAATGACATACAACAGTGGGAACAATAATAAATTAATGGAAATCTAGTTGAAGAATAATTATAAATGAATATACAAGATGAGATATGGAAATTTATACAATTCATTCATGTCCATATGATGATACCAAATTAAAAAATAAGATATTAAATAGGTAATTATACATTACAATATAAAAATGTAAATAATGACAAAAATCCCCAGGGACGATCTCTATGAGAATATCAAGCTCTAGCTTAGTCCTATGCTTCTAACTCCCTAGAATAAATAATGTAGAAAAAGTAAGAATATAATGTCCCATAATCATAAGGTCTACCCACCTACCCTAGTGAAATAGTGGCCTGAGCATTGCGGGAGATGTAAATCCTAGTATGTTACTACCCACAATGTCTACTAAAAAATCTACTTCATGAATAAAAGTAACTATGAGTGTACGTATAAGAAGATTAATAATAAGAAGTTTTGAAATAAATAAATAAACATTGGTTGGCTCAGGTTCTTATTGGACACTTGTCCTAATCTACCTTCATCAACTCATGGAAGTAATAATTTCTAATTAGGGACTATATATATATTTATAATATATAAATATAGTATAGTTATATATTTCATCCAGCAACATGGACTATGTATGTATGGACATAAGTGTCCATATACATAGAATACTCAGTACTGGATGGACTGGGCATAACTCAGTCATCCATAACTTATCTAAAAAAGGCTATAAGCTCAAGAAATAGTGTATATTCCCTACATACCAAAAAAGTGTGAGACATTAGTTACGACACTTAGGATTTTGAGTGATCCATCAGGGCAACACTCTAAATGGAGGGTCTAATTCCTCAACCCAACCCCATTCATAGTAACAATGGTGTGAGACGTAATGAGCTCAACAACCGATAAAAGGGAGAGTTATTTTCTTCCATACTCAATAGAACCCTGAACATCATCTATAATAAATTCAATGTATAATTATATTATAATAAAAATAATGTATACCTGAATCCATGATGTATTTCCTCCCATGCTCTGCATTTATTAATCCCAGTTAACATTAGGGGATTTAGATTTAAATTATAGCATGTACCAAGCGTTCAATGAACGGTGTGTCCTTTCCACCCATTAAAAATTCATTTCATTTAAAATTATTTATATAATCAGGGGGTATCAACTAAACATTTAGAATCATTAATGGGAGGCATTTCACTATATCAATAAATTCCATTTAATACATGTCATTTAATCTATTAAATAAATGACAATTCATTTCTCAAGATTCATGAGACACTTAGATGGTTTCATTTTTCAATTTTGGATTTACCTACTTTGGGACTAAAATTTAATAATCTAACCATTCAATTTATAATAGAATAAAATGAACATGGATGGTTATCAGGTTCATTTTAAATTTATATAAAAAGAATTCTTAATTAATTGTATAAGGTTCAAGGAGGCATAAAAAATGGGGTGCTATAGTTACTACGAACATTACAGATGTAGGAAACTCCATTTACAACAATAAGAGAAGCCATATCCATACAAATGCCTTATTTATCTAACAATATCAAAATCATAAGAACAACTCAATTCTATAAGGCCATGTAAGATTCAACTCACTAAACAATACTCTGTAGTTTCAAGGTTGATAAACTCATTTAAGGGGGTTTGTTATTAATAATTTATATTTTTATTTAACATTTCATTTTTCATAATTAATCATCAATATCAATTAATAAGAAGGAACATTTTTAGAAATCCACCACACATGGAAAATCGCATTTATAGATAATCATGGAACTTAAGAGGGGACATTATCATTTTTACAATTGATTATTAGGGGAAACCCCATTTAAAATCTCAGAAAAATGATTTGAATGAATTGTGGGATTCAAAAAATTAAAAACAAAGGGGAAACACATTATGCCTCACCAAAGGGGTGTCTGTGATAATTTTTGAAAACCAATATATACTAAACAAGGATAATAAGCAGTGTACCTAGGTGCATAAATCGATTTTATATGATGAACTCAATAAAAAGGTGATTCTTGGAAATTCCCCCTATGGAGAACAAAAGAAACATTTATACTTCAACGTATATTTAGTGAATAATTTATAGACAACCTACCTTATGATTTGGATGCTCCACTCATCCCATATCAGGTTTTGATTTGAATTGGATTGTAAATAACTGACAAAATAAACATTAACATGGAAAATAAGGAAAATGATTTTGCACCACGATAACCCCATCGAGAAGTGATTAAACGAAGAAATATTAAAAAGGTTTCAATAATATAGTGATAAAAATCTACAAAGATCAATTAGAGTTTGATTCCAAATAAGGATGACACAGCTATCACCATGCCTAGAATACGATTGATGAAGAATCCAAGGCACTGAAGGAGATCCTCACATGGTTGCAGGAACGATAAGAAATAAATAAAATAAAACATAAACTTTATAAATTCATTTTCCTAAATTCAACCCGGAAATGTTGTTTCATGAATTCAATAAATGGTTTGTCCAAACCGTGCAACAACCATGCGGTGCCCTCAACTTAAGAAACCTACCTCACATGGTTGTTACACATGGTTTTTTCGCATGGTTGTGTTGAACTTGTTGACTAACGGTGAACCAATACAGTTATGAATAGTACTTGGCTATTACCTAAGTGCCACTAAAAATTCTATCTCAGTGAATGATTTTCATAAAATGTGTGTGAAATGTGTGACCCCTACTACTACTCTAAAGTAGGCCGCATAATTTTCTCCTAGTGGTCACAATATTTTAGATAAGTTGTGCACCTTTTGCTGACCATCCAAACTTGATATATTCTAGAATGACTCTCCCAAAACTCAACAAGACACTCGAGGAACCCCTTAGGACTTCACCCATGTCTAAAAAAATGTTTTATATGTAACAACCCTAATAATATTGTTCAAAACCTCTATTTAAGAAATGTACCACCAACCAAATGGTAAATATTAAAATTCCATTGTATATTTGACATGTTCTAAAACACGGGTAATCAAAACTTCCCCAACATTGAACATCTCATCCCTAAGAATACATTATAAAATATAAAAACACCACCCAACCAAAAAGGGTCATGGAAACTCAAATGAATGGAAATTTCACATTTTCAAAAGCCCAACACACACCCAAAAATTCCATAAGAGTATGGAAATTATGCAACCAAAACCTAAGAAAATGCTCATTTTCAAATTGAAAATCTAAAACATTTATTACCCAAGACCACATAGCTATAGAGGTGATCATATCATCCAATCATTAATAATTTGGTAGATGGTTCTCCCCACCATAGGTCTTAACACAAAAAGGGTTCCAATTCTGAACCACAACACCTCCCCCATTTTAATTTCCTTAAAATCAAGACCGAATCATTCTGTAGACACACCAGGAATGATTTTGAAATAGTCAAATGGTTGATTCCCCTACTTACTTCACTTATTTACTCTGATCCATATATTTGTGGAATTCCTTTTCCAACACATAGTACAATCTTTTCTCCCTGATGAAATGATTTAAAATGGTTTCATTTGACCATATAAAATGAAATAGAAGGAAAATATATGAGCCACTCAAGATGACTTATCCTGAAGATGCCCGACTAAAAAGACTGACACATTTCATACTGAACCATAATTCCTTCCTCCATGTAATTTATTATTTTAAACCAGAACATTCACTGAAGTCCATACCAGACATATGTTGGCATTTATTTATCAAAACACCACCCAGTCATTTAACCATTCAGGAATCATCACGAATATGGGGCTAACCCAGATCCAGGCCCTTGGAATCGTCACCCATAAAACATAACCTCCAAGCATGTTAACCAGTTTAGGGTACCCTAATATTTAATTTTAAAGAGTCCAATTAACTTACCCAAGCTATTAAATACTCCATTATTAAATGTGAGATGTCCGTACGAGGCCGAGACGTCCATATCAGACCATAAACTGAGCCTAGAGGCACATCCTCCTGGTGGTCACATCAAATGAGAATTTTTTTCATCTAAGATCCTATCCAATGCACTCATAAAAGGGAACCCAGGTACCACTCGGGCTAAACATGCCTCATTGAAAGCCACACAACCCGGGTGAATCTCTGATGGGGTTACTTATCTGTCTCGTTTGTTTTTAAAAAATTATCCTAATTAAATAATGAACCTCTCTTATTGAATCAAATAGGACATCAATATAGGGGACATTATCATCTCTTTTAAATGATTAAACTAATGTGATTTGAACAGTTTTAGAAAAAAAACAAGAGAATAAAAAGAATAAATAGCCGAACCACTATGGGATGACGACCCGTGAATGAATATCGACTTTACCTAATGATTCCTCATCAAATGAACCATGATTTCTTTACCACTTAAATCCATCCAAGATTGATGATATTTCAAGAGGATTCATGCATATCCAATAAGATCAACATAATACTTTTGATAGAACACTAACATGATTCATAAAATTAAATCCTAAAAGGCATTAAAGAAATAATAACCATTTTCAAATGGTCTTATTTGGTTATGTTACTTATAAATGGAATGACATGTATTCACTATAACAGACATGATCCTTCCCACCTTAAGAGTGCGCTAGCTTTCAAAAGAATTTATAGTCTACCAACTCACAACAATGCTAGATCGAACCCATCTTAAATGTATGTGTGTTTCTCTTCTGAGTCATGATACCCACACCATGACATCATGAATGAAAACAATAAAATGAACTAGCATGTCAAAACAATAGGTCCTCTAGATGTTATACCAGTCATTGGGATGAAATAATTCATTTATGTTCAGAGGACACCCTACTATGAAGATAACCAGAGGATTTACATAATACTATAGATCTCATTAATTACAAAAAATTACAAAAGTTTATTAGATTATTGGAAACTCGATGGTACCACATATAGGAATGTATACATCCTTAAGATTATAGATGTATGAAAACACTTCCTTAATACTATCCATATGATGTAATCTTTGTGAAATAATGTATTATGTGGAACACGCAAAAAAATATATCAAAATCACAATATCTAAAATGATTATAAAATATACTAATGACCACCTAATTTACACAAGAAAATTGGATTGGCTAATGAGTCATACGAAGCATCCAACCATGAAACATAAAAGTCTAACCTACTAAAACTGGGCATTAGTTGACTCTCGTGCCTATAATAAGGGTAAAGGATACCATGACCACCCATCCAATCAAGGGTGTCATTTGGAAACCAAGATTCCTACATGGGAAAAAGGAATTTTAAGGGAACCATACATCAGAAAACAATTAGATTTTATAAATTCATTTAATCTATAAGGGTTCTACGTACTTTGGGCTTTCCCCTTTGAAAATAATAATACATCAACCCATAACGAGGTCTTGTCAAATATATTTCACTGGGCCTTTGGCCTATCATTTTGTCATTGCTAAAAAAGAGCAATGCCTTTGGAAAACTAACACATTTTCATTCCAATGAAACTCCAAAAGATATTTAAACTACCATTACATGATGTTTTTTTTTGATAAATGAAGTCACCTTTGGTTCTATTTTTTAATTCATTTGATTGATTCACAATCAAAAAATAAAAAATTAAATTATCTAAAACAAGAAACAACATAATACATGAATTTCTTATCAATCATTATTTTTAACCATTAATCATTTATTGAAATCTAGTCACAATTAGTAAAATTATGACTTTAATTCCCTCTTCGGTTATAATGGATACGGAGACCTATGTTGGTCATATTTAACCAACCTCAGTTCATCAGAATGTAACCAAACAATAGTTGATTAATTTTTAATGTCATAAAACATTCAACAACTATTTGGGTCCTATTAATAATTGAACTACATGGGTCTAGTATTTTATTTAAGAGGATAATAAATTAACTACATCCACACATGATAGAGTCACAAACCTTTATTGAGGCATCCAATCCATTTTATATTCAAATTAAAAATATTTTTCTTTTATAATAATTTCAAATATATACCATGATCATATATAATAGATCAGTTATATGGGTGGCCATATATTAACTTATAAAGCACCCAAAAACTGTATAGTTTGGCATTTGAATCCCATTAGTTGAAATAATTTTACATTAAAAATATGTTCTTTAGAAACTATTACATTTTAACTGTAACTAATTATTTACGAATTTCAAAGATGTTATGAGTGTACAGGTAACCAATTCCCAATTATAAGGATTCCAAACATCGTAAAAATGAAAATTGACACCTGTTTAATTGTAACCCAATTATTTATCCAATGAAACCATTTAAAGTGACCAAATAAATTCAATCATGGTATTACAAGAATTAAAAATAGAGAAACATGCTAATAAGAGAAGAATCACTACACATAAACCAAAAATATTAAATAGTAATGGAACATGTCATATAATCATCAAATCATTTTATGTAAACTAGAATGATATTGAAAATAAGAGCATAGAATTTCACTCAAGTCACATAATCAATTCAGTAGAAAACCTGTAAATTCAACTACATTTTATGGAATATGAATGGAATGAGAATTTCTATGTTCCTAAATTGATGCATGTAATGCATCTTATATTCCATAACAGGATAAAGAAAAAATAAAATAATATCATAAATCAATAAATAGATAATGTACACCTGTCACCCAATGTGAAATAATGATAAAAATTAATATTGAACAAAATAAAAAATAGTCCCAACCATGGAAACTGTATCATTTCTGTACTCATGGGTTTATCAGTCAAAGTAATAGCTATTTAGAAAGCACCAAATCATTCGCAATATCCCATCTAAGATCCCACAACAACATGAAAATGGATAATAATTTCTATTATACTACTTTTTAGTGTCCTGTACTAACTCACCACTATAACGATGGTCATACATATGGGTCAGAGGTTCTAAAGAGAGCCTCCTTGTACACCAGAGGCTGCAGACTAGCAGTGAGGGCATTATGAGGTGATAGTGGGGAGACAATACCCTCATTATTAGAGTATCACAATGGTAAATGGGAAAATAAATAATATACAATATCAGATGTAGTAAAAAAAGACAAAGAAGCATAAGAATAATGATAACTGAAGACAAAAGATGTCCAACACAAATGTATAAACTCTAATTAGGTCCAGATGATGATACAAAACTCAAATATTATACATACAACTAGTAATGGTACAATAAAATAAAAAAAGATAAAGAAATAAAGAAAATACATTAGGGTGATATCCATGAGTATCCTGAGCTCTAACTCAGTCATGTGATCCTAACTATCAGGTAGAAGAAAAGAATCATATGAAATAATTAGGGGTCCTATGATGATAAGGTCTAGTCGGGTACCCTAGTGGAATAGAGGCCTGGGAAGGGTGTGAGATATAAATTAAAGTAGGTCACCAACCACAGTGTCTAAAATTTAATCTATTCTATGAATAAAAATAAATAAGAGTGTATGTATAAAAAAGTAATTATAAATTGTTTAAAATAGATAAATCAACACTGGTTATCTTAGGATTCAATAGGACACCAAACTAACTCTACCAACTTCCAATCCTGGATGGAATAATGTTTGATCATAATATATATATATAGTCATATATTTCATCCACCTATATGTACAAATTTTTTGTAGGTGTATGTTTCAATATAATAGGAATGTTATGTGTTCCTTGACTGAGAATCACTCAGTGATCCATAAACATTCTAAGTGAGCCAATATGATCATGCAATAGGGTACATTCCGTATATCCAAATAGAGTGTAAGATGTAGTTCATGACACGTCGGATGGTGATTGAGCCGTCATGTTCGCACTCTAAATAGAGACTGTGGCACCTCATCCCAACATCCTTCATAGTATCAATGGTATGAGACATCATGAAATCAACACCTAATGTAAGGGAACATAATTTACTTCAATGATCAACATATTCCTAACCAATTTCCATTCCTGTTTAAGGGATAATAATATAATTACAATTAAAATATAGATAATGGAGGAAATATCTCTAATTACATGTATTTATTAAGCCCAATTAACATTAGGGGAATCATATTGTGATTATATCAAGTACAATGTCTGAAATGAATGGCGTGGCCTTACCACACTCAAACATAATTTTATTTAAAGAGCTTCATATAATCGTTTCATTTAATTTAAAAATTTAGAATCATTTATGTAATAAATTACATCATTTGAATAAATTCCTTTTAATACAAGTCATTTTATCTTTTAATAACGTGACAATTAATTATAATGATTTAAGAGACACATATAAGGTTTCATTTTTCAATTTTTTATTTACATACTTCTGGTTTCCCATTTAACAATAAAGGCATTTAATTTAATATAATATATCAACAACTTGGAAGGTTCTCTAGTTCATTTTACATTTATATAAAAATGGATAATTTATTTTATGAAGTTCAAGGAGGCACATAAAAAGGGGTTAATGTTGACACATAGGCAATTTCCTAAATGGAAAACTCTATTTATAAAAAAAGTGGAAATTATCCTAAAGATTTATTATGTACCTAACCTTATAAAAAGTAAAAGAAAACCCCAAATTCAATACGGTCAGTCATGATTTAATTCACTAAACATCACTTGGTAATTTGTTGATAGTGCACCTCATTTAGGATTTTTATTATTGAAATATGACATTATTTATTAAACATTGCATTCAATATAATCAATCCTGAAGCTCAATTAATAAGAAGTAACATTTTTGAAAGCCACCACAGATGGAATATAATTTATATAGATCAATGTGGAATATAAACGGTTCCCTTTTCATCGGGACATCTGATTACAAGGGCTAAATCTATTTAAAATCTATGTTGAACACTTAAAAGGAATTTGGGAATTCAAAATATTAAAAACAAAATGGAAAAACATGTTGAGACTCACAAGATGATCTCTTTATTGTGGTAAAAGGTCTCTATATACCAAACAAGGGTCATAAAGAGTGTATCAAGGTGCGTTGAATGATTTTATATGATAATCTAAATAAAAAGCTAATGCTCAGTAAATGAAGGTGCTTGAAAAAATTAAAACCTGTATATTTCAATGAAAATTTATGTAAAAAATTCATATAACACATAACATATGTATATGAATCTCCAATCATACAATATCAACCATTTATTTGGTTAGGCTCAGATGAAATATCTATAACATAAATTCCCCTTGATATTTGGGAAAATGATCTCTCACCATAATAACTCTATTTATAGAGATTACATGAATAAATATTAAAAATGAATCAATAGATTACTAATTTGGATTAATAGATACAAATGGTGATTGATTTTATGGAAGGATAATGGAGTTATAACCATGCCTATATTATGATTTAGGAGGAATAAAATGCGCTAAAGGAGAACATCACATGATTGGTGGAATAAGAATAAATGAAGAAAATAAAACTTAAACCACATTAAGGGAATTTTCTTAATTTTTCACTAAAAACTAGGTCACACAGTTTGGATGTAGGGTTTCGACAAACCATGCTCCAACTATACGACACCCTTAGCCTAAGAAACACACCTCAAATAGTTGTGTTGAAAGATTTTTCTAACCAAATGCCAACTATGTGATGAGTAGTGATTAGGTACATTATAAGTGGAAATAGTCATGTGAGTTAGTTACACTGTTTGGGTAAACCTTGAAATGCTTGTATGACACTAGATGCTCCTATAAAAAAAGCATCAGGATATGCTGTTTGGGGCCGCCTGATTTCAGACAAATTATGCACCATGTTCTGGACTTCCAATCAAGGTTTTAGGATTGACACTCTAGAAACACAACGAGGCCCTAGAGGAATACCTAGGGCCATCACTAATTTATAAAACAAAACATTTAATTATTCCAACTCTCAATAATTGTGATTCAGAAATCATTTTAAGAAATGGTCCATCCATAAAATGATAAAAATTCAAATTTCTTTTTGATATAGTTCTAAAAAACAAGTCCTAATATGAGAATTATGTTAATATGATGGTAATTATTCCATAATCACCTTTAGTATCAATAATTTCAAATTTTTTGATCCTATGATTTGGGAATATCGATCATTGATTTTTGAGGCTGACCACCATTATGATATTCGATGGGTGGTTAAAACAGGAATTCATCACCTAAATTTTCTGTATTAAATTCATGAGTATTTTCATTTTATTTTATATTTACTTATGTTTTATTCAATCTATAGACATATTTTATTATCATTTTGATTATTTTTTGGTTACCCCATTGTATACAATATGATTTCAATTTTTATTGAATACTTTTAATTTAAATATGTTTTTATCTTTTTTTATTCAATTAAAAAATTTATTTATTCTTGATATTGGTTATAGGAGATTTTGGGTTCCATTTTTAGGATATATAGTTAAAGATTTAATGGAGGATTGATATGTACTGTTTTTTAGGTGATCATTTTTAATTTGGTAGTGTACGATCTTTGTCTTTCCCTCATTCTTGTGATGTGATTGTTGAATATTTTTTTAGGTTTGGGATTTAGAATTTATCATTTATATTATTGTATATATGTATAATTATCATGATTTATAATTCACTCAATAAACGTATGAGACCAACCTAATGAAGAAAATGAACCATAGAAAACTATAAATTTTAAAGATAGAATTTTTTACCTGAGGGAGACTAGGATTCTACATGGAATTTGCAGTCTATTAAATGTTATTAGGATTCTTAAAATAATTTTTAATTTAGGTAATGTTATTTTTGTCTCACTTGATCATCATGCGACATTTAAAATGGAATTATTATTATTTTGGTTAGAAATTCAAAATAGTAAATTCATCATAATCAGATAATCTAATAAATAACGAGAATTCATTGTTGAGTATGGAATGGGGTTTTACCCGAGGTTAATATTTTAATAATTTTTAGGAAATGTTATGCCATAACATTATGATAGATATTGTTTTCTGGAGAACAAACATGGGTATTTTTTGTCAATGTGTGACCTAAAATTAACATTTAGAATAACCCATCATCTATTTATTAGATTTGAAATGTTTTGATCAAGTGGGATTTATTGATTCCCATATTTACAGGAATGTGTATCATAATGTTTTCTTAGGGAACCAATAAAATTATTTAATGGTTTTGTGAAATTATTCATTGTGATCAGTTATGGATCTGAATAAGTTAATATATTTCAACATAGAATCATGTGTGGAAATAGACTAGACTTGTAATTATTGAATTGGGAGTTTTATTTAGAGTGGTAGATTAGGAATTATCATGGATCATTCAACAATTATAATGTATTAAAATTGTTTCCAATTAATAAAATTTGTGGGGGGATGATATAATTGCCTCCCCATATCATAAAATCCTCTCTTATCCCAAGTTTCATCAGAGTTTGGAATGAATATGGAAGCAACCATCATACATCAAGAATCAAAATTCAAAGCATGACTCATTTAATAAAACATTGATTCAAATTTTTTAATTATAATTATATTTTCCAACGTTTTTTAGATAAAAACAATGGTTCATACTTTTCAATTTTATATACACAATGAATCAAACACTATGATGTTATGTTTATAAAACTATAAAAATATTCATGATCCAATAGATAGAATAAAAAATATTCTTGATAGAATGTATTGGGATGAAAAAAACACTATTTATAATAATGGGGACTTAATGGATGGATTATGAAAAAGGAATACATATTTTGGAATCAAATATATGAAATGATATTGGATAATGTATTTTTTGAATTTATTAAATGACAACTCAATGGTTCTTACATTAATAAAAAAGTATCCATTCCATCCCTATTAAAGATAGGAAATGATGAAAAAATAAATTGAAATAAAATAACTAAACAAATATTGGACCCGTGTAATGTGGGTAATGGTTTAGGCCAACCAAAGAAAAATGGTACGGAATGAATCAGGAGGTGTATGGAATCATTCCCTCTCCACAGTTATGATATGTAAATTAAATATAATAATGATAATAAAAATTACCAATAATGGTGTGTATTATGGACTAAGGAGGATTATACCCATAAATTTACATTAAAAACGAAATAGATAGTACAAGGAGAAATAATAGGATGGCATAAGTATCACCTCATGAATAAGATTCATGAAAATAAAATAAAGGGTCATGATGTTTAAACATACAAATGAATTCAGTTCCTTTCTAATATTTCATCACAAGGGTGTAAAAATAATATTTAATTATCTATAATAGTCTGATATTTATTATTCAATTCTCTAAATATAGAGGAACGACTCCATCCAATATATATAATGTTTCTAATAGATCATAGTTTATTTACTTTTAATGATATTAATCGCAGATTGAGAATCACATTCAATATATATTTTGTATCATTCAAACTAGTTTTCATACATGATGGTGTGGATAACCACGAAAATATTCTCATATGAAATGTAATTATAGGTGAAATTCATTATTGAATCCTTGATGAATCCCCTTAATGTTGTGAAAATACCACCACACTCTAAAGGTCAATGATATCCCCATGTCATGTCATATATGTTAACCTAGATCCACAAGGGAGAATGTTGATTCCCTATAAATAGCACTTTATAAATTGGTTTCATTAGAATGAAAATAATTTATAGGAGTTTAATGGTGATTAAATACTCAATAGTTTTATTCATAACATTGATTTTATTTATTGAAATCCCATAATTATCTCACACAGTGAATGTGATAATACATTTTATATTTTCCCCATAACCTAAAAATATGTAAGAATTTCTATCCATATGAATAAATGGGTGGTATAATGAAAATTTAAAATGTGATAATATAAATCAAATAAACTCTAAGCATTAGTTCAATAATACAATCTATGATTTAATAAACATCACAATCTATTTAAATATTTTAAACAATGAGGGATTAAAAATGTTCAAAATTTCACTTTAAAATCTACACTAGAAGAATATTTGTCAAATTAAATCTTAAATTTTATAAAAAAGAACCCAGATAGATGAAACATAAATACTAGATAATTGTAACATTTAATAATTTGGTAATACATTAAATTATATTTTTTTATATATGTAGCCTATAATAAGAGGGGATTAAGTTCCTCATAAATAAACTCATCAATTTAGGTGGTAACATTTCATTATACACTCAATATCTAGAGTGAAGTGTAGAGATCAAGATTAATAACCTATATGGGAACCAAAATTCTATTCAAAAAACATAAATTGGAAACCATGGATATTCTAGGTGATGCCACTATACATAATACTATCCAGTTATTGCATATTATCAATGAAATTCTTAATAGACATACTTTTCATAGATGGTGGAATATATAGATCATTATAAATTTATTGATTAATCCAATTATGATTACAATAACATATCTTGGATTTAATTGAAGGGATACATAGAGTGTGATAGAGAATATTATCAAATGAGTCCATAATGGTATTAAAAATAGATGAACCCTTGTGAAAATGGTCACCCCTGTATAGCTTCTCAATGGTCTTTTATCTAAGAATCATTATAGACCCACTAGTTGAGCTGAGAATATTAAAAACATATCTTTCAATATGTGTTGTACATTAGAGATTCATGATCATGATTCCAACCCCACCCAAGTGAAATAATATTATATATCTCTTTTAATAATCTTTTATATACTTCATTTCAAAGACACACATAATCCAATTTTTTTATTTGGGTGTCTATCCACATGAGTAACATAAATAATAATAATAATAATATTATTATTATTATTATTAACACTAATAAAAAACATTTATTGTTAGATTGGAAATGCAATTATTTATTCCAATGACCAAATTGAAAATATAAATATTCTAGTTTACATTATGTTTTTTGAGGATTGCAACGGGATTTTTTAAGAAAATCCATTATTGTCTTTAGAGGAATCTTGGGAATTATAAAATGTTAGGTGATAGGAATGATGATAACCTAACCCTATAAATATTTTGAGAATATAAGTTGGACCTTTTTTATGATTAGAATGAGATGACATCACTTGTTTGTTTATTCAGTATCATGAACATGTTCCTATAAGGGGATGTGAAAAAAAATATTTTAAAATATAAAAATGCGTTAAAGTGGGTTGCCAAGGTTTTATATATAGTGGAGCACACAAAAATCATATTTTTCACTTAAAAATAGAGAAATTAGTGAGATTGTTTTTGAAATTATTTGTTTAAAAAAATAATTTAATAAATTGAAATGATGTTTGATCCCAAATAGATGATTACATCGACAGTGTTATGATATGATTACATTTTTATAATATCACCATGTTCATAAAAATTATTCCATCTATCCTATAATTGAATTATAAATAAAAGACACCGTGATGGAGTTGTCAATCACCCTTGATTGAAATATTCAACAGAAACCACTTCTGTATGAATGAAAATTCATAAACAATTCCCAAACAACTAAGGAATATTTTTTATCAAAATATTTTGATCATTAAAAATATAAAAAAAATATCTATTTGCACACATGTTTCAATGATCATTAGGAAATCCCCACCTAACACAATCTACTCAATCGAGACAAACTACATTGGGTGGATGGAGTATAATGAGCCACCACCAAATATATATGTAAAGAATTAAAACAAAACCCAAAACATGATCAGATTAATATAATTGGGAACAACTTAAAATATAAATATTTCACCAGAAAAATTGTGTTTCATATTAAATAAAAAGTCACTGACATTAAAAATTTAAAACACACCCTCCCTCAATCACTTATAAATCATTACCACTCCATGTGAAGGGTAACATAGTAAATTGGCAAGAAGGGATAATTATAAATCAATTAAAATAGAAAATTTAAAATCCAAATTTCTTCAAGTTTCAAATAATCTAGTAAAACCCCTCATTATCTTCCTTTAACACCATTGAATAGAAGTGAACAAACATATTTATAATCTTTAGGCATGGTAAATTATCCCTCCAGTTCATTACATAGAAAAATTGAGATTATTTTGAATAGTAACTAGCCAAATATATGGATTTTTTGGTATATTTTTTCCTCTCTATTATTTTATTGTGCCCAAAAAATCACATCTCATTATGATAAGTAGAAAACAGTTTCTTGCTAATTACTTTAGAAAAAAATTTATTCCCAATGTAATTCATAAACACCCCCCACTTTATATCATTAAATGGATACATTAATGAATTAATTTCATCATGAAGTTTATATTAGACATGTGGCTCATAGAATTATATCTAATAAAGTTGGTATAAATTAATTTGGATCTCTCTAGACTATGATATTCCTCAATTCTGGATATGGGGTCCATTTTGTCTTCTAGAAACATTTCTCTATTTGATTTATTTTTTGGGGGTGGTGTGTTTCGAGTTGGATTTGGGTCCATAAGAGAATTTCAAATCCCACAAAAAGTGTAATTAAAAAGAAAAATAATAACCTAAATTGGATTAAAATTGTAAAATTTATTCCCAATGAACAGAAGCACTAGAAAAAGGTTAAATTCACATAACTAACCAATTTTCATAGTTGTGCCCAAAATTCACCAGAAATACCCAAATGATTGAAAACAAGATAAAACTGATTAACTGGAATAAATTAAATCCTTTAAAGAATATAATTAATAATGAAAATATTATCTTTATAAGTCCCTTATTTTATATAAATTAGAGTTTACTATTTTTTACACAATCATTTATGGGTTTTGATAGAGGAATCAAACTACTGATGATTCCATGAGGGGTGCACATTTTGTAGTATAGACCAATTATTAGGTCAATGAAGTTTATATTGTCATTTATACAGAATGAAATATCATGATAATTTTGTATATGGATGTCTATAATGTATAACTCTACCATAGAGAATATTATATTTTCATTATAATAATAAAATGATTGATATTTGAAAAATTATGTGAGGGACTCATATAGATAATTATGGTTTGATTTGTTGTGGTGAAGATGTCAATTAAAAAATTATAATATAAAATTTTACATTATTTTTAATGAATAATTTATTATTATTATTGATTGATAATAATAAAAATTCATACAATTCATTTCCAAATAAACAATTTTTTATGACGATCATGCATGATTGGAATGGTGGGGAATAAACCATCGAAGTAAAAATATTGATGTGTGTTATTGAAAAAGAAAATGTATTTCCATAAATTATTTAAATAAAGATGATATTTCATGCTAATTAATTTAGTGATAATGTGGTATTCAAATGATTTAGTGAATTTCCAGAATGTTTAATCACGAATCAGAAATGGGGTACGTGTCAGTTGAAAAAAAACAATCCAAATTTGTATACATGGTCAGGGACTTGTGTTTGTTGTTCTGAATCTACACTTAGACCCATTTTTGGTGTTTATGTCCTCTTTCCCATGAACAGGAAATGCATGGTTATTGGGTATCTTACTTGATTTTGGTATGTATTGATAGGAAATAGGTGGTATTGATATACCATGGATAAAACCAGCATCTAGATGTATACAAAATAGGGTTAAAAGAAGTGTAGTTATGTGAATTGCATTGGGAAATGTGAGATGGATATTTTATCAAGGGAATAAAAAAATGGTTCTATGGTGGCCATGCTAAGGCACAATAAAAAATAGAACAAGGATTTTGTGACCTGGGTTTCATATTGTGGTTCTAATATTGTGAATGGTTGAGGTAGGAATGAAAAATAGAAAAAAATATTTCTTTTGTTTTTTAATGGCCTCTACACTATGTCAGGGTCCCTATCAAACCATAATAGGGGTTATCATGAAATGAAATTAAAAATGGAGTTAGAGGTAATAAAAAAATGAAACTTCCTATAAGACCGTGAGATATATATTTTATTTTCCTTTAAATTTATACTATTTTTTATATCATGTAAAAAAAACATATTCTTAAGCAGACAACCATATACTATGGAATTATTGTTATTTAAATATTATTGGTATAACTAATTTGTAGGATTGGAGGGTATGAAAAAAAGTAACAACATTATGAAAAAGTGATGAAAAGTTATTATAATACAAAATTTATTATTGATACCCTTGACATAGGTTCAAAATTGGGAATGATAATAATGTAATCTTATATGTTTAATAATACTTAATGTTTTATGGGAGCATTTTCAAAAAAAGTATGTTTTTTATATATTAATAATTTATATAAATATTTTAAATTTATAAATTTTAAAATTATAATATTATTAAATTAATTTCATTTCTGGATTTAACATGTCAAAATAAGCTAAATAAATTTTTATTTTGGAATTTTAACAAAATAGTTCATTTATGAGTGAATAGTAAAAAATAACAATTTTTTATTTAATTTCACTTTTATGATTCTATCATGATATAAGAATTAATTAAACGTTTTTGAATTTTTTTATATATAAATATCTATTAAATAAGGAATATAATTCATTTAAACATACAATGTGTAAAATATAAATAAATGATAAATACATTGGGAAGATATGTAATGTTATTATTCAAATAAAATCATTTTTTGATATTCTATTTTAATATGGTTTTAGAAATGTTAATTTTAGTTTTGGATTGATTTTAACCAAAAACAAGACTAATTTTGTTTACTTAATACAGTTAATTCTCTATAAATCATCATTATAATTGATTTTGGTGTAAGAACATTTTATTCTTAATAAGGAATTGTTCTAGAAACAATTTTTTGTTGTGTTTTTTTAACATATATTTAAATTAATTATTAAAAAAATTAGATATTTATTATTATAAAATAAACTAAATATTTTTATTCATAATATTAAAATTATCTAATATGGTTGGTGAATTTTTTTAGACATAATAAATTGTTACCAAGATAAAAGATTACCGCCATGGTAAAGAAGAAAATTATTTAAAATGGCTTCAAACAATGTGATAGTGTCCTACTATCTCCCAAAAATATTCACTTATTTTCTCAAATTATTGGATATTTACCATAATCATAAAATATTAAATAATATTGAAATATGGTGCCACATTCATTTGATTATAAGCATTGTTTTTTTATGTTATGAGTAATTAAAAAGTTTAAGTCTCTTAGTTATTATATTATAATGATATGAACCTTAATAGAAATATAACATTAATGAATATATATAATATAATTTATTAATAAAAAATTATATTTATGATATTAATTTTTTATATATTTTTAATTGTATAATTACATAGATTATTTACGCATTATCATGCAAAACTTATGTAGGTCGGTGAAAAATCAATTTAAAAATGTTTTCAAAATATTAAAAGTTATGTGTTTTGGAAAATATGTATTATTTAATTATTTCTATATATAAAAATGAATACAAATTTAATTTTTAAATATTAAAATTTTTTACTCAATTTTTATATTTATGTCTTTAAAGTCAAATAATGTGAATAGTCCTTAAAATGGAATTATGGGTATTTGATGTTACATATTATTTTATTAATTTAATTTAACAAAATATAATAAGAGTAAAAGTAGGATTATATATGGTAAAAAAATTAATACACGGTCCATTTTGGAATCACTCGTAAATTATAAATTTACTTTCCAGACCACTAAAGTCTTAATATTTGTGAAAACACCACTTCTTTTTGGGTTACAATAGGGGACTAAATATGAACATTAAAAAGACACATATAAGTTTATTTTTATATTTAAAATATACCAAAATAACTATTAAAAATTAAAATACCATATTCCCATTACCCTATTTTAATAGTTATCCCATCCTCAAAAGGACTTAAGTTCAATCAAAAATAAGATACCTAAAGAAGTGGTAATTTTCATTAACTATATATTCTAGGTTTATTTACTCTTAAACCATATTCATATCACTTATATACATAATAAAATATTAACAATAAATTTATATAATAAAAAAAATATTTTTATGTTAATGTTATATCTATTTTATTAATCATTTATATCTAATAGAAAATGAAAACATTTCTTAGGTGTATGAATGGACTACCACCTATCGGAATCGATATTTTTCATTTTTCTTTACCATATATCATGAATGTTGATAAATTTTGATTTAATGTATTTATATAATGACTATAAAATAATAATTATTCAAACAATATATATAATCCACCTTGTTACCAACCCCATTCATTGGTAAGTGAAATCGTAGCCCGTTTGAATGTGTGGATTACCACTTCCACGAAGGAATGTGATTTGTTTTTCATTTCCACCCAAAATGGTAGACATAAAGATTTATTTAATGAAAATATATGATATATATATATGATATATTTATGATTCTATAATGATAATTTATTTTTTACATTTCTTTTTTTCCATCCATTTAGAAATGGAAACAACACTTATGTGTACATACAAAGTATTGTCTCCAAGAAGTGATGCACTTAATTTTTCATCATCGCATTTCATGGATGGTTAAATTTTGATTTAAATGGAAAATGTTATATTTTTTAAATTATAAAGAAATTTCATATGACTGAAACATGGCCATGGTTCAAGGATTAGAATAGAAAAACCAAAACATATGTCACAAAAAAACCATTAATAATAATTTGTTCATTTTAATAATGATTTTATAATAAATGATTAATTATAAATTATAAGTGGGTGATATATGTAAATAGAAATATATATATATATAGTTATATTAAAATTTTATTATAAATCTAAATTTATTTTACATGTGTTTTGAGTGCATACAAATCAAGTAACGACTAGAGGTAAGTGTTTGTGTTGAAATCTCATTTTTAAATCGGGATTGATCATGTTTAAAGTTAGTTTGGTGAAATATTATTATCTATACCTCTATCAAGAGCCATAAATTTAAATATACTATAGATATTTATATTTTTTATTATTCCGTTTCATATCAATCTCTTTATTATTCCGGGATACAAATTCTTTTTAATAAAAACCTACCATAATTCCCCTCTTTGGATGAGAATATTTTTCTTCCACACTCATGCTCTTAAAAATTTCTTTGTAGATGATCATATATTATTTTTAATTATTGATAAATTATTAATTATTATAACATTTAATAAAATTATAAATTTTTAAATTCAATCTTTTTAATCATATTTTGTACAACTCATTTTTTACATTATTAACAAAAGTGTTACATAAATGTATTTCTTTTTCATGAACTACATGAAAAGATTTTCTGAAATTCATATATTTTATTCGTAATTTAAAAAAAATTACATTTTTATACAGTTTTAAAATTAAAATTCTATTAAATTTTATCTAGAAATAGTTCTTTTGAAAATTGAACAAAAAAGAAATTTTTACTTATTATTCAAAGTATATTTCTAATGTTTTTGAAATTCAATTTTTTATCTATATAAACAACATTTACAGGGGTCTTATAATTCTCTATTGAATTCATATTATGATTTAAAAATTCTAATTTTTATGGAATTCTTATGATGAAAAAATATTATGCATGTTTTTATAAAACCTATGTCATTCCCATGGGTTAATTAATCTATGATAAAATGATGAATATTTGTATGAACTTATAGATAACTTATGATTTGATTTCATTATGTGATTGGTGATTATGAAATAATATGGCCCTAATATTCTTTGGGTAGAGAATGATATCTCATGATATAATATGAAATTGTATATAGAGTAAACCCAATCATATATAGGGCCCAATCTTCCCTAATTTAAAAGGGAATGTGGAGTGAACTCAATACACTATGAGACTCAATCCATTTTATTATAATGGTATTAGATGTAATATTTGACTAATTAAATGATTTTTTTGTACTCTTATAAAATAGATAGGCCCCAACCGAGTAACTCAGAGTTGGTGGTTACTTTATTACATTGGCATTAAATATAATAAATCACAACCTGAAGGACTTAATAGTTTATTAGTTTTGGATAACTAAATACATACATTATTCCCAAATTCAATTGAAAAAATAAAAAACATAATAATGGAAAATTATTCGCATCCTTGAACTCATTCTAACATTTCATCTAAATAACTAGGGGAAAAGAGAACAAATAAAAGGTCTAGCATAGATGACCAATAAGACATACATAAAAATAATCTATATTGAAATCAATAATGCATAAATAATATCGAAGGGTAAAATAAATGAACAAAACATTCCATTTAAAAAATTAAGTTTTCAAAATCTGAATACATATATAATATCATAGTGAAAATATCATAGATAAAAATAATGAAATTATTAATGAAGAAAATTATAAATATAATACTTCATATTTAAATGAAAATTATACCTTTACCATTAAGACCATTCCCAAGATGGTTTAATCATAATGGGTAAAATCCCATTTAATTTGGAAATATTATTCATCTCCAAAGACAACTAATGCATCAAGGACATTTTCTATATATGATGTCCACATATTTATTAAGATACAATGAATTACTCATATATCAAAAAGATTTATTTTATTCTTGAATCAATAACCCTTACAAATAAATATCTATATTGAATGAAAGATATGGATTCAACATTATTTCCTATATTAATCAAATAAATTTCAAAGAAAACAACATATATAAAAATGGTATAATCCTTAGATAATAATATTACCCATTATATAATAAATATGGAAATATAGGAGAAATGAAATTTTCAATTAATAATTATCATTAATAATTATACGAGGACGTATATACACCATAGATAATAAATTAGGTTCATAAAATTATAGTATGACAAAATGAAGTGAAATTACCTTTTTATTACATACTTAAACTCGTTTATTAATATTATTTCAAAAGTTTCATTGTTTTGGTTGTGTTCGTTCCATCATTTTTCATGGTTGGTTAACATTTGTATATTTAAAGATGGTCTTGTAAAATTT
The DNA here is from genome assembly GCA_963277665.1 of Viscum album. Lineage (NCBI taxonomy): Eukaryota > Viridiplantae > Streptophyta > Magnoliopsida > Santalales > Viscaceae > Viscum > Viscum album. The sequence continues at coordinate 447,533 of CAUJRU010000300.1, read as the reverse complement.
TAATAATCCTTTTGAATTGAATTTATATGGTATTAATGTACCCTTTTAATTAAATATAGTCCCATATATCCTTTTTATTTATTAAATGAGGATGACACTTTTTATAAACCTTTAATGATAAAAGTTTATTTATTTTGGTTGTTTTTCTGATCATCACTAGCTGGTTTGGTTTTGTTTATTATTATGGACATATATTAATTAAATAATGGGAGGAAATATATTATATTAAAATTTTAGATATTTTTATGAAATTATTAGTGAATTTCAACATTCCATGAATGTGTTCAATAGAAACAAAAACTCATCATTCTTGAAGGTTGTGAATTGACATATCATGGACGATGTTTTCATTATTAAGAATAAAAGAACATAAGAAGAAATTTTATTACTGATATTACATTACCAAAATAAAATTATAGAATATATTTGATACCATATTTATCATTAAACATTGGTCAGATAGTGATGATAAAGATGTATTTTGAAATAATTTAAAAGATAAAAAAAGGAATTTACCTCTTAAATATCGCATAATTGAGATCCTTCTTAAGGCACGTGAAGATGGAATTTTTGTAAAAATATAAACACTATAATTTGGATATAGAATCTAATTTTTAAAAGGATGGTCAATCTATAAGTCTCGTGGTGGTCAAAAGATGTGAAAGAATCAATTCCCATTTATAATTGAGGTGAGGGGTTTTAAGTAATTTCTTAAAATATTAATATATAATTATGGCTATTATAGAACAAATGAATGAAAAGTGTCGTATAAAGAACATGCAATTAAATTATATACAAAATTATAACCCATTTTTTCTTATTCAATATTTTTATGATTTTTATGTAATATAATAAAATATTATATTCTTAAAATATAATTATTTTCAATATTAATACTATTAATTTCTATGAATTTTAAAACAAAAAATTAAAGAATTAAATTGTAGAAAACTATTTTATTATATATTATAGACGTCTTAGTTGTATTTATAAATCTTTTATTAACCTAGTTATCTCAAATTATATAATTTTCCTATTTTTTTAATTTCATTTATTTTCTTTTTTAGATAGTTTAATTATTATTTAATCATAATTTTGTAGTATTTTAATGTATCTATTTGTTTCTTAAAAATATTAAATTTATTTCTATGTAGAAGATAAAAATTTTATATATCCATATAGTATTTATATTTTAAATTATTTTCTAGAAAACTATATATTAAGAAGTTATACTAATTAAAAACCCCAGTATGATCACTTTGACTTTCCTTTAAATAAAATTTTATGTGGAACATAATATAAAATAATTGGATTCAAAAAGGAAAAAATTACAACCAAGTTTAAATTTTTTAGAAACATTAAATAAATTAATATTTTTAACAAAATTTGGGATCATTTAATGCTTATTATAATTTTAATTAATATCATTTCAATTTTTTTTCTTTTTCTTGCACAAGTAGTGCGTCATTGTTATATAATAATTAAAGATTATTATTTCTTATAAAAAAATAAGAACAAATTTATATCATAAAAAAATTGGTTCATTACAATCTTTTATATTTATACATTATGTATACTTATTCATAACCATGTCAAGACACCTACTTTAGTTGGTTAATTGGAATTTTTCTTCCATGTGCAAGTATTGCACTAAAAATTGAATAATATTTACAATATATTACTATATCATTAGAAAATATAATTCAGATACATAAATTATAAAAAATAATTAACAAAAAAAATCATGAAAATGATTTTTTATCACCCAATTATTATCTTTAAAGAACCAAAAGCAACTTTTCTGATGCTGTGTAGGCACTGCGTCGACACTGAAAAAGATTTTTATAATTATAATTTAATGATTTATAATTTATATGTTATGGATCATTTTTTTAGGATATTTATATTATATTTTTACTCAAGATTATTTAATAATGTTAACAAAATTTTATATCATATTTATGTTTTGATTACATTAGAAAATATATTCTGTTACTTAAAAACTATATTTTTTAGTATCACCAAAACAAAATTTGTAAAAAATTCTCAAAATTTTACTAGAGATTAATTTTGATATGATGATTTGTTAATTATGTTCATTTTTTGAAATTTATTTCCTAAAATATCTACAAATTAAATATAATATTTATTCATACAAATAAATAAAAACTAATTCTAAACTAAACATATTTATGACATGTAGAATGAATTTACATATAAATATATTTGACTTTTTCATAAGAATAAATGAAATCAAAATAACTTATATATTACATAATATTTTTAATCCTATTATCTCCTTCCAATTTGTGGCCTATTTTATAATAGTGAGGTTAAAATATTAATACTTTATATTATACCATTGTTCATTAATTCTTGGTGTGGTGTGCAATATAATCTATCGAAAATTTAAATTTATTTAAAAAGGGAAATATCAAAAAATATTCTATTGTTATATTATTCCCTTTAAAAAACATTATCCTCAAAATTTTCATGTATATTACCTTCTAAATATATGAGGGAGTGTCATCATCATAACATCCTTGGGTACCCATGTTGATTCTTCAATTTTATGGATTCTATAATGAATCATTACCAACCAAGTAATCTGATTCCTTGATATATTCTCTCAAGTGTCAATAATCTCGAAAGGATATTCATCCCAAGATAGAGAAAGTTAATGTTCTATTTCTTCATAGGTTAGAACATGAATTATATCTTTCATAAACATCCTTAATAATGATTTGTGTAACCCATAGTGAACTTCATAGAGACTTACTCAAATTACTTACCAGTAAGATATAACTCCAATTATTTAAATAATTTTGAATAGTATGATGTTCTTGGGGATTATCTTCCCTTTATCACTGAACCTTATGCCACACTTAAATGAATATACTTTTATAAATACATGGTACAACACTTCAAATTACAAAACCTTTCTCTGTTTGTTAAAAGAACCAATTTTTCTATTTTGGGATGCTTTAATTTTATCCTTAGTTTTCTTTAACATTTGTGTTTACTTGTCAAAAATTTCAAAACCTATAATTTTATTTTCAACTAATTCATCCCATTAAGTTTTTGTATGAAATCTATTACCATAAAGTGCTTCATATGGCATCATTTGAGTAGTTTAATGAAAACTACTACTATAGTAAAACTATAGAAAATGTAAATGCTACGTCCACATACCTTAAAAATAAAGTGAGAATGATGTAAACATGTCCTATAATGGTAGAATAATCAATTCTGAGTACCCAATGATTTAAGGATTTCTCATGGTGCTCATGTGAAGATCAGTATCTAGATCCTTTTGAAAACACTTCCATAATTTTGATATTAAATGGTGATCTCAATCAGAAAAAAAAATGATAGTGGTGCACCATTAAGTTTTACAACATTTTTAATATATGTTTTAACAAGGCTCTCAAGAGTTAAATTTTCTCTTATAGAAAGAAAGAATGCCGATTTGGTAAGCATATCAACAATAACCCATATGAAATCATTATTTTGGGATATATTTCTTAATCCAATAATGAAGTCTATAGTAATGTCGTCCACCTTCCACAATATAATAACTCTTTATTGCATGAATCCTCCTGGATGATTTCTTTTAGCCTTCAATTATTGAAAAACAACTCATATTGACATATAGTCATCAATCTACATTATTATATTATCCCTCTAAAAATGTTCCTTCTATCGTCAATACATATTGGTACTACCATGGTGTGTTGAGAAATTTGATCTTTGAGCAATATCCAATAGTTTTCATTTTTAGCCCTGGTATTAATGGAACCCAAAACCTCATTCCAAATATTAGAACAGCAACTTCATAATAAAATCCTCCAAATTTTCCATCATTCACAACATTAATTTTATAATGAAAATCCTCATAATCATATTGAGAACTTATAATCATTAATAAAAAATTTTGATTTTTTTTTAAAATTAGTTGTGTCTCCCCTTGCTTAATAATTCCCATATACATGCTTAATAAATACATTAACAATAGATCTCTATCAATCCTAATTTGGGTTATAACTCCATGATATTTCCATCCAAATGCATCTACTAACTTATTTTTTTCATTTGTTTTAGTGTACTAAAAAATAATAATCTTTGAGTAACTCAATCCATATTATTTTGTTCATGATTATTTTTTTCCATGATAATATGCATTTAATACTCTTGTGATCCATATATATCTCACATCTATCACAACACATATGTTGTCTCCATATCATTAGAGAATACTATGACTTTCAATACAAGGCCATGAGTTGGATTAAAATTTTCAAGAGTCTTAATCTACCATGATTCATATGAAATAACATTATCATTTTACAAAAAGACACAACCCTTGTAAGATCTCATATCTTATTTTCAGGTATGTTTTCTATTTTCTGGTGTTTTGTGAAAAAGAGGTGTTTTTGTAAAATTTGGATGTGCACACTGTGTACTTTACGTACACATCGTGTACTCTTTTTTCGCAAGTAGAAATTCCCTTCCATTTAATGGCCAAGCACACAGCCATGTGTTGTGATATAGAGACCGCCTAATGCAGAGGCCAATAATGGAAAGTACACACCATGTACTTCTATAGTACACATTATGAACATTCTTTTTTTCATTAAATATACTAGGGTCACGTCTGATAGAGAGAACACATCTCTTCTCAATTTTCATTTTCCTAGAGCATTCGTACAATGTGGATCTTAACTAAGCCTTCGATTGAGCATCCATTCTCTAAATCAAACTCTATCAGAAGCATTGGAATATCATCAATGAGTTCCCTCTTCTTTCTGAACAAATTCTTCTGATTCATTTTCTCTGTTTATATATCATGGGTTGAATTGTTTAGATGTTTTTGTAGATATTCGGCATTCTAAGACGAATCAAGGCTCGAGGTTCACGTATAACGATCTTACAATGCCATGGTAGGTGATTTTGATCGTTTTTGTAGATAGTCTTTGATTTATATGTGTAATAGTTTCCAATACCCTTGATCAGGTTACTGTGTGATTACAGTTTTATCCAAATTAATTTCCTACTATTCTTGTATACTTGAGTAGAGGTTAATTAAATGTGAGTAGGTTAAATTGATAATATTTGGAAGTGTTTTCCCATGCATGTTTTTATGATCATTTTATATTTCTTAGCCTATTAGACTACTTGATTTCCATTCCTAGGGATGATAGGAGGGAGTGATATTGTTTATTTGACATGCTGTTATATTATAGTCTGTTTAGGCGCGTATTTCGTAAGGTATAATTTGGCCATTATATATTTCTCTACTCATTTGACTTACATAGGGCTGTGAGAACCTGGTGTAGTAGACCATTAAGAGAATGGATGTGAGGGCTTCTCCAGGGAGTCTGTTTATACAATTACAATGTAATACCAGAGGGGGGATTGATGTAAGAACTTCCTCATAGTGTCAGTAGTTCCTCAATGTAGACCAAATGGGGAATGATACATAAGTGCATCCACAGAGTGACTTTTAGTTACCAATACGTGACTACAAGTGGAATTGACGGTGAGTGCTTCCTCAGAGAGTCTAAGCTAAATCTGAACCAGAGGGGCTAGACTATATGTACATCTCATAGGGTTTCTTGTGTTTCCAAGGTAGGACTAGAGGGGATTAAGTTGTGAGTAGATCCTAGAGGGTTACCTATTTATGGTTATCTTATTACTTGATATTTGGTGTTTTATTGCTTTGAAACTGTAGGAATTTTTACTGTTGAGTAGATCTTTGTTTACTGCTTCTTTTTGTTATTTCCTTTCATATATTTTCACTGACTGTTAGGAACCGATCTCTTGGGGGTTTCCTACTAGAATTTAGTTTCACACCCTATTAATATCATTATTTTGTTCCCAAAAAGAGTATATTGTTGCTAGTGTAGATAAGGGAAAACACCCTTCTACTTCAGGTATATGATTTCTAAGGAGCTGGACCGCATGGGACTAAGTTGAGGCTTGTGATACTGTTGGAGTTAATCTATTTTAATTTTTTACATTGGCTATTTCTATATTCTAGAATTGAGACTTATTTAAATTCATTCCTATACATATGTACCATGCATTAATATATATATATATATATATGTTCTCCAATTGATTATTAACTCATAATTCTGCTGTTTATTGTTGTATGGTATTATACTGCTTCTGCTATTTCTATCTATTTTACTTTTGATGTGTTACTCTGCCAATGAGGGCATAGTTTCCCCATTATCATACCCAAGACCCTCACTGCTAGTCAATAGCCTCTGGCATTAGGGGAAATGTGCTTGAGTCCATGTGACCAGCCGGGTACGAGGCACCTTTGGGCAGCTTCTGGATCAGGGACTTTACAAAGTGGTATTGTAGGAATTTTTTTTTCATGACTAACTGTTTGGAACATATAGCCAGGTATAGGAAGGAATAAGTACTTGGTGATATTTTGTGCCTGGGAGTATCTATTCCTTGTACATGGAAAATACAATATAGTTCATTATTGGAATTTTTTTGTTTTCCAATTTTACAGTCGATTTGATTTCACCGTTGGGTGATTCACTTGTTTTGTGCTGTTATTGTTGATATTATTGAGGTTTTATTTCTGTTGCAACCCAATGAGATGAGGGTATCCAATCTCATGCATCATATATGCACTCATTAGAAATCACATGTCATGCATTCTTTCCATGCCTTCTAGGCTGCATTAGCTATTGCATGTTGTTGTGATAGACGTTGTGAAAGATATTCATGTTGTTGTGATAGATGCCTTGATAGAATACCCTATTATAATAAGATATTTAATTGCGTAAGGTTTCATTTAATGGAATGTTGAACATTGTTTCTTGAGGTGTTATGGGCCCTCAGGGACCTGAATTTGATAGATCATTATACTGTTATCCTTGTTTATGACCTGTACGAGATACCAAGATTTGATTCGTGTGGAGTATAGGCCCTCATAGAACAAAATTTGGCATTTTAATGTTTGTTTTATTGTTTTTATGGGTTCCAAAATAGTTTCTAAGACTTATTTTCTGGAAGAACCCAGAATACATGGCATGTAATCATGAATACACACCATATGTCCTTCTGTTCAAGAAGGAACTGTTTGTTTTTTAGTACACGCCATGTATTATATGTACACGTTGTGTAGTCTCTAACTGTGTCACTGACTATGTAGGCAGAGGCATGGGGTTGAGAAATCATTGGTGGTACACGCCGTGTACTAGATATACATGTTGTTTTACATTGAACATGTGTTAAATTGTGTGACTAACAACACAGATAGATGAAAACATATGTTATTCATGTCTTGTCATGTTTGAACATGTCGTGTAGTATAGACCTGGTATCCGGCCATGTAGCGAACAACACAGGTCGGTGAAAACTTCATAGCACAGGACATGTCAAGCACAAACATGCTGTGTAGAGTGATTCATGTAAACAGTCGTGTGACTAACAACACAAGTTGGTGATGTTCATCTAGTACATGTCGTTTCTGGCACTAACATGCCATGTAGTATTGTAATATGAGAACCGTGTGTCTTAACTGTGTAGAATAACTCAGGAAGGGAAAAAGGATTCAAGTACACACTGTGTGTTTGGAAAACACATCGTGTGTATGGGGTGTTATACGATCTGTGTTGGAAGAAGTACATGCCCATGTGAAGGCTTAAGGGAACATGTAGTGTAGTCATTATACACGTCGTGTATCCAGGTTTTGAAAAACATGAAATATTTCATTATCTTTTTACCTTCTCACATTTCGTTTTTTCAGTCCAAGATAATCGTGAACTAAGGTGAGCCCGTGACCTTGCAGAGTTTTGAAACCAAGATATCATCCTGCTGCACGCCAATTACAGGGAAACGATTATACATTGGGCATGGCTAATCAAAGACTTCCAGTAGATACTTCAGTTGTGCTAGTCTTGGAACTAGCAGTTATTCTAGACACAAGTGCTGATGAACTATTCTGAGAGGTCTTAATGAGTTTCATGAAGAACTTCTGTGGAGTACCACTTCCTGCCACATCCATGGTAGAGCTGACGTGGGTCTTCCAAATGCATCATCCTCCCACTTTCACTAGGAATGGAGGACCTCATTCAACAGAGTCATAGTTAGAAGCCGTGATTTCTATTTTCGAGCATTAGAGACACCTCCACAGAGGAGGGTCAAGCTCACTACATATATACTTTGAAAATCTGCTAAGAGATGGTGGGACATGATCTCACAGGTAGGATGCCCACAGGTTATGGCATGGGATGAGTTCTAGCACGCCTTCTATGGGTAATTATACCCATAGACCTTAAGGGTCGATCGATCTCGAGAGTTCATGAGTCTGGAACAGGGTACTCTCTCAGTCATAGAGTACTCTTCTCTTTACACTGAGATGTAGTGCTCCACGCTTAATCTTGAAGGTGATGAGTTATTCCTAGAAAGGAAGATTTAGGATAGTTTGAGGCATGACATCCAATCATAGGTGAACATCTTCAGTATGACTTCTACCACTTCCATCTTCAAGATGGCACTAATCATTGAGAAATATTTGAGGGATTATAGAGTTTTGAGACCAGGCGGTTCGACATCTGGAGTTAGTATCCATCCTACTTTTCGCAAGAAGCACCATAGGGGGTCTTCGCTCAAAGATTCAAGGAGGAAATACTTCTTCTGGTAGCCAGGTGCTGTGCTTCCAGTGCTGGAATAAACTAGAATACATGGCCACATTTTATGAGAAACCTATTGGAGTGATGATATTGAGGAAATATGGGTCATATTCAATGTTTCTGTCAGTTCTTCTCACTAGTAGCTGGGAAAATGGGTTCTTCTATGACTCCTCTTATAGGAGAAGCACCACTAGTTTCTCATAAGTCTCGGAACTGTAGTTCTTCCAGCCATTCAGGCCGAGGTGGAAGTCGTGACTATGGTAGTCAGTCACCATGATTTCAATGACAAGAGTGTGGATCGACTCAAAGTGGTCATGTAGGGTTATAGGGATGCGGTGCTGGTCAGAATTTTGCTGTGAAGTAGACCCAATAGAATAAAGATCCCGAAACCTCTACCATTCGAGGTATGATCCTAGTTTCATCAGTTTTAGATTCATCCATTTTTGAAATAGGGGCTTCCCATAGATTACTATATGTTGTTGTTCTATAGCGACATGGCTCTGTATCTTTTCTACGTTCTAATATCTTGATGATAGACACACTGTTAGGGACACAAGTAGCTATGTAACAAAAGTGCCATGAGTTCCCTCTAGAGGTTGGTGGGTGTCACATATTGTGGGACCTTTATATCCTAGAGGTGAGAGGATATGATTTCATTCTTTGAATGGACTTCTTAGTTCCCTTCCTATCAGTTGTCGATTACTATCACAGTAAGGTGAGTTTCACATCATCGGAGGGTGGATCATTTCTTTAATAGGGTTAATGGGATGTCCATGAATGTAGAGCGATACCCAAGAATCATGGGTTGAGAGGAGTTACAACCTAGATTTCTAGTCTTTATCTGGATGATTAGTGGACATCACAGATGGAATTACTTATAGTGGTGGATCATTTTTGGGATGCCTTTCTAGATTAATTTTTAGGTTATCCTCCAGAAAGAGAGTCACACTTTTATATTGAGCTTGCGCCAAGAGCGGCACCGGTGTCTACTCCTCCTTATAGGATGGCTACACCAGAGTTGCAGGAGATTAGGAAGTAGTTGGTGGTGGTGTAGGAAATGGGTTTCATCTAACCCAGTACATCTCATTGTTGTTTTCCTGTCCGGTTGGTGGAGATGGTAGATTGTACCCTCCGACTATGTGTGGATTATCTGATGCTAAACCAGTTAAAAGTCAAGAACTGCTATCCATTGCCGAAGATTTATGATCTCTTTGATCATCTTTGAAGAGCTCGGGTGATCTCGAAGATTGACATCAGATCCGATTATCATCAGTTGAATGTTAGACAATCAGATGTACCTATTACAACCTTTCGGAGAAGGTACAGTCTATATGAGTATGTGGTTGTGCCATTCGGTCTCACAAATGCACATGAAGTATTAATGGCACTGATGAACCGAGTTTTCCATCCATACTTAGATTCTTTCGTGGTGGTCTTCTTGGATGATATATGGGTGTAATCTCACACTCGACACAACAATAACACTCATCTTGAAATTGTTATATGTATACTTAAAGGGCATCAGGTATAATCTATGCACTCTAAAAGACACTTTTGGATGGACCAGATTCATGTCTTGGATCATGTTATCTTAGAGACAGGAGTATCAGTAGAACCAAAGAAAGTGGGATCAGTAGTTATTTTAGGGCAGCCGAAGAATGTATTTTAGGTACGAAAATTTCTAGAGATGGCTCGTTAATACAGAAATTTTATACAATACTTTTCACACTTAGGAGCACCACTGACATGCCTTACTAAGAAATGTACGTAGTACTTGTGGGTTGATTCTTGTGAGTCATCCTTTGAGGAGCTGAAAGGGAGGTTTAATTCAGTACTGATACTAGTTTTTTCAGATCTATTCATGAGCTACACTATGTAATATGATGCATCAGGTATCGGGTTTTGACCAGTGATTATGCAGAGAGAAGGGGTTGTTGTGTTCGGGTCTTAGTAGTCGAGGCCACATGAGAGGAACTACCCGATGCATGATCTCAAGTTGGCAGCAGTTGTTCATGCTTTACATTGTTTGAGACGTTACATGTTGGGAGATCATTTTGTGGTTTTCACTGACCACAAGAGTTAGAAATGTAACGCCCCGACCGCATTTACCCAGAGTCAATGCGTTATTTTAATACATTTGCATGATTACAAGGAATCAAGTCCTGGAGGACCGATCGGTTTAACAGTCTTGGAAAATAGAAAACATATATCAACATTATATTAAAATTTCAAACATAAAACAAAGTGTAAATAGTTCTTTGAGAACACCATTATTCCATTTTGTTTAACCCTACATTTCAGTCATAATACACTTCTTGGAATCCTGGGAAAAATATAACATAGAAAGAGGTGAGCTCAAATGCTCCGTAAGGGTATGCAATACAGCAGAAAATTACATAAATATTAATCATGGTGAATAATTGAAACCAAATCCCTTTACCAATAATAAACATTATTACTTTTATGGAAAGAATATGAGTTGAGTAAATAATGCCATAATAAAACTTAATCATGGGAATTCTATTAGTCGAATGACCACATGAACAATCAATATTATTTCCATAATGAGGGAATGTATAATGCCAGACATTCTAAAATATTTTTTCAAGGCCTCGTCCAAGACGTCTAAAATGATTAAGGCCTCGGCGAAAACCACAAATCAAATTGGGAAGGGCCTCGGCCAATTCCACGTCTAGTTGTCTCATGAGACATACCGATGCATTAAGGAGCTATAGAGGGCTCCACCCATCACATACTAAGTCCAATACATTCCTCATATGAAAAAGTTTAAACATATCATAAACATTCATATTAAAACTAGAATATGAAGTGTCAATACAATAACCATAAACCATGAATGGTATAAAAATAACACATCTACAGTCAAACATATCATAACTCATTAAATATAATATGGAAGATTGTATTATAATAAATCAACTACAAATAAGATTAAAATCCATAAATGGATGTTGAAATAGATGAAATCAAAAGTATTTTAGAGAAATATCTCTTTTTTTGAAATCATTGAAAAGTCACATATTTATAAAGGTAGTAATTTAAAAGAGATTTTTGAATCAAAGTGTCCAATACCACTTTGAAACTTTTGAAAACAAATATCATTTCAAAACATTCATGTTCATATAAACAAATCCTTAAAATAATTTTTATAACATAGACATTAATTAAACAGATTTAGAAAGATAAATATTTAACCATTTGAAATTCTGATCTTGATAAAGAGTACCTTTCACAAATTCTTAAAATATTCATTTCGAAATAATTTAAAAGTCCCATATTTATAAAATAAAACATTTAATTTGAAAATATTCTTATAAGCTTGTAAGGGAAGCTTTAACAAGTTTATAATGGTAAATAGTAGCCGCACCCGCCGTATAAGTTAAAAAAGATACATTGTTACCCTAATTTTGTCAAAAAGGTTAAAAAGGACCTTGTATGGAAATTGATGGAAAGATTCTTTTATAAATATCATATAAAATGTCAAACAAGGGTATAAATGACATTAAACCATATTCTGTAAAATAGTAAGAATGATTTGAAATATATTTTTAAGAAACATGGATGTGGATGATAAAGAGGCCCCAGTATATAATTATGTATAAACAACCTCCGATAATGACGAGATTGTGAAATAAACCCTTACCTTGTACTTTTCCTTGGTTGAGGGTAGGTTAAAATCATTTATAATGGTTAAATAATTGTTATTAAATTATAAAAGAATCATATAAATTAATATGATATCATATATGATCTTTTCACATTTCTTTGTTAATAGTATCTTAGTATTATCGTCGTTTCGGGTGTTAACTTACTCATTTTATTTTATAAGTTTTGTAACATAATCCATGTTTGTTATCAATAGTTTGTATCTTATCCATATCCATAATGATATAAAGTCCTTAAAAATTGTTTTTAACCATCAAATTAAAATTATTCTTGAATGGATACGATGGGGAATTAATCTCATCGCGTTCGTGGAGACGGTAGTCCATACGTACGCACGAGCGACAATATCATTCTTTTGATATTAAAATAATAATAATTGGATGTTATATCATATATAAAGAATAATTATCATGTTATATTTATAATTTACATGAATTACACATCAATATTATACCCATCCAAATAATAATGAATTGAATTACAATTACACCATGATGTGGAGATGGTAGGCCGTACGTACGCACAAATGGCGACATGTCATTCAAAGGGTGGATAGAATACTCAATATGGTTGTACCTTATTTATAATAACATCATATTATATATATGATACTATATTTATTATTTTATAATGTAAATAAAAACGAAAGAAGATGTTGAAAAAGAAAGGAACTTGAAAGATGGTGGTGAAAACATTACATCTTCCTCAGGTTCTTCCTTTTTATTTGATCAAAAGGGCTCCTTAGGTTGGCTTTCTGACTAAAGGAAGGACTCTATGATTAATGGATGATATTTTATAGGGTATTTGGGAAGATTTTTGCCGAACAAAAAGGCCTTTATGGTGTGAATAATTGGTTAGAATTGGTGTCCTTTAATATGGGGGAGGAGGGGCTCTTTAGGAAAAATTTAATGTATTATTTCATAGTAAATTCAAATTCGGTTTCTAATAGATAAAAAGTGGATAATTCAAAGTATAAGGTGGGTATGGGTCTAAATCCTTTCAACCAATAGATTTCAAATAGGTTTCGGTAATTTTATTATCCTAATATTTTCGTTTTAAATCATAGTTAATTAGTTTAACATTTACCATGTCAGTTTGTATTTTTATATTATATAGTTAATAAATTTTCTATATACATCCAAGAGACCCCCCAAGTGGTCAATTAATGATAAAAATATCTTGATATAAGTCCTTTTATAGAACCTTATATTTTTATAAATATAATATCAATTAATAATATAATATTTGTTTTAAAAACTCCTTTATGTCAATTTTGACACTATTTAATAATTGATTTTTTTAAAGTCTTAACAACATTATTAATTCGAAAAAAATTCATTTAAGAAATTATAACATGTCATATTAATAAATAAAATTATTTTTTGGCATCAAAACATTCAAATTATATTTATTTTAATATTTATAATACCAATTATTTGATTCTTTCATTAATAAGGAAATTACGGCATCATTATTATGTAATAAATAAAGTTTTTTATTAAATGTCTAAAAATTATAAATAAAATACTATTATGTAAGAAATAATTTCATCTTTATAATTATTATTTACAGTCGAAAATATAATATAAAACTATAACCCTATGTAAATTTTTTTTTTCTAAAAGATATATGATTATGTCATTTTTGTATTTACTTTAACATAATTAATATAAATTTGCATTATCTATTACAAGTGGATCCATGGGGTCCCAAAATCAACCCAAAGATGCCCATGGTTGGAAATTTATAAAAAAATATGGTTATGACATGTTTTAGGGGAAATTAATATTATTATAATATTATTGTTTTACCCTTATTTACCAGATTTACCCTTTAACTGTGTTAAATAAAATATTTACCGAAGTAATTTTTCCAAATGTCTAAAAATAAAATCTACCTATTTACACAATTTGAACCAATTTATTTGAAAAAAGGAATCCATCTTTCTAAATTCAAAACACAGAATTGGAAGAAATTAATTTAAAATTAATTCCCATTGTTAAAATAAAAAAGTGTGTTTTTAAGAGAAAATAACTATCAAAAGATTGACAGTTGTTTATGTTCAGTTTAAATGTGAAATTATGTCCAATTGAAAAAATTATATTAAATGGTAAAACTATATTCTAAATATACTTTAAAACCACTCCAATTCATAATTTATCACTATTAATGATTTTTATTAAAAAAGTTGTTTTTAATTAAAATTTAGTAATTTTCACTATTCATCAAAATATAAAATTTATCTGAAAAGTTCCAAAATATTACCCTATGCTAATTTTGATATTACGAATCCAAAAATGAATTCCATATTGAGAGATAAAATTTATAAAATTTCAAAAAGTGGGTATTACTATTCACAAGGGCTAGTTTGATTGGTTGTGGTTTGTGTTAGAATCTCGAAGTTGCGTACAATGCAAGCTATTGAATTATTGAAAGGGAAACGTACCTTGGAATCTTGCGGTGTTAAATTCTCCACTCTTTCAATAAATTGAATCCTCTCAATTTAAGCTCAGTATTGGAAACTTGGGGTTGACATTTCAAAATATCTTAGTTGAAATCCCACATTGAAAAATGGATTAATGAGGCCTCTATATAAAATAAAGAGTGGTAAGTATGAATGTTACCGAAAATAACACATACTAGGGTTACATGTAGGAAAAATGGATATGGAAGAGAAATCTAACCATCAATATCTAATTGAGAGTGGTAGAGAACATGGATATGGAAAGGCAAAAAATCACAAAGCCATAAATTTGTGATGCTCTAAGGTACCATCTAGGACAACATTTTTGTTCTAAGTTACTCTTCTTAATGTTGAGGAATTTATTTATGAGATTGGATAAGATCATAAGTTGATATACATAATTTATAATTAGAGTTTTATCCATTAATAAATTTCTACCACAAACTCATGTTTCACCCCAAAACATAATAAAACTCAAAAATACTCCATTTATCCTAATCTTATAGGGTTACAAATAAAATGAATTTATAATTCACATATCATAACCTTTAAAAAACTATGTTATACCATTTGGGAACTTCATGTATTCTAGTGGTAGGCGATAAATCCCAATCACACTATGGTTTTGGGTTCAATTCCCACAGCTTTTTTCAACGTGACAGGTTGTCACATGGTATGCGTGTTGTCCTTTTATAAAAATTCAAAAATAACCTATCAAACATAATCCATTCCATCCTTTAGACTTATCCAAAATTCTTCCATCCAAACTCACAGTACAAAATTTATAAGGAAGTTAAACACAAGGAAGTTCCTTTTTTCCATCTAATAACATGTGAACACCTTCATCGTGTATTATTTTAAAACATGGTAACATCCTGAATTACCATAAAACCTTATTGATTACATTCATGATCCCTTATTATTTATATAATACCAGATATACTCCTTCTATACAAAAATGATGTAGACCCCAACAATGAAAAATCATTAATCAGTTTCAAGGTAGTCAAGAACATCCAATATAATTTATTCAAATCAACCATCTCTTATTCCAAAATCCCTTCCTCATTATCCGGACCATATTAAGGATTACATTTCCATAAACCAGTTATTTTACTAAAAATGTAGATTAAAATTTAAGTCACATTTCATAGAACCATAAAATCTAAAGTCCTCAATAAAATAGTATTGAAGTACAATCCTTATTTATCTCCATAATTTATATAACAATTATATTGTTGATACAACACTCAAATGAACTAATCCTATAATAACAACATAAGGAATCTAGTCATTCTTCTTCATCTGAGGTAGTACCATAACATGATTATTATCTAATAGCATCATTTGGGGCATACTCCGATGATTTGGATATTGGTTTGTGTAGTGTCCCAACTCTTTACAGATGAAGCATTTTATATTTGAAACCTTTTTCTTACCATTGCATTCATGTACTTGGTGTCCTTCTTCTCCACACTTATAAAAAACTCCAATTCCCTTTAGGCAAGTTCAAGGGTGTTTCTTCCCATAGTGATCACATAGGGAAAATCCTTCTTTACCTTCTTCCCTTTATCTTTCCTTCTCTCTACATTCCTTTTCTTCTCTGGCTTCCCTTGAAATCCATTGGACTATGAGAATTCTTTACTTGTCTTATCAACACATGATACTATTTATTCATTTGATGATAATACGTGGGAGACTATTTCCCTTCTAAATTATAGCTTAATACCATAAAAGATATGATCCTTCTTACTATTTGTATCATGCATATTTCTTGAGTTCTCATTCCTTCTACTAGGCACCATTTCTTAACAATGACATACACTAGGTCAGTTTATGAATTACAATGAATTACTTCAAACTTGTAAAATACCTAACGTAAATTGAACAGTTTATGGATATAATTCATAATCATAAAAATTTTTTCTTTGAGGATGTATATACTCATAAACCAATCATAATATTTTGTAAAGAAAATGAGAATTATCTTAAGCATATCCCCTAGGAGTGCCGTAACCAAGAGTGCAGCAATGCCCATTGTTGTGCACCCGTTCTCGTTCGAGTCTAGCTCAAAGTGGTGTTTTTGGGTTTTAACCCTAGCTACATCTGTGCAAGAGCCACCTCTACCTACTCGTATCCAGATAGGGATGTATATCTTGGAAAACTCAAAAAATTTCTATAATACCAAAATTCAAGGATGTTCTTCTATACTAATCCTCAAAGTCCTTCTTAGGTCTATGTTCTTTACTCAGAGTTTATCTAAATTTAGTTTCCAAGGTTTGTACTAAATTTCCTTTGATACCAACTATAACGACCTGACCCCAGTTACCTAGAGTCAGTTCATTATTTTAATACATTGGCATGATTACAAGGAATCAAGTCCCAAAGGACCGATCGATTTAGAAATCTTGGAAAATAGATTACATATATTAACATTACATTAAAATTTCAAACATAAAACACAGTGTAAATAGTTCTTTGAGAATGATGTTATTCCATTTTTCTTAACCCTGCATATCAATCATAATACACTTATTGGAATCTAGGGAAACAAACATAGAAAGGGGTGAGCTCAAATGATCAGTAAGGGTCAGCAATACAACGGAAAATGACATAAATATTAAGAATAGTGAATAATTGAAACCACATGCGTTTACCAATAATAAACATGAATACTATTATGGAAAGAATATGAGTTGAGTAAATAATGATATAATAAAACATAATCATGGGTATTCTACTGGTCGAATGACCACCTGAAACATAAATATTATTTCCCTGATGAGGGAATGTATAATTCCAGATATTCTAAAACATTTTGTCAAGGCCTTGTCCAAGACGCCTAAAATGGTTAAGGCCTCTGCCAAAACCATAAATCAAATTGGGAAAGGGCCTAAGAAAATTCCACGTCTAGTTGTCTCGTGAGACATATCGATGCATCGAGGAACTATAGAGGGCACCACCCATCACTTAATAATTCCAATACATTCCACATATGAAAAGGTTTAAACATATCAAAAATAGCCGTATTAAAACTAGCATACGAAGTGTCAACACTTTATCCATAAGCCATGAATGGTATAAAAATAGCACATCCACAGTCAAACATATCATAACACATTCAATACAATATGAAAGATTGTATTATAATAAATAAACTTCAAATAATCTTAAAATCCATCAAAGGATGTTGACATAGATTAAATCAAAACTATTTGAGAGAAATACCTCTTTTTTTGAAATCATTGAAAAGTCACACATTTATAAAGGATGTAATTTAAAAGAGAGTTTTGAATCAAAGTGTCCCATACCACATTGAAACTTTTGAAAAGAAATATCATTTCAAATCATTCATGTCTATATAAATAAATCCTTAAAATAATTTTGAAAATATTGACATTAATTAAAAATATTTAGAAAGATAAATCTTTAAAACATTTAAAATTCAGATCTTGATAAAGAGTACCTTTTACAAATTCTTAAAATATTCATTTTTGAAATCATTTAAATTTCACATAATTATAAAATAAATCATTTACATATAAAATATTCGAATATAATTTTACAGGAAGCTTTGACGAGTTTATAACGGTAGAAAATAGCCGCACCCACTGTATAAGTAAAAAATGAGACATTCTTACCTTAATTTTGTTGAAAAGGTTAAAATGGACCTTGTTTGGAAAACTACGGAAAGATTCCTTTATAAACATCTAATAAAAAGACAAAAATGGTATAAATGAATTTAACCCATATTCTGTAAAATAGTATGAATGATTTGAAATAAATTATTAAGAAGCATGGATGTGGATGATAAAGCGGTCCTAGTAGATATTTACGTATAAACAACCTCGGATAATAAAGATATTGTGAAATAAAACCTCACCTTGTAGGATTTATTGGTTGAGGGTAGGTTAAACACTTGTATAATGGTGAAATAATTGTTATTAAATTATACAAGAATCATATAAATTATTATGATATCATATATTATCTTTTAAAATCTCTTTGTTAATAGTTTCTTAGTATTATCGTCATTTCAGGTGTAAACTTACTCACTTTATTTAATATATTTTGTTACATAAGTCATGTTTTTTATGTATAGGTTGTATCTTATTCATATCCAGAATGATATCAAGTCCTTAAACATTAGTTTTAACCATAAAATTAATATTATCCTTGAATGGATACGATGGGGAATGAATCTCATCGCGTTCATGGAGACGGTAGTACGTACGTACGCGCGATCGACAATATCATTATTTTTATTTTAAAATAATATATAATTGGATGATATGTCATATATAGAGAATCATTATCATGTTATATTTATTATTTACATGAATTACACATCATTATTATACCCATCCAAATAATAATGCATTGAACCACAATTACACCATGACATGGAGACGGTAGGCCGTACGTGCGCACGTATGGTGACATGTCATTCAAAGGGTGGATAGAATACTGAATATGGTTGTACCATATTTATAATAACATATCAGTATATAGAAGATACTAGATTTATTATTTTAGAATGGAAATAAAAAATAACGAAGAAGTTGAAGAAGAAAGGAACTTGATAGAGGGTGGTGAAAACATTACCTCTTCTTTGGGTTCTTCCTTTTTATTTTATCAAAAGGGCTCTTTAGGTTGGATTTATGACTAGATTAAGGCCTCTAGGATTAACGAAGGATAGTTGTGAGGTTATTTTGGTAAAGTTTGGCCGAACCAAAAGGTTTGATGGTGTGAATAATTGGTTAGAAGTGGTGTCCTTTAATAAGGGGGAGGAGGGGCTCTTTAGAAAAAAGTTAAAGTATTATTTTATAATAATTTCATTTTCGTTTTCTAATGGCTCAAAAGTGAATTATTAAAAGTATAAGGTGGTTATGGGTCTAAATAATTCCATCCAATAGATTTTAGACAGGTTTTAGTAATTATATTAACCTTATCTTTTAGTTTTAAATCTTAGTTAATTAGTTTGACATTTACCATGTCACATTGTATTTTTATATTATACAGTTAATAAACATACTATATACATCCAAGAAACCCCCAAGTGGTCCATTAATGATACACCTATAATTATATAAGTCCTTTGGATGAACATTAGATTTTTATAAATAGAATATCAATTAATAATATAATATTGTTTTTAAAAATTCTTTTTTGTCAATTTTGACACTATTTAATAATTGATTTTTGTTTGAGTCTTAACAACATTATTTATTCGAACCAAATACATTTAAGAAATCATAATTTTTCATATTAATCAAAAAAATTCGTGGATGGCATCAAAACTTTTAAATTATATTTATTTTAATATTTATAATACCAGTTATTTGATTCTTTCATTAATAAGGAAAATATTGCATCATTATTGTGTCATAAATAAATTTAATTATTTAAATTCAAAAAATAATAAATAAAATACTGTTATGTAGGAAATATTTTTATATTTCTATGTAATATTAATAGTCTAAAATATAATATATATAACCCTATAGAAAAAAAAAATTCTAAAAGATATATGATTATGTCATTTTTTTATTTACTTTAACTTAATTAATATAAATTTCCATTATCACTTACAAATGGATCCATGGGGTCCCAAAATCGACCAAAATAAGAAAATGGTCGGAAATGTATCAACCAATAAGGTTAGGACAAGTTTTAGGGTAAATAAATATTATCATAATATTATTTTGTTACCCTTATTTACCGGATTTACCCCTTAACCATGGTAAATGAAATATTTACCGAAGAAATTATTCAAAATGTTTAAAAATAAAAGTTACCTATTTACACAATTTGGATATCCTAATTCCAAATATGGAATCCATATTTATAAATTCAAAACACATAAGTGGAAGAAATTAACTTAAAATTAATTTCCGTTGTTAAAACAAAAAGCGTGTTTTTAAGTGATAATAACTATCAAAAGATTGACAGTTGTTTATATCCGATTTAAATGTGAAATTATGTCCAATGACCTAAATTTTATAAAATGGTAAAAATATATTATAATATAATTTAAAACCACTAAAATTCATAATTTATCACTACTAATTATTTAGATTAACAAAGTTGTTTTTAATTAAAATATAGTAATTTTCACTATTCATCAAAATACAAAAGTTATCCGAAAAGTTCCAAAATTTAACCCTAGGCTAATTTTGATTTTACAAATCCAAAACTGGAGTCTATTTTGAGGGATAAAATTTATAAATTTTAAAAAATTGGGTATTACTATTCATAACGGCTCGTTTGATTGGTTGTGGTGTGTGTTAGAATGTCAAAGTTGCATACAATGCAAGCTCTTGCGTTATTCAAAGGGAAACGTACCGTGGAAGCTTGCCATATTACATGAAATATATCTTCACTCAGCATGACCTGAATATGAGATAATGAAGGTGTTTTGAGTACCTTTATTCCTTTGACATTTAGCTTGCCTACATGCTTTGGAAGGGCAACACAATGGGCGATGCACTGAGAAGAAGGACATAGCTACAAGAAGTAGAGGAGGCTACCGGTGAGTGGGAACTTATGGCATTGTTCTCTGAGTTTCATTTAGAGTTTCCTAACAGTAAGGGGAAGATGTTTCTATCTTCTTTAGTTGTTACCTCTACTCTACTTGATCAAGTACGAATATGGAAGCTATTGTATTCGGAAGGCCAAGTCATACGGGAGAGTCCTTACAAAAAGGAACCTATTCTTGGATAGACAGTATGTGACGATGATATCTTTCATTTTCATGGGTGTGCATGGGTTCTAGCTGACATAAGCAAGGAGCTGATGCGAGACATTCATTCCTCAGTTTTAGTAGTTTTTCCTAGAGTCATGAAGATGTATCATGATCTACACTGTCAGTTTTGGTGGCCAGGAATGAAGAGAGATGATTCTAGATTTGTCATGAGATATTCCACCTGTTATCAGGTAAAGGGAGAGCGTCAATAATTAGCAAGGATTTTGCAGCAGTTACACTTTTCCGAGTGGTAGAGGAATGATGTCGCGATGGATTTCGTGACACGTTTACCATGGTCTCCTTTGGGGAATGATGTGGTATGGGTTGTCATTGACAAACTCATAAAGGTTTCTCACTTCTTTCCAATAAAGGTGATCATCAGTGTTGAAGAGCTGGGAAGGCTATACATCTGATATATTGTACATTTAGATGGGGTTCCACATTCCATCGTTTTCATATAGAGACGCCTGTTTTACTTCTTGGGTATGGCAGGGATTAGAGAAGGGTTTGGGTACACAGGTACTTCTGAGTATGGCATACAATCTTCAGATAGATGTCAAGTCTGAGCATACGATTCAGGTGCATGAGGACATGCTTCAGGCATTCATCTTGTATTTTGGAGGTTCATGAAAAAAGCGCATACCCCTTGGAATGTTTTCCTATAATAATAGTTTTCAAGAAACTATTTAGATGGAACCTTATGAGGCTTTGTACGGTAGGCCATGATGATCACCCTTATGCTGGATCGAGGCTGGATAGGCAGCTATCCTGGGACCTCGTCTTGTCCTAAACACCATAGAGCAGATAGAGTTGATTCTAAAGTGGATAAATACTGCAATGTCTCGACAGAAGTTTTATGCTGATCGATAGAGATGACCTCTGGACTTCATGGTTGGAGATCAGGTTTTCCTGTGTGTCACACTATGTTTGGGACACAGGAGGATTAAGAGACATGTTAAGCTTTAACTAGGGTACGTCGGGCCATTTGAAGTGTTGGAGAGAGTTGGGCCGATTTTCAATCAGTTATAGTTACCTTAGTGGTACCGGGCTATGCACAATGTATTTAACATTTCATAGCTTGGACATTACCTCTCAGAACCATCTCATGTTTTGCAACCCATGGATGTTGAGTTATAAGTGGATGCCTTATTCTAAGAGCATCTTATCCAGATTTTTGATTCATGAATGAATGTTTTATGTGGTCGGTATGTTCCCCTGGTACGAGTGCTATAGCAGCACGGATGAGTACATGATGAGACCTGGGAGAGGGAGGCTGATGTACGATCATAGTTTTCAGAGCTTTTCGAGGATTATTTTTCTATTCTGCCTTTCTAGGGAAATTTAGGGACAAATATATTTAAGGGGGGAAGTTTCTACGAACCAAGATCTTATTTTTAGTTATTTTTTTCATTTTCGTAATGTTTTTGAGAAAAAGTTATGTTTTTGAAAAATTTTGAAGTACACGTCGTGTAATCTTTTGGGAGACATAGTTGTGTGCTATCCGTATAATGACTGAGCATACATCCTTGTGTGGTTACCTAGAGACCACCTAATACGGGGGCCGGTAAGGGAAAGTACATAACTTGTATTTCTAATGTACACACTGTTTAATTTTTTTTCAATAAACTGAATAGGGTCATGTCTGATGGAAAGAACACATTTCCACTCAACCTAGTTTCTCTGAGAGTGTTCGTACAGTGTGTATGTTCACTAATCCCCTGATCGAGCTTCCATTCTCCAAATTGAACTCCATCAGTTGCATTGGAATCGCATCGGTGAGTTATCTCTTCATCTTGAACACCTTATTTTTATTCCTTCTCTCTCATGAGATATTGTGGGTTGAACGTTTAAGACATTTTTTGTGATCTTCGGTGTTCTATGCTGGTTCCATTCTTGAGGTTCATGTATAATGATCCTACTATACCGAGGTATGTGGTTTTTGCCTTTCCATATATATTATTTGAGTTATATGTGGAAAAGAACCCAATACACATGATCGGGGTATTGCATGATTATGGTTTTAGTCCTGTTAATTGCATGCTATGAATGTATGCTTGTGTAGAGGTTAATTGATTGTGAGTAGGGTTAATTGATATTCTTTGGATGCGTTTTCCCATTCATTTTGTTTATATGTTCGTTTGGTCTTGCTTAGCCTGTTAGGCTGCTTTCTTTCCATTCATAGTGTTGATAGGATAGATTGATATTGTTTATTTGACATGTTGGTATACTATCTACTGTTTAGCCATGTAGTTCATGAGGTATAAATTCTCCAAAATATATTTTTGTGCTCATTTGACTTACATAGGGCCTTTAGAACCTGGTGTAGTATACCATAGGGAGAATGGACATGAGGGCTTCTTCAGAGGGTCTATTTTTACTATTACAATGTGAGACCATAAGGGAAATTGACATTAGTGCTTCCTCAGAGTTTTTGTAGTCCCTCGACGTGGGCCAAAAGGGGAATGAGACGTAAGGGCTTCCGCAATGGGCCTTTTAGTTAGCAATACATGTGTATAGGGGGGTTTAATAGTGAGTGATTCCTCATAGAATCGTTGCTAAAGCTGAACCAGATGGGTTAGACTGTGTGTACTTCCTAGAGGGTTTATTGCCTTTTCTAGGATTTACCAAAGGGGATTCGGCTGTGAGTACATCCCAAAGGGTTAACTAAATGTGATTATCTACTTACAAGATATGTGGTGATTGAATGCTTTGAAATTTTAGAAATTTTTTCTGTTAAGTACTTTCTGGTTTACTAATTCTCTTGCTTATTGACTATCATATATATTCAATAACTATTAGGAAAATATCTCTTGGTGGTTGCCAAATTAGATTTAGTCCCACACCATGTTTGGGTCATTTTTTTAGGCCCAAAAAGAATATATTGTTGCAGGTATAGATAAGTGAAAGTTCATTTCTACTTCATTACTTGATTGTTGAGGTGGTGGATATCATGGGACCAAGATGAGGCTTGTGATGCTATTGGAGTTTATCTGTTTGTTTTGTACTTTGAATATTTCTATATTCCACCATTGTGACTTGTTTGACTACTTTCAAAGACATATGTATCATGCATCATTATATATATGTTCCCTAGTTTTTTATTACCTTAGTCATCCACTTTTTACTATTGTATGGTATTACATTGCTTCTGCTATTACTATCTGCTTTACATTCGCTATGTTACTCTGCCAATGAGGGTATAGTTTCCCCACTATCACACCCAATGCCATAATTGCAATTCGGCAGCCTCTTGCATTCAATGAAAAGTGCTTGAGGCCATGTTACCAACGTTGTATGGGCCACGTTTAGGCGGCTTCTAGAACTGGGACGTTACAACCTATTCATTTTTTATATGCATTGTTGTATATATAAAACCTATAATTTCTAGATGATAGAGTAAAAATAGAAGAATCATCTAATATTATATTTAATTATTAAAAAAATATTCATATTATTTTTTTCAAATCATCTTATCACCATTATGTTCGATCTTGGTTAACAGTTTATCCAATCGATCAAAATTATGAACAAATCACTGATAGTAACCTTCCAATAAAATGAAACTACTACCTTGGTTATGATTGTTGGTATAGGCCATTCATGGTATACAATTTTCATCATATAATCTACTAAGATTATATCCATATCAACAATATGTCCATGATTTTTTTTTACTAAATCTAGAATTCTCACATTATAAATTTACCATATAAATAATTTCATCTCATAGTCTTTTGAATGACCAGAAATTGATTGTCATGGTCTTAATATCTTTTAGATTTCATTAAAAAATAATTAATGAATAGGATAAAAAATCATCAAGATATTACTTGAATTCTCTATTCATTAGATCCATAAAATTCATGGATGAATTAGTCAATAAAAACGACATTTCTATAAACTAATAATTACCACACCTCATCCAAAAAGATATATTTATTATGTATTACTTCTTTACTCACAATTAATGATATCTAGAATAATGGTCAATGTTAAAAAATATATTCATTTATATGATTTTTATTAAATAAAACAACTATGATAGGAATAAAATAATTATTCTTTATCATAATATAATTGATTTGTCTATAATAATTGCACAGCCTCATAGATCCATATTTCTTCTTCAAAAAGATAGATTGTGATCCCCATAGAGAAACACTGTGAAAATAAATACCTTATTAAACAAAATCTTCTAGTTGTTTCATTAGCTGCAATAATTCCACAGTGACCATTCTATAGGAAGCCTTTGATATCTATATTTCTTTATGGAATAAATTAATGGGAAAATCAACTTCATGCTCTTGAAGGTGTCAATGATATTATATAATAAATTCATAAACATATTCTTATAAAATAGGTACATCAAAAAATTGAATATTAAAATGTTTATCCTTAGATGTTTTTCTCTACATCCACCCAAATTTCATTCAGTAGAGCTACTGGGGGACCTAGATAAGAGTTAGTTGATGAAGATTCTTCTCTAATGAATAAAAATTCTACATCTTCTACACAAATTGTAATTTCCATCTTCTTATATTAAATTTTCTCATCATATTATGATGCCCAATCCATACCAAATATTATACAAAATTTAACCTTATGTATGATGATAAGATCATAAATTAAAGCAAATTTATGTGTCATAATGGGGATAGATCAACACAAAATTATTTTATTGAGACTTCCCATATATGTTTTTATTAAAAAAATATATTATTAATCAAAGGGTAAATTTCTAATTATCTTGGAAATATTGGTACATACAAAATAGTACGATGATCCCGAAAAAAATAAAGCATTGGGTACTTCTGCCTCAGCTATAGTAATCTCATAAGGTTGGTATTCTCCCATTAACCTATTCAATGATAGATTCCATCAGCTCTTAGGGAATTACTTTGAATAATTTATCATTTAATTTAAATTTGAAACCTTTATATCATTGGTTTTTTCATCCATTTTCATTTCAGAGGTAGATGGCCCTAGTCTTCACACATACAACATACGAGTTTTCCATTTATGAATTTCCCACGATGTTTATCCCTAATAGTTTCACAACATTTCATTATCCCTTTGTAATTATTTGGTGATTTATATCTATCATGTTTTTCAGCGGACCAATTCTTCTCTTGATTTACCTAAAATATGAAGGATCTATTGAATTACTTCCCCATTTTGATGGAAAATGACATTATTTCATTATATAATGGAAATGTTTGAGAATCTAATATCCTTTAAAGACATGTCTTAAAAACATCAACAAAATCATCAATATTTATTTACAAATTATATATGTAATCTCTATAACTCCTATCTAATATTTAAAATGTAGTCTCAAACACCACAACACTCCCTTCTTCTTTTTACTTTCAACTCAAGAAAATTTATCTTAATTTCAATTCATTGATGATGAGGGAAATATTTTTCAAACAATGTTTCTTTAAAAGTTCTCCATTCAATGTGTTCTATTCTATCTTCATCTCTAGAATTATGGATTAATTACTACTAATAATAAACATCTCCCTAGGTAAAATATACTTCGATTACTGTGTTTTCATTTTCCTAAAATCCCAATTCTAGAAATATCATTTCAATATATATGATCAATTTCCCAACTACCACTGGATTAGTATTTCCACTAATGGATATGGTTTTCAAGTGCATTAAATGATCCATCATAGTTTTATAATGGTTATTCATCATATCTTAAGTAATTTTTCCAAATAAGCTCATGATATTCCCACATGAAACACCAAATGTGTTGGATTTCTCGATGGGGAAATCCATAAATTGTTTGTGAGTATTGATTTCCTTCCTTCCATTAGGCTTCATCACTATATAATGTCACAAACTGAGATATCCTATAATCATTATGAGTATTGATCCATAAAATAAAAATTCTTATAATGGTAAAAAAGTTAGATACTATATGAAATTATCATTATTCTTACACTGATTATGTTTATTTTAAAATCTACTTCTTGAGTTTTCTACTAAACATTCTTTGATATCAACTGTAAGGAACCCAATCCTAGTAATGTAGAGTTGATTGTTATATTATTACATTCTTTTAAATACTATCACATCCCAAAGTAATGAATATTTTAGAATTTTTGGATAACAAAATACATATACTATTTACTTATTATATTATTAAAATATAAAACATTACAAAGGAAAATAATTTCCATCCTTGAACTGATTAAAAATTTTAAAATTCATAACAAGTGGAAAAGACAACAAATAAAAGGGTGCACAAATATTCACAATAATAGTTACATATAGAAAAATATATCTTGAAATAATAAATTTTTAATTAATATCAAAATGTAAAATAAATGAATACATATTCTATATAAACACTAACTTTTTCACAATCTGAATCCATGAATAATATCGTAGTGAAAAAATGATGGATAAAATCAATGTAATCGTAAATGAAGAAAATTCATAACTAATATATGTTTAGCTTCCTAAAAACATGAAACCATTACCGTCAAGACCCTTACAAAGAAATTTTAATCATTATGGGTAAACTCAATATTAATTTTGACAACATTATTCATCTCATAAGACCATCAATGCATTGAGGGAATTTTCTTTATATAGTCCCCATATAATTTATCATTTCAAAACAATTACTCACATAAAAGAAATGATTTATTTAATTCATTAATCAAGTATCATTGTAAAAAAATATCCATATTTTATAAAATATATGGAATTTACATTATTTCCTAGTTAATCATATAATATTCAAAGTAACCACCATATATAAAAAATGTTTACGGTTTGGATAATAATCATATCCATCATACAAGGAATATATATATTTAATTAAAATTATCAATTCAATCAAAAATGATTATTAATAAATCAAATGGAAAGTATATAAACCATTTAAAATAAATTTGGTGCATTATATTAATATATTCTTCAATGAAGTGAAATAGAGTTGATGCAATTTACCAAACATTATTCAATGAAATATAATTCCTTATGAAAGAATAAAATTTAAAAACCAGAAATATCATAATGTGATTCATGAAATTATATTAAAATGGGTAAATAAATATATCCCAACAAAAAAATGTGATGAATATGAAAATTTCCCATAGAAAGAAAAGTGAAATGAAAAACCCTTAACTTATGATGTTTATTTTGAAAAAGATTAAACATCATGTGTAATGGTTTAAAGTATGTTATTAATTTATACCATAACTATATTAATATTTATAATACAAGACATTATTTTTTATAATAAATTTCCACGCATTTTTTAGTATTATTTAATTATTTTCATTGTTTTTGGTGTGATTATTTCATGGTTTTCATGGTTGGTTAGCATGTGTATATTTATGGATGCTCTTGTAAAATGGTAATAATATTTCAGATTTGGAATTATATTGTATTCATGTAAATAAATTAGTCAAAATTATCGCATATATCCTTTTTCTTTCTGACATACGGATGACTTATTTGATGAAAATTTAATGATTAGGGTTTTTTTTATTTTAGCAGTTTTTCCAAACATCATTAATGATTTTTGTTTTGATTAATATTGGGTCAATATCATAATTCCAAAATATGAGCCCATATAATATATTAATATATAGGTCATCTTATAAAATATTCAATGAATTTAAAAATTCAATGGATGTGGTAAATCGAAACAAAACACATCATCCACGAAGGTGGTGAATCATTATACCATGGATGATATTTTCTATATAATAAAAAAGGCAATAGAAGATATTTGATAATAGATATTTCATTAAAACAATAAAATTAATTTAAATATATATGATTTTGGTGATATAATGAAACTGTGTATAGGGGGTTAGGATATGGTGTAAGAGAGAAATTATTCAAAATAAAACTAAGTAGGAATTTACCTTTGGATTATCACCCCCTCGAGAACTTCATTAAGGAATTGGGAAATGGTATTTTAGTGAGACCAAAAAATATAGTGTGGCTATATGTTAGGATAAGATTATTTGGTAGGGGAAGTTCTATCTAGAAGGCTCATGGTGCTGAAAATAACTAAAGGAATGGGTTCGCTTTTTTAATTGAGGTGTGGGATTTTAAGGAATTTCGTAAAATATTAAAATAAAATTAAGTCAATTCTTGGGCCAATGATTTAAACTGAACTATAAATAACATGGATTTAATTTTCACCTAAATATTATTCCATATTTAATTTTTTCATGATTTTTATTATATTTAATTAATTTAATAAAATATCATATCCCTGAAATGCCATAATTGACAAAATTTAAACAATTCCTTACTATGAATTTAAAAACATCAAAATAAAGATTAAAATTCAAAAAAACTATTTTATTAAATCTTATAAATTTCATATTTTTCTATATAATTCATTTATAATCCTTATTATCTCAAATTATATAATTTTTATAATTTTTAATATCATTTATTTTTTTCCATTAATTTAATAACAACTTCATCATTGTTTTGTAAGAATTTACATTATTTGTTTTTTAGATAAAATTTTTAAATACATTCTATTAAATAATATAAGTATATTATATTTCCAAAGAATATTTATATTCAAATATCTATTCTAGAAATATTTATATTAAAAATTTATACTTATTAAAAACCATATTGTGAACAATTCGGCTTTCATTGAAATAAAATATTATAAGGCACTTAATGTTAATAAATTGGAATCCAAAAGGACCTAATATAGTCCCAAGGATCCTTTGTTTTTCAAAACATACTCATCAATTATGATTTGGAAAATTTTTTGGATAATTTAAGGGTTCTTATAATTTTAATTATATTAATTTTCTTGATTTTTCTTCTCCTTTCACAGTCACTATGTCAGTGTTGCCTGATAATTAAATGAATTTATTGCAAATAGAAAAACTCCAAATAAATTAATATAATAGCAAAATAATTAGGTTCATTTTAAAATGTTATATTATTTCATTACAAATGTTTACTCATAACCAAGTCAGGAAATCTTCATTAATTTTATAATTCTACTTTTCATTCCTTTCATATGCATAGCACACATATTTGGATAATATTTATATTATATAACATTAAAATTATAAAATATCATCCCAAATGACTAATTATAAATAATAATTAATAAAAATTCCCTAAATTAGTTTTTATAACTCAATTATTATCTATAAAACATAAAATTTGACTTTTCTAATGCTACATTGACACTGAAAATGATTTTTATAACTATCATGTTAAAATTTATAATTTTTATGTGTTGGATTATTTTTGTTTGACATTTTTATTATATTTTTATACCTGAGTCATGAAATGGTATAATAATTTTTTATATCCCTGTTAAATATTGATGATACCACAAAATATAATGTGTTTCATAAAAAAAATTTATTTTAATAATTCACCAAAAAATTAACATTTTCATAAAACTATCAAAATTTCACCATAAATTAATATTGATATGATGATATTAAAAATGTGGTTAACTATTTACAAATATATTTTATAGAACCTCAAGAAATAAATTATTATATTTATTTATAAAATGAAATAAAAAACATATTTTACGAAAACATATTTTTGATGAATAGAAAGACTTTACTAAAAATTATATGTCTATTTTATAATCATAAATAAATATTAACTTCCTCTATATTTCATAATATAGTTAATACTATTTTATTCCACAAATTTAACCACTAGTTTATATTGATCATGTTAAAATCATAATATTTGATAGTATATCGTGATTAATTTAATCTTGGTGTGGAATGCATCATAAGATATCAAAGAAATTTAATTTATTTTAAATGATAAATAAAATAAAATCATGTGGTGTTACATAAAATTTTCTTATGCTTCCAATATTCTACCTTGGATCATGATTATATATTGAGGATTTAGTACTTTTGTTAATAAAAACTATTATTATGACAAAATTTTATTCCTCAACTAAATATTTGTGATCTATAACTAATTTTTTGTATGCTTTATAGGATATGATAATTATCTCAGAGATATGTTCTTATATTATGCTTACATATGATCATAGATTCGTATCTCCTATGTTGATTCTTACTAATCATCTTAGCTCCTCATTTCTTATGTTACCATTTTCACATGATGTGAAAAAAATGTTTTACTTAGGAAATATATAATAAGGGTACAATTTGAGAAGCAATTTATTGGAAATGTTGAATATATTTCATGAAATTTGTTGGTTATGCATCTCTTTTCCATGGAAACTAACAATTCATTGCTCTGAAGAAGGTATAATTGTGATATGTATAGAATATTGATTTAAAATTATGTTATATTTATATAATGAATGATTTGGTCATTAAAGTTGGTATCAAATAAAAGGAGTTAATATAATCCCTTGGAACTCTCACATGTTATTGTTGGATAAAGTGTGACTCTCTGACCATTATATTCATGAATAAAGGTCTACCACTAATGATGGTGGGAGGAGTTTTACTACGGAGGAGTAACTTCTCATGGAGTTCACAAAAAGGTATCAGCTACAATGCAATGCTTATAGGACGTATGTATTATATCTTATATGAAGAAAGAGTTGAGTGATTTCTAGACAACTTGTTTTGATCAATAAGATATTAAAACCAATAAAAACCTATGATAAACCAAACTGATTTAGTATAAACATAAATTTTTATAAGTTGGTAAGATATTTTCATATTTTAGGATTCTTTATTAATTATTTCCCTTATCATATGATTTCATACACTGATTATTATTGACTGATTCCCGCACAGAATTTTTTTATTTTAGTCAATTTATTAATCCATTAATAACCTTGTTAATAACAGATATTAATGAAACTATAGTGGTTTCTTAAAAGTGAAACTGAATAGAATATAATATTGAGTAAAAAATCCTATGGCAATGCCTAAATATCTATCACGATTTATGATTAAAATCTTAAACCTAGGTAGGTTTTCAGGGTTTGATGAAATTTCTAGTGATGAAGATAATAATGGTATAATTATTCAACTTCCTATGTGTATGGAATTTTGAAATGCAATCTGATGTAAAGTTCTTAAAAAATAAGATTTTTATTATGTTGTAAAATAGGGAGTAGAGAAAAAAAACTCCAAGAAGAAATGAAGGGTTCAATTAACACAATGGTATGAGGTGGGTAATGTTTTTCATAACATTTCAATTGGGTTCTATAAATGATTGAGAATACTAAATATTTCTCCCCTAGGAGGAAATATCATGAAGGGGATCATTAAGATCATGTTAATAATGGTTCATCAAAATAATATATTTTTACAGATGTTGATGATGAAAACATCAAAAAAATAACAAATTTATGAATGATTTCATCTTTCGTTTAAAGTATTAAAAATGATTATATTAAGGTCGATGAATCATAGGACATGATTCGTATTTTTATATTGGAAGGAACCATATAAGAATTAAAAAATAATTCTTTCTTAGAATATTATTATGAAAGGTCAATGACTGAAGTGACGAAATGTATAATTTCAGGAGTTGTGATGTAGTATTATGGGTAGTTAAATTTAAGGAAGATCATAAGTATAAATAAATTTATAACCTTTTAATGTTTTATATAATAGTATTTTAATAATATAAAGGATACTTTGGGAGATCAGTGGGTAGGATTATATTCTGAATTAGGACCAAATTGCTTCTGTGTTTGAGAAGAGAATGATGGAGGTTGCAGACCTATAAGTTTCATATTTATCCTGCAAACTTTTTAGGGAGATGGACTCAGGTAATATTAAGTTTCTCTTTAATGTTTCTATTTAAGATGGTTGTCGTGGCTGGATGGTTTGAGATGTTTTTTTGTGCGTGATGTGTTTTCCTTTAGATATTGGTTGTCTACATTATTTTGGATGCTTGGTGCTTGTTTCCATATCTCTACATGAACATGTGCCATAAGGGGAACAGGGCGCAAAGTCTTTATTAGTGCAGTCCTTTTGGATTGGGTGGCTTGAGAGGGTATGGCTATGCCATCAGTAATGTGGCAGTGCATTCTGCAGGGGTTGCTTGCCGAAGGGTCCTATGTTGGTGAATGCTTGTTGTCATGGCACAGATGCTAGGGTGGGGAAAATCCGGTAGTTAGTTCTGGTATTTCTTTTTGGTTTGTGTTGTTCACTTTTGTGAAAACAATTTCTTTGGATTCTCACATTTTCAATTAAAGTGTTTTGATACTAAAAAAATTAATTTTTAGTTAGGTATATAAAAAACTTATTTTTAACATGTGTTCTAGATGAAAATTTATTCTACGGATATTTTTATTCCAATTTGATGACATAAGTTGAAATGTATCAAGTGTAATACAATCTTTCATATTTAGATAATTATTGATAATTAAGATAAATTGTAATTAAATTTTGTGACATATGTTTTATTGTACATATTACAATATAAATAAGAATATTTTTTGTGACTATGGTATTGAATGTATTTTTTAACAGGTTCACTATATAGAGAACATTAAATGATTAAGGTAATTTTATTATTTTGATAAAAGTGGATTTTATTTTCAGAATAAAATTTGAGTTAACTTCTAGAAGGGAATATGATGTTTTTATGGTTTAATAGTGATTGATTTTATTATTGGATAATTATTTTATTCTGGGATAGTATTAGATTAAAATCATATATATTTTTGGTATGTGGAAATAGTTGTGATTAATAATTTTTTGAAAAAATATTTTATTGACTTTGGAAGAAAATGTGGTCAAATCAGTTTAATATATTGGATTCACATTTCATCTAAATAATTTTGAAGAGTTTTAATGATATTTATCTATGGAAATATTTTAGTTGAAATTTTAGTAGAATTTTTATGTTTTAGAGATTTATTGATTATGGTTTATTTTTATTGGATATTATCTTAGCAGATTCTAATAATATTTAATTAGGAAAATGTATTGAGAGAGAACTAATAAGTTTTTTTCCATTTGTTGATATTATAATTTGATAAATGTTTTTTGGTGATTTAGACATAAATAATAAATCCCAATTATATATCTTTGAGAATATGAGATAAATTATCTGATAACTACCTCTATAAACAAAACTGAAAGATGAAATTGTTGAAATAATTCTCACATGTTTATTTTCTCTTATTCTCTATCTCGATTTTAAAAAAAATCCTCAATTCAAGAAATTAAAAGATTAACATACCAAGTCGTATCACTCTGATATCATGTATGATTTTGGAAACTACATCATATATACAGTTTTCAGAATATTTCTATAAATAATAAATTAAATATCATGATAAAATACACATATTATTTCATTACTATGTAATGGTACATAAATGTTAGTAGGAAAAAATTAAACATCAAAGGAAAAATTCTATTAAATGATAAGAATTTAACACCCCAATATTTTGTTTCATTTTAAAATAAATTTATTTTATATTCAACATAATGTACCACACACAAAACCAATCTTAAACAAAATGTGATATAATAAAGATAATTTTTTAATTTAAATATGATCATTATAACCAAGCCATTTGGTTAATAGGTATGAATATTTTTAACCAAAATATGAAATAAATGATGAAATGATTTCCAAATATCAATTTATTGATTATTTGTATGGAAATGGGTAATCAGTATTGAATGATGACAATTAAATCAGATCGGGAAAAGAATAGTTAATGTTTATTAGGGTTATTTTTCTATAATAGATGTTTTCTTTATATCTAATATTTTCATTTAAAATTTAAATTTAATATTTTTATAAATTTAATGAAAGGAAATAAATTTAGTTTTTCAATTAATCATGAAAAATTAAGCTAAATATAATATTTTGGTGATTTTTTTGAAATACTTTATTTTCTGGAGAATGGTAAAAAATACTGATATTTCAAATACAGTCAGTTTTATTAGACTATCATGATATAATAAATACATTAATGTTTTTGAAAACTTATTTACATACCAAATATTTGTTTTGGAAGTAATATAATACATTTATAATTATTTTTTCTAACTTAGAAATCCATGTTTGACATTTTGGAAACAATTTAATGTTTTTAGTAAAATAAAAATCCTTTTCTGTTTTTAGATCTCAATCATAATTTCTAAAGATTAATTTTTTTTGGTTTTTTCTTAAATTAAAATAAGATAATTTTTATTTAAACTAATCCAATTAATACTGTCATCATCATCATCATACCTGATTTTGGTGTAAAATATATATTTTTCAATAGGGAATTTTTTCTAAAAATGATTTTTCATTGTGTTTTTTTAACTTATAATAAAACTAATTATGTAAAATTTTATAAATTGGATTATTTATAATGGATTAATTTTTTGTAATCATAATATGGATATTTTGTAATGTGGTGAATTCATTTTTTAGTCATAAAGAATGGTAATCATAGAAAATGGTTATCACCATGATAATGTATTAAAGGGTTTAAACGGGGTTATAAATTTTGGATAATGTATCATATCTAACAAATAAACATCCTTTATTTAATTAAATATGGTAATTTTGATAAAAAAAATACTATATTATTAAATATGTAAATTTTGTTCCACATTCAATTGATTATGACTTTTATTTTTTTATGTTAAGAGTAGTTACAAATTGTCACTCTCTCTAAAATTTAATATTTTCTTAATATGTATGTTGATAAAGGTATTCAATTAATGAATTTAGATGGTAAAGTGTTTAAATAATAAATTATATTTATTATATAAATTTATCTTTAGTTTTTTTAATAATTTCATAGAATACATGCATCACTAAGGAAGCACTGGTGATAGTATGAGAAATGTTTCTGTATATTTATTTAGAAATATTATTTGTGAAATATTTTTGTTAGTTTGGAGTCAGTAATGATTTTTATATATCAACATTAATGTTAAGTAATGTTTTAAATATTCAAAATCTATCCCCTTTAATATCATGATGTATTTATTATCAAATTTTTTGTGTATTCCAGAAAATAAATATTAAAATATTTAATGTTAAATTATTTTGTATAACATATCATAAAAATATTATAATGTGATAAAATGGATGTAAAATTATTGAAAATAAAATCCATTATAAATTTGTGAGTCACTTGTCAATTTTAAATTTACTTTTATGACCCTCAAAGACTTAATATTTGTGAAAAAAAATTATTTTTCACTATCAATGTGAAATAATATATCCTTTAAAAGAACACTTATGTGTATGCTTTTGTAGGAAAACTATTCCCTAATGCCACTAAAAAAATCTCATACCACATTCTTAAGACCCGTGTGTCACCATAAAATTCACCTCTAAAGACATTAAGTTCATTTTAATATAGGGTACTTGAAGAAGTGGTAGTTTTATTTACCAATATAATTAAATATTCTTTCTTCATAAACCTACTAAATATAATTTATAACCAAATTAACATATTTAACATAGTATCATTACTATACTAATTATTTATGAAAATTGTATAATTATTATCTATATCCTTTAAAAATACTGAAAAATTTAAACCTTTCTTTTGTGAACATGTTGTCTTTTTCCTCAATGAAGAAATATTATTCATGTTTCTTTATCATCTATCATATGTAATTATGAAGATGGATTTACTGGATATAGAAGATGTTTATGACATTATTATTATTTTTTAAAAATAAAATATTATCTACCATCTCACCCTCCGCATCCATACAAAAATGGGATTTCTTATTATGCATATGTGTGTGTACATTAATGATTTTAGAAAGATAAATTTATATTTACCTTTATATCTACCCATCCAGTGAAACATGGATACATCAATTGTACATACATTCGAACTACAATCTCCCATAAGTGTTTTAATTCATTTTTCATCACTGCATAACATGAAAGGTTATAAAAGTGTACATAATTTATTAATATGATATTTATAAAATAAATTATACTGTGTAAGTGATATAACCAAGGCTATTGTGAATGGAATATAATTAACAAAAACAAAACATACATGGTTAACATATCAATTGACACATAAATGGTGATTTTGATGAAGTATTTATAATTAACAATAAATTTAAAATTATAATGGATTGATACATGTTAAAATAAGTATGAACATGGTTATGTTATAAATTCAGAACAAATATAAATTTATTATTACCGAGTTATTAGTTTATTTGAATAAAGCTGTGACATAAGGTAAGAGTTAATATTCCAATCTTATTTTTTAACCAAGATAGATATTCTTTTAAATTACAAAGGGGAAACATAATGAGCTCTCTCTCTGTTAAACCCCTTGTATTTTTTTATCAACTTATTATTTCTAGGGTTCTGATTTTTATATTATATTTTTCATATCTATATTATTCTATGTGACCAAATTAATATATTTTAGAAAAACCATCCTTATTTCTCCACATTGATTTAGATAATATCAATTTCATACGCATGTTATTCAAAAATATTTTATATAACTTATCTTGTTATTTGAAATGATTAATAAATATATTTTTATAATACCTTTGACATTCATTACATGTTTTTAAAAAGAACATTTGTAAATATATTATGTATAACTCACATTTTAATTTCTTAATATAAGTGTAAAATGTATGTTTTTATTTATTATATACAGCATGAACATATTTTTCCATTATCAAGTCCTTCATTAAATATTAATACTATTTTATATGTTTCCATGATTCTAACCATAATGTAATATTACCATTTTTTCTGAAAGATATATTTTTGAAATTATACCAAACAGAAAATATGTTATCTATTATTTTTATATGTATATATCAAATTCCTTAATTAAAGAATTTTTCATCTATGTAAATATACTTTAAGAGTTATTATTCTTCATTGTGGATATGATATTATGAAACCATCACATTATTCTCTCTGTATGGAATTTTTTGATAATATTTTATTAGAGCTTTCATGAATAATATTTCTTTCCCAATGTTTAATTAAAAAATGATGAAATGATGAGTTTTTATGATCTTACGGAACACTTGTGAATGATTTTAAATATTTCAAGGTTTTCCCCAAAATTATATATCCTTAAAATTAAATGGTTAAAGAATGATATCTGATGATATAACATGTAAGGGAAAGGGGAGTGAATTTTATCTAATATGTGACTCTATACATTATAAATGAAAATTGAGTGATGACTGAACTGAATCTGCTATGGGACTCTGTCTATAATGTTTTAATAGAATTTTTAGTGATATGTGATTAAAAAATAATAATTTCCTATCTTATTATTATCCAAAATATATTTGACTTATTCTTATAATTATAATATTCTATCATGGATCATGATTGATTATTAATGATTCAACACTGTTATGAATCATGTAGTTTGTTATGAAAAATTTGTATGCCCTAAATTCTGATTTTTAATCTACTACCAATTGGGAATGAATTTTATAATTCATTATTATGATATCAAACCCTTATGCTTATTTTATGTTTCCAAATGATCATCGATTGATGTATCTAATATTTACAGTAACAATGTATCTAAACTCACCCTTTATTATGTTTACATGTATTATTATAATATGTTTTGAATATTCATCTTGAATTATGTAATATTAATATATGTGATGCTTGTGTATCATTCCAAACTAAGTTACCAGGAAAACATAAATGTGAAAATTTTTATCGAGATATGAAATGAAAGAAATTGGGATAACTGATGTGGTTAGAGAAATTTTATTAAAATGGGGGATATTGTGGAGTAATGTTAAAAGATAATATGGGATGTAAAATTTGTTATGATACTATGAAATGATATTCCATCAAGTGGTGTGAAATAACCATAAATGATTTAGAAACTGATAAAGATGTGTAGTGATGTGGCTATCTCAGTAATTGAAAAACTAATATTATCTATTATTGAATTGTAATTCACATTATATTGGTTATTAAAGTGGGAATATTTTACAAATGATATATTAGCTACCCCCCTCATCCCTTGAAAGGGGGGTTATCAAAAAATCAATAAAAAATAAATTCCTTCGGGCCATTCAATTCAGGATATAGTAGCTAGGATGGATATAAATAATTATTGTTTACATTATAATAAGATTAAATTACTACGTATGATGTGATTGTTTTTTTATATATATATATCATGATATGTGTAATGGATTTTGATTTTTGAACATCGATGGTTATGGGATATAGTGGTGAATCTCCTTAAAATCACCCTATGTCTAGGATTAGATTAATATGACTATTCTTAAACCTCATATCACTTAGGGATATGGATATAACCCAACGAAATAATATACATGAATATTATGAAATTTAACCACTACTTTAGGATAATATAAGTATGATATTACTAGGGGTAGTTGATGATGGGAAATTTATCTAACACCCTAGACAAATGATTTATGGAGATGGGTTATTTCTTTGATATCCTCATTTCAATGAAATGATAGATGGGATCGGTGGGGATGTGAAATTACTCCATCATCCTTAGAATATAAACAAAAAATTAGTAATTCACCCAAGTTGATACACCCCTTATTTGACATAATATAGGAGTCATGGTGGATTATGATACACACGATTTTATGTCTACGCCTCTCTTATGACATCAGTATTGGGATTACAATATATTCTATGACATGATTGGTTATTTTTATTTCCAATACTATACTATAATATAGACTTCGACATATATATGTCTATTTCCTTTAGTTTCTAATGATTTATATAATATTGGATGCGAAGATGTTAACTTCCAATTATAGTGATATGTATTTCCTCCAGTTATATTGAGATATGAGACATAAAATCCCAATATCTACATGCATGTAATTTACCTCCTATTTTTTTGTTTTCCCCTTGAGTTGGGTGTATCTTCAAACTCCCAAGGATGGAAGAAATTTTATTTGAAAAATGAACATAAGAAAAGTTATGCGTTTTTAATTAATAGAGTCAATTTATAAACATGTAATGGAATTATGTGGTTCTCAATGAACTCATGGAATTTTCAATGTGGTTCTTGTTT
Source organism: Viscum album (assembly GCA_963277665.1). Taxonomy (NCBI): domain Eukaryota; kingdom Viridiplantae; phylum Streptophyta; class Magnoliopsida; order Santalales; family Viscaceae; genus Viscum; species Viscum album. The sequence continues at coordinate 406,983 of CAUJRU010000300.1, read as the reverse complement.
GTATAAGAAAATATATTTTTAGGGATTTAGAGAAACAGACACAGTGTAATGCTAATACATGACCTGCAATCTCTATATGGAATATTCTTTGAACCAAGTACAATGAATGAAGGGGTATATTTTATGTACTGGTTTCACTCTATATAATTTTAGAAGATTATTTTTTAATATAAGATCAACTGGGTTTTTTATGTATGCGATCCCTATGGATTTTATAATGTGTAAAGTGATTACATACCCTAAATATTTAATTTTTTTTGGGAACTACATCAATTTATTTTCTTTTCATTATTCCATATATCCCTCCCCTCTAATCCTATAACTCTCTTCCAATGATTTTGGGATCCTCTATTTGATCTAGACTCATTTTCTTGATGATTAATCATCATTGAAATTGGTTTTCATGTCTCTGGGTGAGTAATCCTTTCTAATTTTTCATTACTTGTATCATTGTAGTGATGTTTCATTTCAATATGGGATATTCTGACCAATGGTTATGTTTCTTATTGATTCTCTATAGATCAATTGTTTGATCTTGTTCAAATGGTTGTTTACTTATTGGTTGTTGTACAACGAGTGTGTGTTCTTATGGTGTGTGTTGTTTCCCCTTTTCATCCCACACTTTTCTAAAACTAAATGAATCATGAGATGTGTAAAAGGATTCCTGGTCCTCACTTATAGTTCACTGTTCTTCCTTATTGTTTTTCCCATTGTGAGCTTGTGTGACCCGAGTTTTGAGGTAGGTGGTTCTGTCACTATCATCTGTTAGTGAACTACACTACTCCAGTTTTGGATAAATTGTTTAATTAAATGATATAGCCTGATATGAATGATTTATTTTATTGTACTGAAGTTGGGTTTTATAAAATATTTGTTTCCCTTAATTTTTTGTAAATGAAAATAGGTTATAAGGAAATGTATAATGGATTTAAAAGCATAGTTTGATTAAAATTGATTATTGATATGGTTTACAAAAATGAGCTTGTGGGAATCCTTGGATACTTAGGTGGAATGTACAGAAATTGGTATTGACCACTATTATGGTGCTTTCTCCCATGGGTATCTCCTTTACTCCCCAGTACTATTATTTTGGATACATGATAGATATATCGGTGGTTTCACCTTATTATGTGTTCCTCTACTCTCTATACTAGATGCATATGTCTACTGGCTTGATTACTAAATGATATTTTATTCAATGTAAGAGTGTTTTAGCTATCACAGCCTAGTGTGATCTATTTGGTGATGTTACAGGTTCTTTTAATCAATTTGGTTTCATTGGTATTTTATAGTTTTGACTGTACATTAATGGATTTGATATGATATATGATACATTATTTGATTTGACATGATATATCTTTTTTCATTTTTGGATAAAAATTTATTTGTAACTGATTTAACAAATTTATATGTATGTGTGTAACAATGGGAAATTATATTGTTTTTCCATGATTTAGATATAGATACTATTAAATAGTTATCATGACATGTTTTCATTAATGTTTAGAATACTATGATTATTTTTAAGAGGACTGATATGGATGACCTAGGTCAAACCATACTAATAAATTTAACTCACACCATGCATAACCCTTGGGTGATTTTTTGATTTTGTTTTTTTATTAAATGCAAGGAGAAGAGTCGAACTGCATAAAGGCAGTGCCGTTTTATTTTAGGTGGGTTAGGGATATATGGTGGATAGATGGTGGGATATTTCCAATGTTATGAATTTGAACTTTTGGAGTATCTTTTTGGTTTTTTAGTCCTTTGAATTTGGACTTGTAACACTGACATTTTTGGTACATTATTCAATTGTATCACTTTCATCGGTCTTCATATATTATGGAATATATTTATATATCTCACTGATTCTCCATATAATAATTATATACAAAACTTTGTTGGCTAAGGCTAAGAAAAATAATTCACTTTTTATGTTTTTTGAAGCTAGAATGCAAGGCACCAGCCCCCGGAGATTAGGAATGACCTTCGAGTATTTGGAGAATCGGGCTGAGCACCAATTTGAAAGGGTATTTGAGTCATTTTTTAGTAGAATAATTGTATTTCACCAAAAATATAATTATTAATTCTTCTTATGTGAATTTTAGGGAGGTAAATTCATAATGGGTTGTGATATTTTATTAGAATTATTTTCCTAGAAATATTATTATTTTGTGACTGCATTGATGGAAACCATGGATAGATTGATAATGATTGATCATTATCATTACTTCAACTAATGATGATATCTAGTGATAGTTTCTTGTATAAATTTTAATTTCCATTGATGCAGATCGACACTAGATTTATATAAGGTCAGTTCACAACTAGGGATGACCATAAAATGTATTATTATACTAACAAATGCATGAAAATATTCATATGTTTTGTGTTGCTTCCATACGTATCAACAAAATTAGATGATTGGGGATCATAGATATGGGATATAGATCATGGATATAGATAGTGGGTGGAATTAATATCTCATTAATGTGACCAGTTATATGATATAAGTATTTGGGATAACTTATGTTTAAGACATGTTGGTCTCACCCAGTGATTTATATGTGAAATTTCACATTATATTATGATGTTTTTTATATATATGCATATGTTATAAATTATAGATCATGTTTAGTCTATTAAATAGTGGAATATGATGTTTTTTGTAGGTTAAATTTTATTTGTGGAGATAATTCCTCTGATTTTAATGATGACAATTCGATGTTGTTGGAAATCCCCTAGGCTAGTAGTGGACTGATTGGGGAGAATTTTACCAATATTTTGGATTTAAAAATAGGAATTACTTTAGAGTAATTAACATGTGAGGTTTGTTGGAATGTATATGACCATGTATTATTATGGGTATCTAGTACATGTAGTCATAATAGTGGACATTATAAAGGATCCTATGTGTGATATATTTATTCGAATGGCTCTTATTGATGAAAAAATATTGAGATATTTGTGTAACAAATATGATTTTAAAAGGGGGATCATATATATTTAAGATTCTTATTTTAATAGTTATATCTAATTTAGGATTTTATTGTATGTATGTATATTGTTTGTGATATAAACAAAAAGATGAGTTCTCAAAATCCCCATTATATGTTGTGAGTTTGGGGTTGAGATGATTTCTAAGGGATAGTAAGTAGGTATTTACAATATTATTCTACTTTTTAAAAAGTGAGTAGTTTTAGTTTTTATACTAAATAGAAGTAATGAATGATATATTTTATTATACCTCTATATGAATAATTTTTTAAGAATAATGTAGGATCATAGATATTCATTTTCTAATATGGTGTCGATTTCTTGTAGGGCCTCAAAATAATTCATTTATTTATTATTAATTTTTTTAGATATTGTGATATGATTTTATTAGAATTTAGAAATCATTTTTTATATGGTATATTAGAATCCATATAATTCTATATGATTTTTAGAGATTATACCACTTGTACTATACATTTTATACTTCCTCTAATTGATGATGTTATATTGATTGGGTCTCTATGATTAAGGAAGCACATTGAAAACATTATGAGAGATGATATATATCCAGTGGTACCACATGTTCTAGATTAAATATTCCTTCCAGTATAAGAAATACCATGAATAATATATATGTAATATTTCCTACAAGAGAAGAGATGTGTGTATTAATTAATAGTTTCTAGTTGTGGGGAACCTATATGAGAATTTACTATGATGCTTTACATGTTAGAAAATGTAGTCTGTTTTTAAATTATTTTTTAATGTCTTTGAAAATTCAATATAGTGTTTAGTATAGAGATGTTAAAAGTAAAATAATATGTATTTTGGTAACAATTTCATTATTTCTCAAATATAGATAGTTTTAATGTTTGTGTTTCTTCCAAATAAATTAGGTTCAATAGTTTTGAGAGAAAAAGGAGATGTGTTCCATCATCTATTTAGTAAAAGTTACTTCACCAGAAAAAAAATAATATGGAAACCAATAATCCTTAAAATGACTTCTCCCTTTGCACTTAGTGTGTTGGAATATAAGATTATTGATAACTATACTCACCTTAGTAAGTAAAACAAAAATGACACTCAATTAAACTCACACATCACAAAATTTATTCAATAATTAAAATAAATCACAAAATAAGACTAAATGTTTTTATATTATTCAAATACTAATTCTTATTACCTTGAGATAACTCTAGATAACTCTTGATTTCATTGTTTATACAAGGATTAATATTCTTAATAAATAATTTCTAATATTTAAAAAAATTATCCCAACTATAACTTATAATTGTAGTCATAACATGTGTGGGTGGTCTCACCCCAACATTATGGTAGGGCCCATATACTCAATAGTTACCAATGACCTATAAATTTCATAGGAATCTATATATTTATTACAAGTAATTGATAATACATTATTTATTTCATCATCATGATCGTTATTTTTAGTATAGTATGCTACCCCTCAGCCTTTTCCACAAATCCAATTTAGATGAACAATGAATTGTGTTTCATTCATCACATTATGGAGAGAAAAACAAATACTAATGTATATACACATCCATTAAAAGTCAATAATATTAAACCAAAATTCCATGCATTGGATTTTTCACTACCTCTAAAAAAACCATAATCCACATTAACATGTAATAAAATAACTTTCTTCATTTATGAAACTTTTGTAAGATTCTATCTGTTTTTAATTCTTGGAATAAATCCTTCCCCAATAGGAAATTATTTCCAACAATTTCCTCATCCCTGGTACTACTAAGGCACAATTATGACTCGAGATTTCTTGAAATATAAAATCGATCAACGTATTACCTATATTGTAATTTTTAGATATCATCCTTGTCTCCAAAAAAAAATTTCCAATATTTTTTTAATGAAAATTAATATCAATTCATCATGTTTCAAACATTCATAAATAACCTGATTCCATGCTCGGTTAATCATACACTAAATATTGTTGTAGAGAACTCCCTCTTCTAGACATAATTCGTGTTCCTTTGGTAATAAAATTAAGATAGAATTATTACATACCCACATATATCTTATGAACATATTCAAAATTAATGGAAGAAATTTTAAACATTAGATTTTATTGTAGATCGAAAATACTATTATCCAACCATATTTAAACATAAGCCCAAACATGATTTTATGCTAATGATAATCATAAATAATGTTTCTATCAGCACACCCTTATTTGAAATTATCTATCCTAATGAATAGATCTATATATTATAATGATATCTATAGGTTAGATAATCCAATTTATAGCCTTTAAATGTCACCTTCCGAGATTTTATGGGAAATGACTAACCACTCCAACTATAATGAAAATATATAGCTATGTAAATATCATCCATAAATCAATATCCGAACGGATTATAGAAATATAATATTCTCTATGTATCATGTCTCGTCTGCGATGCTTGGGAAATTTAATAACTAAAACTAAGTATTAAAACCAATAGAGTTAAAATGGTCTTACATGCGGTCATCCAAAATCATTCAATAACATTAAAAATGTAATCCTTAAGATATATAACCATGGTTCTAGATTTCTAATCTATCTAAATAGATATTCCAAAAATATTTTTTTTGTCTGAGATATTTCATCTCTAAAATTATGTAAAAATCAATTTTCACCATTATAATACATGTAATTTAATTTCCAACATGAATCATATCATCCATTTAAGGATCCATGTTTATTTATGTGAATCATTCTTCAATGATGAAACTATCAAGATTATAGTTATATTTATGATGAATCTACTTCCTTACAAAAATTATTCTCCTTTTTCGAGAAAGAATACTACCTTTTATGATACTAAAAAAATTTGGTTCCATAATTTCAATGATATCCTCTTAATATCAATGTAGGAGGATTTATTTTACACACATCTTCTCAAGAGGTAGATCATTATATCCTACTATTCATAACACTAACAGAATATTGTCATATCTAAAGAAGAGTATAGGAATTTTTGACAAATATATACCCTAGTTATATTAGAAACTCTTCACCACAAGACCCACCATATATCTCATCCATCCATCATCTTCATCTTTTAAATGTAAGACCCATTTATTCTGAAGGGATCATTTCCCCCATGGGAACTATTTCAGCTACCATGTCCCATTAAATTCTAAGGAAGAGTTTTTTTGTCATCATTGAATCCCAATAATTAGAGTCACTATGTGTTTCCACATATTCCTAACATTCAAGATCTTTTCCTTCTGTCAAAGGTAAGAAGATATATTCTGTTCAAAATTTCTAGAATGTCATTAGGTCATAAGAAGATCACATTCATTAAACCCACTAATATGATTTTTTTGATCCATTATTTTATATATCTCTACGTTCAATTGATCTATATTCTATTTCCCAAACATCTATACCTTATCCTTGGATTTTAGTGGCCCTCTAAAATTATTGCATGTAATCTACTATAATATTTTTTAGAAAAAATGTTCTAACATATAAAATCACAAGAATTTTCTATATTTTGATAGTACTGTCTATATCTATTGAAACTTCTATGATTGAATAATTTTATATATCATCAAATTCAATTATGGTCTAGTCCTCTTATAAAATTTTCTCATTGAGTAGAGCTTCTTGACTTATGATCATCTTAACTGACCTTATCCCATAGATGAAATCTGAAATCTTAATTTACATAGGATATAAGTAAATATGCATTTTAATTTCCCTCTATATTATCAATGTTATTAACATATAAATTGGTATAAGAAAGGATATTTAATATTGTTATGTATAAAACATCTAGTCATTTACATTATTATATCTATTATATAATTTATTTTCTAAAACCTGATAAAGGAACTATGTTTGTGAGTTGAGATTCCATATTCTCTACCTCATCCGAAATTACCTTGGGAATCCATGAGTGAAAACATATTCTATAATATTTCGCACTAAATGTTCTATTTATACTTTCCACTACACCATTTTTTCTAGGATGTTCTAGGAACTATGTTCATCATCCATCTCCCATTATTCTAGAAAACATTATTGAAGCTCCAACTATTATACTCACAAAAATTATCATATCAAAAAAATTTATTTCAATCTATAATTTTTTGCAACCAAGGATTTCCAATTAATATATGCTTTGACCACATAACATGTATAATAAAAGGAGTAAACTCATAACTTCCTTATAGTATAATCAATTAATGTAATTAATTATAGTGGGCCATTGTGTGGACAAACCATGGTAGAAACCAAAAAACAATGCAATCCTTCCCAGACATCTATATAAAAGGATTTTGGACACTAAAATTGAATAAAATTCTTTTTTTCTAATAAAAAAACTCTCATAACATAAAATATCCATATGATCATGATTTACCATTCCTTACATAGTTATAACTTTTATATTTTATGCATTGAGATTTCGAATCAAATAATTACATAACTTAGTATCATTAAATTGTTTACTCTAATTAATTATGATTACATATAATTCTATGTTCATATATATTGTTCGATCCTTTATATTATGAATGACCACCATGGAAAATTCATTTACTTTCCATACACCATTGGTGAATCTTTTAAAAAATAATACCTCATTATACAACCCAAAAAAAAATCGTCTATATTATTGAGATGTATCAGACTACATTGAGTCTCAAAAATCCAATATTATTTTTCAAAGTGATAAAATCACATTTTATAAGATCTTTTGACACATTAAAGTCTATTAAATGTACTGAAACCACCCCTTGAAACACAGATCCAATGTCTACTTTATTACATTGGCATAAGATACCATGATTCAAATCCCATGGACTAAACAGTTTAGTTGTGTTGGAAAACTATACACATACTTGAAATTCACATTGATTTTTTGTAAATAAAATAAAAAATTAATTTTAATTTTCAATATTATTATTACTTTTATTTTCTCCATACATTTTGATAATAGAATAATTTCTTGTATCATGTGGGATAATAAAACATAACAAATGGGTGAGCTCAGATACTCAGTAAGGAAAAGCGTACAGTTTAGGATATGAATAAAAAAATAATAAATATGAAAAGATAAATAACTGAAATAGTTTCAATATAACCAATAACATGTGAATAATATGGATGGAATAAATCATTATCAATAAATGACATATATAATCACTTCATCTTGAAAAATTAACTGTGGATATTATAACTAGATGAATAATCACATTTAACATAATTAGCTAAATTATTAATAATGGACTATGTATTGACATAAATCATAACATTAACGATATATCCTCATGAAAAATACAATCATGATTTATCACTATGTTAGTTTAAATTTATGGGAATAAACCTGTCTGATCAGGATATTATTTTTGTCTCATGAGACTAATTGGTGCATCGAGGGATATAGTGGGGCCTTCAATAACATATTAATTCTATTTCATTATTCATATAAAGGTGATAATCCTAAAAAACCTAACTATTTTTTATTAAAAAATTATAATATAAAATGTTAATAATTTCCTCAATCAATAAACATAAACATTAGTCCTCTAGATAAATATGGTGAATGGTATCAAAAGAACACATCCACAGTGGAATTAATCATAAATAATTCAATGAAAGAATATAGATGATAAAAATAAATCATTTCCTTTATGGATAATATTTTAACTAAAGTGTTTATTCCATTTATGAATATAAATACAATAAAAATTTATTTAAAATTGTTCTTTAGGAAAATGTCCTTTTTATTTTCAAAAAAAATTTAAAAATCATTTTATTTGATAATGAAATTTAAAATAAATTTCATTATATATATCCTTAAAAGTTTTTAATATAAGATTCAAATAAATGATGTTCATGATTGTATGTAATACCATACATTATATACAAGATAATAATAAAAATAATTTCTCACTATAAAAAGGTTAAGATAATGCCTCATTGGGAAAATGAAAAATTGATTACGTTGACATTTTCATTAAAAGACAAATGGGAATTGTTTTGAATACGACATAATATTCCTTTGAAAGAAAATTATAAACAATAAAATTGGAAAAAATTAAGTTAATAAATAATTTTTATATGTTAAATAACATTAGATAAAACATTTTTAGAAAACATGATTTTGGAAGAAAAGATATTTCTGACTAAGGAGAGAATGATGTTAGATTTTCTTAAAACATTATCACAATTATGTTAAGTGAAAAGAGTGTAAACTTTTAATATTACTAGAAAATATCATGAATAAATAGCGGAAAATAAAATTAAATGGTTTATTAGGAAATTTTCAAATGGTTTAGTTCAAGTGAAATTAAAGAACAAACTATCATGATTGGAATGAGATAATGAAATAAACATTTACAATGATCATATCACTGAAGTGGGAATTAATAAATGACATGATTATGCGTTTAAAATATAAATACAATTAAAAAATTATTATAAAACATAAGATAAAAATTAATTGTTATAAAAAATGTTTTAGAAGTATATAATCAAAGAATTATATGTTTAATCCAATGTATGGAAATTGAGTTAAGAAATATCAAACCTCATGCTTCCATTTGATTAAACATCATTAACCTATTTGAAAGTTATTTTAATCATGTTATTAACTTATAAAAGACATATACTAATATTTTGAAGATCATATATGATCTTTTTATAATAACTTTTTACCCTTTCATTAATAATCCTTCATTATTTTCATTTTTCTGGGAGTCAAAATTCCTTGTGTTCTAACATTTATTTCATCATAAAAGAAAACGTTATTGTGAATATTATATAGTTATAACATATATGGAATACTAATAATGGAATAATTTTTATATTTTTATATTTATTATACTTTTAAAATCAATCATGTAATGTGATTATGAAAAATTAAGTGCATTATGATCATGAAGTTGACATACCATACGCACAGATGAGTAACATTTACATTTATCAGTTATCATTAGGGACAGAGGGAATATAACATTCTATCTTCCAAAAATGGTCATTACATCATATATATCATATTATTTCTTTAAATTTACATATATATTTATCTCATCAATTTGATGTGGGGATTAAAATAGAGTCACATTTCCATGAAAAGGTTGTAGTACACATGTACATGAATGATGTTATAATTAAGTGAGTAAAAAGGAAAGAAAAAAATAATATATAATATATTTCAAAAAATTATAAATTTTTCATCTATATATTAATTATACCACTTATATCACTTATAATAAATACTTTTTAAATTATTTCATTCCTTTTTAAGTGCTAGTGAATGATGAAGAACATCACTTTATGAGACAGTAGTTTGTTTTCTACACGATCAATGATATCATAACCCTATGAAATGGAAAGTAAAATATATATATATATATATATATCATATAATGTGTCAATTTGTATAAAAATATTATAAATATCATAAATATACTTTATATCCATCCTCATATCTAATTGTGAATGGTGTTAATGGAATAAAAACTTACATCAGTTCGCGAGGTATTTGTCTACCATACACACGAATGATGATTTCATAACACAGTTGATGGAATTGAAAATGGATGTAGATATTTTCATTATTATAAAATATATTATTCATTGTAATATAATATTTTTATTATATCATAAATTTTTAATAATAATTAATATAGGAGTATGAAGAAATAAAATAGAAAATTATCATTGAAAAACATTACATCTTCATTGTGTACCCTCTTTATGATTTCAAAAAAGACTTACTAACATGGATTTAGGCTCAATATATTTCTTATATAATTATAGGAGGTATTTTTTGTGTGATTTTGGTCAGTATTTTCTGAACACAACATGTTTGAAGTGATTTTGAAGAGAGGATACAGAGTGTCCTTTTGTAAGTGATGTGAGTGGCACACTTGAAATTGTTTGTAATGATTCTGTCGTACCGACATTTCTAAAATTATAGAAGCCTAAAATTGTTCCATTTAGGAACCTAGATGATATTATGAAAAACTATTTCCTTAAAATGGGTTTTTTACTGATGTTAATTTATTTTTTACCCTTTTTCTCTTAGTTTAACACCCCCGGTGATTCCATTTTCACCTTAAACGTTGTCTTTATTTTTTAATGTCTTCTTTATTCATTTTGGGAAAAAATTATTTTTATCTTATTAGATATTTTATATTATTATTATCAAATATTGTAAATATTTTTCAATATTATATCTATATAAGTGAAAAAAATAAATTTAAAAATTAATCTCATATTCATCTGAAGAAAATGTTATTTTAGAGAGTATTAATTCAAAAATTTACAATGTTTTTATATCAAAAATGAATATGAAACTGATTAAATTTTCTTACATTGGTTTAATTGATATATAATTATAATAATTTTACATTAAAATAAATTCAAAATATAAATTAACATTATAAAAAATCTTAAAAGAAAAGGAAATTTTAAATAAAAATTTATAAGTATTCTCTATTCATAAAGAATAATAATTTTCTGACAAATTATAATGCAACACCTTCTCATGATTTTAATATAAGGATTTTAGAAATGGATTTTATTTTTTAAAATAAATTTTTAAATAATGGTAAAAATTAATTTTAAATTATGTTTGAAAAGTGTGACAAACACTCTTTTAGAAAAATAATCTTAATGAGAAATTTTTTATTTTAAATGATTTTGATTTTATTTCTCATAAATATATAAAATGTATATAAACTATATATTTTTATAATTTAGTTACTTTTATTCGTACCCTAGACATTAATAGATATTTTATAACTGTTATAATATTTTAATAATCCATCAATAATATTTAACAATTAATTTAAATATAGTGTTACATGTAAAATAAGAGAAAATTAGTATTTCGTGCAATGTATGATTATAATTTTGTTTTGTGTGATTCCAGATAAAATTAGTGTTACGTGTAATGAAAGATATTTAAGTGATTTAAATTATTTAAATATATTTTTCTTATAATGTATTATGGTTTTATATTTAATTATATGCATGGTGTTTTGTGTCACATACACTATCAAATATTATGTTATTATTTTAAAATATCTGGGTGTTACATTCTCCACACCTTATATAAATTTCAACCTCTAAATTTTTAATTGATATTTGAAATAAATGGTCTTATATTTGTAAATATCATTGTTAAAAAATGCAGTTCATAAAAGGGTTAATAAAAAATTACCTTAATAAGAGAGAAAATTAAATACAAAGGTCAGTTGTAAAAACAAATAACTAGTCTTCAACTTATAGGAAAATTGGTGTAATGTGGACATATCGACCTGGAAGAAAATAGTAAATAGTTATAATGAATCACATAGGTTATTGATCATGAACAATTGAATGATCAATGGAATTTTAGGGGCCTAAATTCCAAAGTCGTTAATGATCTAAAAGACCATAAATTCAATATAAATGAAGTCATTAAGATACAATTCGATTCAATATATTATTCCAATAGTTTTGGAATTGTATTTATGCTTATAAATTTTCGAAAAAATAGTTGATAAATTTTTATTTTATATTAACAATTCCTCATTTGGTTATGATTCTATAAGTTTTAAATCTTTCTATGATACAAATAGTAGTGACCCCAAACACAATAACCAAAATCTTGTTTCAACATTCTTAAATTGTAATATGATATCAAGAATCACATTCCATAGGTTTGAAAAGGATAGTATTCTTGGTAAAAAATATACATACAAAAAACTCACATTACAATTTAAAACATAAAGACACATAAGATTTTTCATTATGAATTCCATTCTCCCACTTATCGTATCCCTTAATGTCAATAAAAAATAATTCATCATATCCTAAGGAAAAAAACATATGAAATATGTGGGAAAAAATGCTCATTAATGGTAATCGTACAATGGAATATAGGAATAAAAAATTATTAACCAATATGGAATGTAAAATAATTGAAACACATGTAAATTAATTAGAAAATATAACATAATATTGAAGGAATAGATAATGATAAAGAATTTGAATATAAATAATCCCATGTTCTTGAAAACTTAACCATGGAAATTTTAAATTATTGATTAATAACAGGGAATATATATAAAAAAATTAATAATGATCTAATTTATAATGTAAAATGTGAGAACATTTAATATCAACCCTCAAAAGGGTTACTATAAACGTACATTCTCTGGAATTTTTAAATGATTCGGTATAAATTAATCTAATTTGGACAACTAAATTATTACATGAGACCCTTATATGCATCAATGGGCTGTAGTAGTCCCCAAGTATCACATATTAAGTGTGTTTCATTTTTTATTAAAATGGTAGAACCATAAAATGAAAAAAATTCATATTTAAAAACTATCATATGAAATGTGAACACCTTCCCCAATAAATAAAAATGACCATAAACCCTCTAGAGTAATATAGTTAACGGTATCAAAATAGAACATCCATAGTCATACTAATCATAACTTGTCCAAATGAATAATAAATAGATATTAATATACCATATCCTTAATGTATTATAATTAAAATTAATTTTTGATTAAATTTATTAATATAAATACATTAATAACACATTAAAATTCTATGAATATAATATCAGTTTCATTTAAATAAAATATTGAAAATCCTTTTCTTTGAAATTATCTTTTAAAAAAATTAAATTAAAAAAATCACTAATAAACAGGAACATAAATTTTAAAAGAAATTAATATCACGATGGTATATAATAAGTACAACCCATAATAGTTAAAAAAGAAAATTCTGTTTCATTATCCAAATGATAGGAATGTGTCCTCTTCTAAAAATGATAAACAGATTCATTACACATTTTCAGTAAAAATAAAACATTCAATATTTTAAAATTGGAAAAATATTCATTTAAAATAAAATATAACGATTAAAATAGGTAAAAATTATTTTCTTAAATTATTTTGAAAACATTAATCACATTTTTAAAAAATATGGTTTTGTAAGAAAATATATTTTTAACCAAAGAGGGAAATGAAGTTCAATTTTCCTAAAACCTTTTCTCAAAATAATTTATGAACCAAATTGTAGAAAAATAAACGGTCTTAAATTTGTACATATCATTGTTAAAAAATACACATCATAAAAGGGTTAATATAAAATTATCTTAATAAGAGAGAAAATTAAATAAAAAGGTCAGTTTTAATAACACATAACTAGGCTTCAACTTATAAGAAAATTAGTGTAATGTGGAGGTATCAACCTGGAAGAAAATAGTAAATAGTTATAATGAATGACAGAGGTTATTGATCATGAACCATTGAATGATCAATGGAATGTGAGGGGCATAAATTCCACAGTATATAATGATTTAAAAGACCATCAATTCAATATAAATCAAGGCATTATGATACAATTAGATTCAATATATTATACCTATAGTTTTGGAATTTTATTTATGCTTGTAAATTTTAGAAAAAATACTTGATAAATTTTTATTTTATAAGAAAAATTCATCATTTGGTTATGATTCTATAAGTTTTCAATCATTCTATGATACCAATAGTAGCGACCCCATACACAATAACCCAAATTTTGTTTCTACATTATTAAATTGGAATATGATTTCAATAATCACATTCCATAGTTTTGAAAAGGTTAGTATTCTTGGTAAGAAAGATACTTACTAAAAACTCACAATACAATTTAAAACATAAAGACACATAAGATTTTTCATTATGAATTCCATTCTCCCCCTTACCGTATCCCAAAATGTAAATAAAAAAAATACTTCCTCATATCCTTGGGAAAAATAAAACATATGAAATATGTGAGAAAAAATGCTCATTAATGGTAATCGTACAATAGAATATAGGTATAAAAAATTATTAACAAATATGGAATGTAAAATAATTGAAACACATGTAAATTAATCTGAAAATATATCATAATATTGATGGAATAGATATTGATAAATAATTGGAATATAAATAATCCCATGTTCTTGAAAACCTAACCATGGAAATTTTAAATTATTGATTAATCTCATGGAATATATATAAAAACTTAATAATGATCAAATTTATAATGTAAAATGTGAGATCATTTAATATCAACCCTCAAAAGGGTTACTATAAACATACATTCTCTGGAATTTTTAAATGATTGGGTATAAATTAATCTGAATTGGCCAACTAAATTATTACATGAGACCCTTATATGCATCAAGGGGCTGTAGTGGACCCCAAGCATCACATATTAAGCTTGTTTCGTTTTTTATTAAAATGGTAGAACCATAAAATGAAAAAATATTCATATTTAAAAACTATCATATAAAATGTGAAGACATTCCCCAATCAATAAAATTAACCATAAACCCTCTAGAGTAATATAGTTAATGGTATCAAAATAGAACATCCATAGTCATACTGATCATAACATGTCCAAATGAATAATAAATAGATATTAATATAACATATCCTTAATGGATTATAATTAAAATAAATTTTCGATACAATTTATTAATATAAATACATTAATAACACATTAAAATTCTATGAATATAATATCTGTTTCATTTAAAAAATATATTTAAAATCCTTTTCTTTGAAATTTACTTTTAAAAAAAATAAATTAATAAATCACTGAGAACATGATCACAAATTTTAAGAGAAATTAATATCACGATGGTGTGTAATAAGTAGAATCCATAATAGTTAAAAAGAACATTCTGTTTCATTATCCAAATGATAGGAATGTGTCTTGTTCTAAAATTTATAAACATATTCATTACACATTTTTAGTAAAAATAAAACATTCATTATTTTAAAAATAGAAAAAAAATATTCTTTGAAATAAAATATAATTATTAAAAATGGGTAAATATTATTTTCTTAAATCATTTTGAAAACATTAATCTCATTTTAAAAAATATGGGTTTTTAAGAAAATATATTTTTAACCAAAGAGGGAAATGAAGTTAAATTTTCCTAAAACCTTTTCTCCAAATAATTTATGAACCAAAGTGTAGAAAAATGACAACACACCATTAAAATATAATTAATAATCATATGAGATGAAAATTAAACGGTTTTATTAGAAAATGGGAAAATAATTTCCTTCAAAAAAAATTCAAGATCTAAAAAAATGATGAGAATGAGATAGTGAAATAAACCTTTACAATTATTAAAAAGCTGAAGGGAGAATTACTCAATGAAAAAATTATCTATTTCAACTATAAATCCATATAAAAATTGTAATAATACTTAAGTAAATAAAAAGTCATTGTACACATAATATTATAATGACATAATCAATGATGTATTAGTCAATCTCAATTGAGGGGCAATTGAGTTAAAAAATCCCTTACACCATGCTTATTTTTTGTTGGAAACAATTTAAATTTCATTATAGTAGTTATAAAAAATTTATTAACTTATAAAAAAACCATATTATTAGTAATTATATTATATATTATCCCTTTATAACATCATTTTATGTGGTATTTTAATAATATTTCTTTGTTTTCATTGTTTTGTGTGTTAATTTTGTTTTTTTCTCATGGGCGTTTCATCCTAAAAGATACAGTTTTAGTGAATATTATATTTCTATATAATATAATGAATAATAATAATGAAATAATCAATATATATTTATTAAAATTAATCTTTTAAAACTAATCCGGAAATATGATTATGATAAATATAGTATGTTACGATCATGTGAATTGTAAGTCGTACATACACATGAGTAATGCATAAATTATTCAATGATCATTATATAATGGAGGTATGTAATATTTTATCATCACAAAATGTTAATATTATTATATATATGGTATTATTTCTTTAAATATACTTATATGTATCATCCATGTGTTTTGGTGATGAAAAGAGCGTCACATCCTTTGATGAAGGTGGTAGCCACTCGTACATGAATGATGTTATCATCTTTATCTGAATGAGATGGTAAGTAATAAAATTTAATATAATAGCATTATATAATGATAAATATTTCATGAATATATAATTATGCCATTTACATCAAATATAATCATTAACTTTAACATTATGACATTCTATTTAAGTGTTAGTGAAAAACAAATCACATCGCTTTATGAAAGCTGTCCTTTCCCATACACAGGAGTGAGATTATATTATCCCTATTAAATTGAAATTAAAAAAATATTTATATGATATAATAACCACATAATCATAATTTTTCTAAAAATATCATAATTACACTTTAAATTCATCATCTTACCCATCCTTAAAATGTGGTAATAGACGAATGAAAGACATCAGTTTGCAAGGATGTAGTCTGTTGTACACCTGAATGATGATTTTATAAACTATTTTATGCTATTGTAGATAGATTTAAGTAGTTAACTAATTTTTATAAAATCATAGCCTATAAAAGATACTATGTTAATTATCTTAGTGTGGTTTAATAAGTATTAATGTAGGTGGAAGAAGAAATAAAATTTGAACATTCATTTAAGGCTTCCAAAAAGGGTTATTCCGAAACCTATAAAAGATGATGTTGCTATATGTTTAGAAAATGGGTGTTGGATAAGTTGGTAGGTCATCTAATCCCTCATTAATTCCATTTTTACCATATCCATGATAATTAATTTTTACTATTTTCACTATTCATTTTGGTAACAAATTATTGAAACATTTTTAGAAATTATATATTTTTATCATTAAATATATGGAATAAATTTTTGAAAATTAAATAAATATAAGTCTTAATATTTAATTTTTGAAATAATATGATAAAACTGTCGAAAAAATATGTTTTTATGAAAAAATGATCAAAAATTTATAATGTTATAATATCCATATTCATTATAAAAATGATTTAAAATAACTTGATTTTATCAATTAATATAATAATGGAACTAATTTTACATTAATAACAATTAATAATATATTTTAATTTTAATATTAATTAGAAAAGGTAGTTTTCAATTTTATTTGAGTATTTTTCACTATTTATAAAATAATTATACTTTTCTCAAAAATCCCAACAATTCACCCTAATATTTTTTTCATTCTTATTCAAAAATTGATTATTATTTTTACAAATGATTTTTCAAAGATTAAAAAAAATTAGTTTTAAATTATAAAAGAAAAGCATTAGTAAACCATCTATTTGAAAGAAAAAGAGTTTTTAGAAAACATTTATTGATCATTTAAATGTTTATTTTTATTTATAATCAATAAATAACAAATAAATTTTTGTAACTATGTATCTTAATAAGTTAGTTAATCCTATTCATACCCATCAATTTATCATCCATTTTATATATATTATTTAAAATAATTATTTTTTAATAATATTTCAAATTTTGTTTAAACTAGGTGTTGCATGAAATGCAACCTAAACACCGAGCTTCATGAAGATAATAAAAACTTATTATAAAGTGTAATGAAGGGTAAACTAAATGTTTCATGTAATGAAATAAATTCAAGAGATTACATTCATTAAAAAATTGTTATATCGTAATGTATCTAGGTATTATATTTTCTTCTAAATTTATTATTTTGTGTCATATACATTATCAAATATATTATTATTATATTGACATTTAAGGGTATTACACTAAATATACCTTGTTAAATCTTCCCGACAAAAAATTATCCATGGATGATTTCTCTTACATTGAGGGGAATTGTGAACTAATGTCAAAAGCCCATGAATCCTCTAGAACATTAATAATTTGTTTCAAAATGATATATCCCTTGGTAGTACTCATCGAATTTTTGACTTCAAAAGATTTCCTTCTAGTTAATTTCTTGAAAAGTCATTGATATATATTGATATAACCACATTTTCCATATTTTTAGTAATTAAATCCAATGCCTTTTGACTTTATTCATTTTTTTCATGATATATTATCTGGTTACTTATTCTGAACACTCCTTTTAAGTATACATCCTCTTGTTTTAAAATTAAATGATTTATAAAATGGTTCTTGGAAATCCCTTATAATGAGTTCCTAATTGAGGATAAAGTATCACACATCCCTAAATAGAAATATATCATTTCCATAGTAATTCATAGCTATTTTTTATTATATCTTTTGATTCTATAAGTGTAGATAATGTTATAATTGATCGCACAACATCTATGAAAGCTACTGTCACTAATTCACAATCACTCTAGATCATATTGAAATCATTCACATGATCTGCTTCTACATTACCTTATTATAACCTCATATTTACCAACTACCACATAAGGAACACTTTGTTTAGAGATGTTGGTTCCAACTATATGTCTACTAAGGATAATATCAACGCTGCTATAGTTTTCATTTCCTATATATTTAAGGCTATATTATAGGCCAATAAAATCCAACCAAACCAAGTTCTTTACTATTTAACCATTACCATTTAAGATTATATATACATTTGGATAGGCCTTATCTAATTGAAGTTATATATCCTTACATATGAGAAACTATTCCATCTACATCCTCTGGAAGTATAATTCCATTCCATTCACCTTATCAATCCAAACATATACTACTTCAAATATAATATCTTCCTGTTATAAAAATCGGTAATCAAAATGAAACAAAATATAATAATGGTAAAAAAATATACCTAAGTTTGATGTTAATAATGATAAGAGTGATTGATAACTAGAATCATTAAAAAAACCATTTGGGATAATATAGACTCCCATGGAGACATGATTTTTCCAAATGTTACATTACCATAATTATCAATAGATAATTGAAACAAATCATCTTAAAAATTATTATCCCTCTGGGCATAGTATATCAAAAGATAGTAATCTTGAGTTCCATACTCATCACACTATTTCATACCACTCAAACACTCAAATTCAAGGTGGTAAAACAAAAATTTATAGTTGGTCTTAGGAAGGTAATTGGTAGTATGTAAAAATAAATTTTACAGGCATACATATATTGATATCAATTGACAGTTGATACCCTATTGATTTACTCAATATGTCCAGTACTTCTAGTAGAGTTCTTCATACTTCATCTATTATCACAAAAACTAGTTCGATGACCCCAATGTATATTCTTCATAAATCCATATATTAAATTAACCTTATATAACTATTTTCTCATATCCATGTGTAGTTAATAACTTATAAAAAACCAACCATTAATCGGAGTTTCCATTTCCACTAGTTCAACAATAAAAATATTCATATCTTTTATAGAACACTCCTCCTTATTTAACTATATTGAAATTAAAATTGGATTTATTTTATAAAAAATATATGTACTGGAAAATCTAAATTATAAGTGATGTAATGGGTCTCGATTATATATAAACCAACTTTTTTTAATATTAAAAAAGTTGTGAGTAGTTTTTCGATCACCATTGACTGTCTGAGTGTGATCATGATCTCACTAGACATTTCTCTGGTTACTATAGAAATAATAATGGTCCAAAAAATAGTGGTGAAAGAATTCATTAAATTTAAAATTTAATGGTGTGGTATAAAAAACATGGTTATCATGTATTAGTGTTAAGACAGTGGATAAAGGGGAAAGTGGTTGTTCCTACTTAATTGTAATTTGGAGTTTTAGTAAAATCACCAAGTATCTTAATTAGTATAAAAAATGGTTTTAATATACTGAGTGACTCATGTGTTTTATGTTCTTAAGGGTTTATTAGTATATTATCCATTTTATCATGGAGATCAATGCATCCTTATGTGATAGTATTTCTGATATTCCAATTAGATGCATCAATGAAATGAGAATGATTTTATTAACTGATTTTGTAGGATGGGGTTATATTCCATTTCATTAATACCACTATCATGGAGAAATAGTTAGGGTTAAATTTATTGAATATCCACAATGATACTGTTAATCCTCTCCACCTAAGATTTAATTATTTTGTGGTTTCTTTTGTACATCGATCAATGGTTTCATTATGTGGTGTGAAATATGATTTTTCATCTAGTTATACCTTTATAGGAGCCCTAGAATCACCCATAAATACCATGGGAGTAGGGTTTTTAAATATAACTAATTTTTATTATGATATAAAATAGTGATCCTTGTTATTCATGATAGTGTTCATATATTCTGAAATTTCAATTTATGGTATGTTTATCCATCCAATGATAAAATTTGGGTTATGTGTTCTATTGTATGTTATTCCATTATGTTATTAGTATTATGAATGCACAACAATTCACCAACTATAAAATATTGATGATTATTGAGTTCTAGTGTTAAATCATAAGATGTTGTTAAGGAGGGGGTTAGTTGTGACATTGTGTATTCTAACAGAAACCTTGGAAATTTTCCTAAAACAAAGGATCATTATTTTATTTTTGGAATTGATGATGAAGTAATGGAAACAAAATACATTTTTGGAAAGAATCACATTTTTTAAGGATGATATCTTGAATATATAGAAATTATATGGTTGAATAGATGTGATATTAGTTTTTAGTGAATAATAAGGGGTTACTAATGAAATCAAAGCTTGGTATAGAGATTTCTATTTATAGACATGGTTTCTAAAGAGATGATTCTCATGTTTATTTTGATGACTAAATATATTTGAATGGAATACTTCAATAAAATATATCTACTAGGGGATGTATCTTTTTATCATATTCCATAAAATTATGAAAAAAATTGTAGTTTCAATTGACTACCTTAATGTTGATCACATTAGTTTCTTTGTTAGAGGATGTGTGGAAGATTCCTTCTTTCATGATGTAATATTAATGACTGTGTTTTTTTATTAAAATATTTTTTTTCTTTGAAGGATAAAATATATTATAGTTGTGTGGGTGAGATATAATAATATAGTTTTACACCAGAGGGTGAATGTTCCTTGGCATGAAATTTTTTGTTAATTTAATATAGTTAGTTTTATTAGAAGTTATATTAATTTCAATGAATTAGTTTTATAGATTTATTGATTTCCAAGAGATATTTATAGTAGATATATTCATATTAAGGTAAAGGGGTAAATGATATATTCTCCCTAAACATATTTTTTAATTTGGAAATGAATTATTCCATTGAGTATGAATTGAGGTATTTACACCGAGGTAATATGTTTATATTTTTTGGGAGGATTTAAATCATTTCAAAATGGTGAAAAATAATTTTAAGATAATGAAAATGACTATTTATTTTTAATATTTGATTTAAACTTA
The DNA here is from genome assembly GCA_963277665.1 of Viscum album. NCBI lineage: Eukaryota > Viridiplantae > Streptophyta > Magnoliopsida > Santalales > Viscaceae > Viscum > Viscum album. The sequence continues at coordinate 384,837 of CAUJRU010000300.1, read as the reverse complement.
ACATTGAGAATAACATCTCTTTTTTTTATTGGATTCCTATTTTGTCTGATTCCATTGGACATATTGATGACCATATTTACTGGAATTAGTCTCATGATTTCTTTAGATCACCATTATAAATTGGGATAGAGTATGAGATGTCATTATTCATGGATACTTGTGGAAGATAGAATATTAATTTATATTTAGAGAGGCATTATATTTTAAAATAGACTACATGATTGATTTTTGGAATTTTGTCTTTAATTTTCATTATGTGTTTAGTAATTTTAGGAGGTCGAATAATTATCCTAACACAATAATATTATTTATAAATAATAAAATTATGGTGAGGAGAATGGTACAATCCCCACCAAAAATTATATCTCCTCTTCTTAATATATCTCTCTAACTCTACCTAGGGAATGTAAAAGCTAAAGTAAAAGGAAATAGTGGAAGACATGAGTCATGAAGATTTATTAAAGGAATAGTTATTTTAATTTTGTTGGCACTATCATCTATTTATCCATAATTGTAGTTTTTCATTAACTATTATTTCATCGATAATTCTACGTGATTTATTTCCTAATGTACACATGAAATTAAATTTTATGAAGAGATAGTTGTTACCCTATTAAAATTTTGATGAAACAATAGTGGTATAAATTAAGTGATAAATTAATTAGGTAAAAACCATCTTACTTCATGAATTTTGGATCCATAATAGATTATTTTGTGAAAACAAATATGGTGGTTTCATTCAAGATGAAAAAACGAGCTCAACTCAGGATTTTTTTATGAATTTTTGAGATGACTGGGATGGTTGTGTGGTGGATTTTAGGCTGAGAAGTAGGTTATGAAACCTCCCAACATAAAGAAAAAACAATTCAATTTAAAATTAAATTAATTTAATGATATAAATAAAAACATTAAAGACATTATGTGAGTCACGATCACAGTCTGTCTAGGGAAATAGTGGGATGACCGAATTAGTATATGGAGGGTGTCATTACCACTATGTGGTTATAATATATACATATATATTAGAATAATACTACTTCTAATTATAAAATTTTAACTATTATAATATTTTTTGATATGAATATATTAATTCCGATGCCAAAATTGGACAAGTGAATATTCTTTTTCATATTATTTTCCACCAGGATCATAATGAAGAAACTTTTTATTGTATCTAAACTCTTCATGAAATTTTGGGGATTATATAATATTAGTTTCTGAGACCACTAAATACCCCACCTATTAAATATTTTGAAAATACCAATTGGATTTATTTTTGGAGTATAATGTGATAAAATTCTCAATTTATTGATTTTGAGTACCAAAGTTGAAAAAGAAAATTATAATTTTAAATGAATATTTTTGTTGTTTCAGTTTGAAGAAAATATCATTTTGATGATTTCATGTCGACATATCATTTTGTGGATGTGACCTATGAAATGGTTGATGATGTGGATATTGAAATTACATCGAAATAAGTTATGATGATAAATAATGATTATGATTATAAGAATCACAATATTTAATGTTGTTCCCATAGAATGGTTAAAATATTTATATTAATATACTAAAATTTTTATATGTTGAATATATTTGTGAAGAACAAATTTGAGTGGTTTTGAGTGGTTTTTAAATGGCCAGAGATTGATCAAATAATATCTAAAATTATTTGAGTTATATTTGTAACTAAAGAGAATATTTTTTGTCTTTGTATGATACATATTGGGAATTTAATATCATAGATGTAGATTTTTATGATAATATATCTTTATAAGATTTATTGATATTGTATGAGAGGTATTTTTTATTTATAGAAAAAATTTAATATGATATTAATTTCATTAAATAAAGGATAACCTCATTAGATACATGGATCATATAGGACATCTGATGATTGTAATATAATAATTGTGTATGGTATGAAGATATCATAATACAGGATAATGAAAATAAAATGTGTAACACATAAGATATTTCGTCTATTTAAGATAAATCTCTCATATGATTGTTTCCCCATATGATAGGACATATTTTAATATTTTACGATTACATATGAGATCACACAATACATAAAATTCAAATAAATGGGGATAAAAGACCAATGATGATGTGTTTCATTCACTGATCAAACAACATGATTTATCAAATGATCATGATTAAGGTATATAATAAAAGGAGAGAAGTCTCACATCATTGATGATGTGATAAATTTTTCAATATTAGCATTAAAATGTATAACAATGTCAATGTGGAGGAAATGTGATTTATTGTGTACATTATGGAGGTTTGAATAGGAGGATTATCTAGAGATTCTAGTGGATTTAAAATGTATAATTGATTGCGATTAAATGAGACAATTTCTGGATATACATAAGAATTTTAAATTTAAATATTTGAATTCAATCATTATGGATTATATAAGAAAAAAATTCAAGGTTTTTCACCTTGTAATTATTTTCAGAATATATTTATATATAATTTGAATAATAATTATAAAAAAACAATATATGTGTGAATATTAACAAGATAAATCGGAATTATCATTCATAAATAGATCATATATTTGATAAAAAAACATTTTATATCCCTATGAATATATCATTCATCTAATGTGAGGGAATAAATAATTGACGGATTTTATTTCATGGGTGAAAATTGATACTTTGTTTCTGTTTTAGTAAATAGTTAATGATTTCACATGCTCTTAGTCATTACTAACCTTTAGAAAACTCAACAAGATTCAGTGATTTATAACCTTCAAACATTATTATAATAGTAATAATCTAAGTATCAGATTTCTACTTAGACCTACCAAGGAGTAGGCTCCATCATTGATTCAAAGACTTATAAATATTAACTTGTGATTCATATCTTCTTATCAATTTTACATACATGGGAGAAATTTTTATTTATAGTAGATTACAAATTTAATAGCTCATTGGTGTAAAATTATTAAAATGGAATATTTTTAAAAAAAAATTACCATTAATTCCCCCGCTCTAATTAATATAAAAATTGGTCATTGTATTTATAGTGGTATCATATCCAATGTACATCCTTGAGATCTTAATAATTTTCAAGTAAGTCATCATAGGTTAGAGTTTCTTGAATAACATGGTGTTTCCCTACTTTAGTGGAATGAATTTTCTGGGGTGAAGCAATTTAATTCCATGAATATGTTATCATAAGGTTCAGATGTTTGTAATGGTGTTACTGTGGTATATCCATCAATTGTAAAATATAAAGGTATGATGTTTTCTAAAAAGTGGAACCTTCAAATAGATGAGATTGTTAGGAATGATATCTTATCATATTTGTTAAAAAATGTTTACACCAAAGTGATGGTTTTTTAGAAAACATAAGAAATGTGGAACAAAATGAGAATATTATTGAAGGAAACAAAAAATTAGAGATTCCACATTAGATATTTTGAAATCTATGATTGAATGTTTTAAAATGAATTAGGATGAAATTATTGATGACTATTTCACTAGGATGAATGAAATATTTAATCATATGTAATAATATAAATTGAAATCTAATGATTATAAAGTTTCTTAAAATATCAATGTGAAACATTCCATATATATTTGATCCCAAATTTTATACTATTGAAGATAGATAAGATCATTCTCTTGACTAGCTTCATAATACAATTATAAATTATCAAATGTTAAAACAAGTTGTATTACAGAGGAAAATTAAAGTAGATATTTCATCAAAGGATATGATAAAGTTGAATAAAATATAAAAAGAATTTTAATCTTTTATTGATTCATAAGAACACAATAGATGTTATGAAATCCACAATATGGTTATGTATTTTATATAAAAACATGGAAAACAAGGTATAACAAAATATAGAGTTAATATCCAAATTAAATGATTTATTTTTTGGGATATTTTATTTTGTTCAATAAATTTTTGTTGGAGAAAAAATGTATCGATTTATGTGATGAATGATATGAAAATAAGCCTCAGATGATGTTAGAAAGAGTTTCTTTTAATGAATTCAAGAGGTCAGAATAAAGGGGGAAAATATAGAATAATCAAATAGGGTATTTTGAGTAAGGATTAATTTTTTCCCTAATTTAGTGGTTATAAAAATGAACATTCTAGGTAATCTGCTAATTATATAAAATGTTTTTAGATGAAAGGAAGATAGATTAAAAGCTAAAGAAGGGGAATGAAGAGATGTGACTTATATGGTCCACATATTGAAAACTGAATATTATATATGACTTGAAGAAAATGATCAACATAATAATGAATTAAAATATATTTAGAATATTGTGAGAAAGGTGAATAAAGATAAAAACATGTTGTGAATTAGCGAAAATGATTTCATAGAGGATATAAGGCTTCATTAATAAAATGTGTTTGATAATGAGAGATTAATAGAATAATTTTAGAAGAAGACGAATCATCAATAAGAATCACATAACATGAATAAATAAAAGAATCTTACAGGTGAAAAGACCATGGAATAATTATTTGTAATTTTTAAAAATCTATAGAAATTAGATCTTAATAACCATAGGGTGTTGATAAATCTTATGCATCGACTCAGGTAAAACACAAACCATTAATATCATCAAATATTAAATCTATTTTTTCAAAATTTAAATATGTTTATGATGGTACTATATAGTTATTTTACTTTTTCATCTATTTTTTTATTCTGAATATGTTTTACAAATTAGGTTCCACATATTTTCATGAAATGTATGAAAGTTATTTTTACATGTGATTAATATGATTAATTGTTATGTTGTCATTATTTATTTGTCTTGTGATCTGTTCGAGCATGTGGGTTAGACCTTGGTAGGGGACCATGTGTCTACTTGGGAACTGGAAGTTATTGGTAGGTATGGACTAGACAACCATGTTATGGAGGGGTGTATGTTCAGTAGGCAATGCCCAGTTCTTAAATTGGTATAGATGGATGAACCCTACCAGAAGTGTTGTGGCACTACCTTGGATGAGATGTATGGTCTCGAATAATAATTCTGTGCTATAAATGGGGTAGGTGAATTTAACACCCTATAATGTTAATGTCACAACCCATACCCCGGGGCCCATTTCGTTACTACACAAATCCCACCTTCTATAGGAAAGGGGATGATGACTAGAACCTAAATACGTATTCCCTAAAACTAATAAGGAATTTCCTTTATAACCTATAAACACATGCAACCAAGCACACAACGAGATACAAACAAAATTAAAACTGTATAACAAAAAGAGTGTTGAATGTAAGTGGGTTCAGAATTCAATCCCGACAGTAAAGGAACAAGTACAATATAAATACATTACATATGATGAAAGAGAAATATAACTACTTGTTTGTACTCTGTGGTTCCTACCTGAAGGGTAGGTACAAATCGCCTCCTCAGCACTCCACGTCTGCACATCTTCTCTGCGTACAAACACGCCATATGGTCCAAATACGTGCAATTTCTAGACCTCGTACCCTCATCCTCAAACAGAATTGTCCATCATCTACACCAAACAAAACATGTTGCGGTCATAAGTAAAGCAAGGAGGAGTATAACGATACTCAGTAGGGACCCCAAGACCCTCAAGGACTCACAAAATCCACAAAGGATAAACCACAAGATATAAAATCAAATAAAAACCCTATTTACGTATATTCCCATATATATACATATGTAATTAAGTATACCCATCTCAATCATGATGAAAAAACAGAGTCCAACTCAAAGCCCGAAGCACAACTGTACCACAATAGAAAGAATACCAAAATGGTATGCACCACACAGGTACGCCACACAAATTAATATAACCAACGTATTACCATAAAGGTAAGTACCACATAGGTATGCCACATAGAAGAATACCACCAAGGTATTACCAAGAAGGAAAAGTACCACACAGTTACGACCTCATATCAGACCAATTATTTCATTGGTACAGTAGTAGAGATGATTAGATGTAACTACTGAATCATCTTACTCTGTTAATAGGCACTGATGCTGACCAACATAGGATTGATCAATGCTAACCCACACATTATTTCTCAGGGCTGACACACACAGGATTGCTCAGTGCTGACCAATGCAGGATCACTAGCTGCTGACCCACACACGATCGCTCGGAGATAACCCACACAATATCTCTAGGTGATGACCCTTATAGGATCGCTCGGTACTGACCCACACATGATCATTATTCATTCTTCAAGTAACATCTAGCTATTGGGTCCCTCCACTAGACTCTCTTATCTCCAGAAGGGTCCACTCTAGAATCCACTGGTCGATACTCCAACTCCAACAATGTCTCAAGAAGATGTATCCTAATGGACATCCATGTCATAGGGGTCTCAACACAAGAGACGGTGCGTCAATCGGTAGCCCGGTCTGTGAGTTATTAGTCTTTTAGTCTCGATGGCCCAGTTGGATTCGTGCTCGATCTAACCCAACTGTACTCTAAATCTAAATCACCAGTATGGTATACCAAAAGGACTATCTAGCTTCATGGTTTCTCTCACAGCTGGTGGTTCGTCAATCGGATGCCTGGTGCCAATGTTATGGCTGATAGAGTGAAAAGTTCGAAGCGGGCCCTGCTCTGGTCTGACCCGGTCGAATCGACCTCGCCCGACCCGGCCCGTTGGATCCGGCCCAGCCCACGGGGCCCGACCCAGACGTGCTGGGCAGCGGTGGTTGCGGACATTGATGTTCATGGGTGGCGGAGGCTGCAGGGCGGCATTGTTGCATCGTCGCCTTCATCTTGGCCGGCGGTGGTGACAGCTATCGTTCTCGTGCCCCACCGAAGTTGGATTTCCGTCCACCTCCATCACGAAAAACACAACAATTAAACAGAAGATTTTCAGGGAGGTTGGGAAATGTTTTTTTGGCCCACACTCTCCAAGTTATAATGGTAGAAAGCAGTTATATACTCTTCCTGATTTTTATGATGAATTATCATGAACGTGTAAGTGGAAGAAATTCAAACAACCTCCTACAACATCTCAAAAATATTATTCCCAAACCCGCAGAAGAAAACATCCACAGATCAACTAGTTAGAGAGTTGATTACCTTTATTTTTTTTAGAAGAGAAGAACATGGGAATATATAATCTTACATAATGAAACCCCTACCTTGATTGCTTATTGGCGTTGGAAGGGATGAAGTCAGTGATGTCGACATTTCCAAGATCATCAGTTTGTTGTCGTCAAAGATTACCTATGTTGGTTACCTCCACAAGGTGCTTCAGATCTGGATCGGGGTCAGTTTCCTCATTCTTCGATCCCCGGTAGTCGTTCTTCATTGGGAGGTGTTCTTTGTTGGAGAGGGTAAAATTTTCTCCAACTACATTTCCAACACTTCTCCCAACAAAATAATATCCAATATAAATTAAATTAGGTTTTATTAATTTAATTAGAATTGGAACCATTAATCAATATGTGTTGGCATAATTAATGTGGAGGAAGTTCAAGAGACTTCTGCACATTAAAGAGGTATTTTAAGAGCTTCTCCCATTATGAGAGTTCGGGTGGCCCCACCTTTTGAAATTCAAAATTGGGGGGTTTTAGGATCAGGTGGTCCCCACTACCATAATCCATGTGGGAGGTTTTAGTTCAAGTGGTCCCCACATTTATAACCATTACTTGGGAGATTTCAACAAAAAGATAAATAAAATATTATTTTATTTTATTTTATTTCTATTTCCATGAAAAACCCAAATTCTATCTTTCACACTTGACCAACTGCGGTCGAGGTGATGGACCCCTTAAGCGAATACCATCTCTTGGAGTTCAACGGTGGCCTCAGATTTCAATTTCGAGCACCTTTTCAAAATTTAAAAAAACCTACTCGTTCATTTACTGAACGTACCTAAAAAATGTTCATAAATTCATTCCATGCACTCCGGGCTTCAGAATCACACACAGTCAATTTTTTCTGTCTCGTAATGTTTCGAGTTAATAAAAAAATTACAAGAAATTTCCAGGACTTTACATTCTCCCCACCATATGGATTTATGTCCCCTAATCAACAACTCAAGTCTAGGAATACATGTGGGGGTACTGAGAACAAATTTGAGCCTCCCGCTACCATGTGCTCTCATTGAGGTTCATGTGCTGCCAACGAACATGCACCAGAGGTATCGACAACCCAAGAAGGACCTGATCCTGTATATCCTCAATATCAACTGGAACCTCCATAGATGTCACCACATCGTCGATATCCATCACTCTGTGGTCGATGAAATAGGATGGGTCATTGAATTATCTCCTCAGCGGGGTACATGGAAGACGTCGTGCACCCAGTCCAACTGAGGTTGAGAGCTAAGCAGTAAGCCACCTCTCTAAATATATTGAGTACCTCGAAAGTTTCGATAAACCTCAGAGATAACTTTTCGCCTTGGCCAAATCTCCACAAACCTTGTTGATTTGAGCCCAGTAGAAGGACGTGGTCACTATCCTTGAACTCCAGAGGTCACCATCTCTTACCAACAGATGACTTTTTCCTGCTCTGTGTAGTCTTCATCCTCGCTTAGATGATCTACACCTTCTCTGTGCTAGCCCGAACCATCTATGGACCCACGAGTGTTGACTCCCCTTGGTCATTCCAAAACAAATTTGATCTGAAAGGTCGCTCGTACAATGCCTCAAAAGGTTCCATCCCAATGGTGGAGGGATTACTTTTGTTGCATGAAAACTCCACCAAATCCAAGTGATCCTCCCATCTATGAAAAAAGTCGAGGACGCCAGCATGCAGCTTTTCATCGAGGGTATAATGGTCCGCTCAGTCTGGCCATCCATCTGAGGATGGAAGGCGGTTCTCTAAAGAAGTTGCATCCCGAAGGCCTCCGACAACCCCTACCATAGCTGGGAAGTAAAACATGCATCACAATCAGAGACAATCATTGAGGGTACTCCATGTATCCCTACAATCTCTTTCACATAGATGCATCCCACGCACTCTACTGAACCCTGCTCTCTGATTGGTAGGAAGTGGGATGACTTTTTGAGCCAGTCAATGATCACCCAAATAAATTCATGTCCCCTAGATGTACGTGGAGGTCCTGTCATGAAGTCCATGGATATCCCATCCCTCTTACACTCTAGGACCTCCAATGGATGAACCAAGACTGCTGGTACCTGATGCTTTGCCTTCACTTACTGAAAAGTGAGGCACCGAGAGATAAACTATTCAACTATTTTCTTAATTCCCAGCCACCAATGTTGTCGTCAGAGATCGTGGTACATTTTCGCCACTCCTATATGAACCTCTATAGGGGAAGTGTGGAACTCTCCAAAACTTCTTCCTGAAGTGACACTGGTACAATTGTACGTCTTGTGAAGAGGATGATGTGCTCCCCTCCATCATAAAATCTATCAGGTGCATTTTCTATCTATACTTGAGAACTTTGTGTCTCGTAGTCATTGTCCCCACGCTGTACAACCCTGACTCACTGTTGAAGTGGGGTAGTGAGTCTAATAGACTGACGAAAATCTAATCCATCTCGATCCACAAAGGACATCTACAAAACGGCCTGCTTCTATATCACCTCACCTAGCAGTTGTATACCAGATCATCAGCTGAGTGCATCTTCTAAAACATTCCCCTTCCCTGAATTATAGAATTTCACGAATTCATTATCCTGGAAGAACTAGAGCGAACATCAACGTCTCAAGTTCATGTCCTTCTTAGAGAAGATATACCTGAGACTATTGTGATACAAGTAGACTATAAAATGTTCGCCCATCAGATAGTGTTTCCACATAATTAATGAAAAGACAACTACTACAAACTCCAGGTCTTGGGTAACGTAGTTCTACTCATGTTGTCTCATATTTTGAGAAACATACACGATCACTTCTCGCTCCTACTTTAGGAAAGATACGAGCCCAGTCATGGATGCGTCACAGTAGACTACATACCATATTCCCTCCTCTGGAAGCCTCAAGATGGGGGCACTAGTCAGCCTCTTCCTCTGGTCCTGAAAACACTGTTGGCATCTCTCTGACCACATGAAGGGTTTCCCCATCTTCGTCTACGCTGAATGTGGTGCTGAAACTCTAGATAAATTTGGCACAAATATAATATAGTATCTAGACAAACCCTGGAGGCTTCTTACCCCTGTCACACTCCTAGGTGGCTCCCAAGCATGTAATGCCTTAATCATCACTGGATCTACTACAACTCCAGCCTTTATATGGTATGTCCCAGAAAGGAAACCTCTTGGATCAGGAACTGAATCTTTGAGAGCTTACCATAAAGTTGTTGCTCTCCGAGTGTGTCTGGTACTACCTACAAATGGTAGGAATTCTCCTCCTCGGTAGTCGAGTAGATCAGAATGTTGTCGATGAATACTAAGACAATGAAATCAATGTATGTCTGAAAGAACCTATTCCTGAGTCCCATGAACACTGCTTGAGTGTTGTTCACGCCAAATGGCATAACTAAGAACTCATAATGTCCATAATGACAACAAAAGACATCTTCTTTACATCCAAGTCTCGTACTCTGAGATGGTGATAGCCGGATATCAGACCTATCTTTGAGAACCACAGTGCTCCCTTAATCTGATCAAAGAGGTTTTCAATCCTTAGATGTTGGTACTTGTTATTCACGGACACCTAGTTTAGGCACGAATAGTCAACACAAAGTCTGAGGCTCCCATCCGCCTTCATGGTGAAAAAAAATCAGGGTTGTCCATGGAGAAACACTAGGCTAAATGAACCCTTCCCCATGCAAGTCCTCCAGCTATACCCGCAGCTCATGAAGCTTCATGGAAGCCATCCGATAGGCTGGTTTAGATATCTGTGTTGTCTTTGGTTAATAGTCATTGTAAAATTCCTCCTATCTGCAAGGAGGTAGACCAGAAACATCATCATGGAAGACATCCATGTACTGGTCAACCACTACAAGATAACTCAAACTCTCTACATCAACTACTCCGATGGTAAGGCCAACCAACTGATGAGTGATTGGTTGTACTCTCCTCTGGGTAATTCCATCATGTGCTGCAAAGGTTCCCTTTTCACTAATGAAGGTAAAAATAGTCCCATCCATGTAGACACACTGCACTTTGGGCCTAATACAGTCAATATGAGCAAGGACTATTGATGAGCAGTCCATACCCAAGATGATATCGTATGGCCTCGACTCTGCTACTAGGTGATCCCAGTCAAAGCTCTTAACTCCTAGAGTATGCTCACACTACCAGAATCAGTGAGTAATCATTGAATCCGCTCCTGTAGGAGTCTCTATCTATAATGATCGAGCCAATTACATTGTCGAAATATCCGAGATCCGAACGAGGGTAGTGTAAACAAAAGAATGAATGACACTTGTGTCTATAAGTACTGCATATTAGGTGTAAAAGACATAGATCATACCTCGTATAATATCCGTAGTGTCGTGATCGTAGGCCTCAGCTGCCTGGAGCTGAGCTCATCCTTGTCCTCCTACTCCCTGTGGTTGGGGTGGACCACCTGGTGGTTGTAGCGGTAACATATCGAATCATCGCCCATCACCAGGCACCCGACCATCTCCTCTTCCATGTCTGCCTACTCCCTATGGACCTCCTTGGTCAAAACTTTGTCTCTGTCTGGGCGGTCCTTCAATTGCCTACTGATCATCCGTACAGAGAGTCGGACAGTCATGAGCCATGTGACCCTTCCCACCGCATGCGTAACACTGCCCTCTCCTGGAATGACTGGCTCTACCTCAGGTGCCCCGCACAACCGACCTTGAATTCTATGGTCGCCCACCTCTAGGTCTAGTCCTCTTGGACCCCTAAAACATTTTTTGGATACCATCTCCAAAAGACCCTGCTACATGATGACTAGTGGTGGTTCTCGCTGCTGGTGACTACTCAGAAAGAAAACTCTCCACTAAGAGGGCTCGCTCTAACACACCTGCCTCTGTCGGGATAGTGAGAGAGATCATCGAAGCCCTAATCTCTAGCCTGAGTCCCTGCTCAAAGGTCTGGGACCTGAAAAATGGGTCCCACACCATATCGGTGGAGTAACGTAAGAGGTCATAGAACATTTCTGAGTACTATGACACAGTCATGCTTCCCCATTGCAGATGAAGAAGCTCTTGTATGCGCACAACGCGATGATTCACTCGAAAAAACTATGCCCAAAATAGGTTCTTGAAGTCTTGCCAGAGAAGCGTCACCTCATTGTGTACCTGGATCATCAAGATCCAACATCTTCCTACTACATCCTGTAGAAGGATGGCGGCAAAGATCACCATTAGATCATCTGGTGTCCCGACTAGTCGGAAAACTCTCACCACAGCATCCTTCCAATCTTCAGCTGCATGTGGGTCCGTCTCTCCCCTAAACCTGGGTGGCCTCCGGCGCTGGAACTCGTACAACATGATAATTTGGTGTGAACCATCTTCTTCTAGAGATGGTGGAATTGTTGGCCCTGTGGGTAGTGGTACCGCTGGTGCATCTGATGGTGCCCAATTGGAAGAGGGCCCGACACCGAGGCCTTGTCGCTCTGTGGGATATCAGTGCGTACTATATCCAGAACCATAGATTGCAATCTGTGTGGAGGCATCCTAAAAATAAATAGGTGAAACACGGTCAATAAGTTATACCTAGTGAGCTTAATCAAATATATCACAAAGAAAACTCATTATAACACACATGCAATCAATGTTTTTGTGTACTAAGTTGGGAATCAGATGCCAGGGTCTTGGTGTACCGATATGTTGGCCGCCGCACCAAAATTGGATTCCCTAAACTGATAACCACACTCAATACACATAAAAATATTGTGTATTAAAAGAATAGATTCCTATGTTCAACTATAGAACCGAATCCATTGATACCTATTTGTCACGACCCATCCCCCGTGGCCAGTGCTGTGACTACCCCAAGCCCGCCTTCCATAGGAAAGAGGCTGGTGACTAGCACCAAAATTCATATTCGTAAAAACTGGGAAGGCATTTCCTTTATAACCTATAAACACATGCAACCTAGAACACAATGAGATACAAACACAAGTAAAATTATATAGCAAAAAGGCTGCTGAAAGTAAGAGGGGAGGGATTACAAGACCAACAGTAATGGTACAAGTAAAACTGAAATACAATACAACTAAATAAAGAGAATGAAAGATACTTGGTCGTCCTCCAAGGTTCCTACAAGAAGGGTAGGTACATATCGCCTCCTCAACACTCCACATCTGCATGTCTTCTCTGCGTACCAACACACCCTACGATCCACCTCCAAGAACCATCCAGACATGGTACCCTCAGCCTCAATCAGCGTTGTATGTCATCTGCACTAAACACAACAACGTGCGGGCATAGCCAGTATAGGGGTGAGTATAACGATACTCAGTAAGGACCAAAATACCCTCAAGGTATCACAAAATACAAAAATTATAAACCACAATGTATAAAATCAACTGACAACCGTACTAAGGTATATGACCATATATATACCTATGTTATCAAGTATACCCATCTCAATCACGAGGAAAACACAAGGTCCAACTCAAATCTCAAAACTCAAATGTTCCACAAAGGATTTAATACCATGAAGCTATGTACCACACAGGTACGCCGCATATAATAATACCACCAAGGTATTACCAAGAAGGTAAGTACCACACAAGTACGCCACATAAAAGAATGCCACCAAGGTATTTCCACGAAGGAAAAGTACCACACAAGTACGAACTCACCTCACACTAGGTATTTATTATGTAATGTAGTAGAGATGATTAGATGTAACTACTGAGTCATATTACTCTGTTAAGAGGCTCTGCTGCTAACCAACACAGGATCGTTCGGTGCTGACCCACACATGATCGCTCAGTGCTGACCCACACAGGTTTGCTCCGTGCTGACCCACAGAGGATCGCTCGATGATGACCCACAAAATATCGCTACGTGATGACCCACACATGATCATTCGGTGCTGACCCACACAGGATTGGTAGGTGCTGACCCCCACATGATCACTCGGCACAAACCCACACTTGATCACTATTCATTTTTCACATCGTAGCCATCTACTGGGTTCCCGCACTATGCTCTCTTGTCTCAGGGTGGGTCTGTAACACAAGCCACTGGTCGATACTCCAACTTCTATGAAGATTCATGAAAATTTATCCCATGGAACTGCCACATCATAGGGGTCTCAACGCAATAGATAGTGCATAAATCGGTTTCCCGGCCAGTTTGTTATTAGCCTTTTAGTCCCGAGGGCCCGGTTTGATTCATGTTCAATCCAACCCGACCATAATACAAAATTATAAAAATCTATAGTAGGGTATACCAAAGGAACCATCTCTCTCTAAGGTTTTGAGCACCGATGGTGGTTCGTCAATCCGACTCCAGGTGCCAAAGTTATGGTCGATAAAGCCAAAAGTTTGAAGTTGGCTGGGGACTGGTCCGACCCGGTCAGCCGACCCAGCCTGACCCAGGCAGACCCAACCCGACCCCATTTAGGTCGACCCAGATATATGGGTTTGGTCCGGCCCACTGGGTCCGGCCCGACACATGGGGCCCAGCCTACGCTGGGCACTACGGAGGCCTCGGAGCAGCGTGAGGCCGTAGAAACGGCAGAGGCCGCGAGGCTACGGGGGCCGCAAGGGCGGTAGGAGGATGTGGGGGCCATGGGACCACGAGTCCATGGGGTCTGTGAGGGTGGTGTGAGGCCACGGGTGGGCCGCGAGTGTCACAGAGGCCGTGAGTCCGCAGACAGCGTGGGACCGTGGGGCGGCGGAGGCTGCGGGGTGGCAAAGGCCGCTAATAGAGGAGGCTGCATGGTAGTGTCGGCTGCCAGCGGCAGTGGCCGCTAGGGATAGTGGCCATAGGGAGGCATTGGCCAGGGACGGTGGAGGCCAGGGGCGGGGCCGTGCCACGGACGGCGGAAGCCGTGGGCGGCGCGGGGCCTCGGATTGTGGAGGCCGCGAGAGGCGTGGGGCCGCGAGTCGGCAGGGGTCGCTGGTGGGTGATGGCGTCAGACGACAGAGCCCACGTGTAGCACGAGTCTACGAGTTGGGGGAGGCCCTGGGAAGCAAAGGATATAAGGCGGTGCCATTGCGCTATCTCCTTTATCGCGGTCGGTGGTGGTGTCGGCCGCTTTTCTCGTGCCCTACCGATGTTGGATTGTCGTCCTCCTCCATCGCAAAGAACCCAACAATTAAACACAAGACTTTCGGAGAGGTTGTCCCATGTGTTTTTTCCCCACTCTCCATGATAGAGAAGTAGAAAGCAGATATAAACTCATCCTAATTTTTATGATGAATTATCTTGAATGGTTAAGGGGAAAAAATTCAAACAACCTCCCTACAACCTACTACAAAGATGATTCCTAAACCCACAGAAGAAAACATCTGCGGATCAACCAGTTAGAGATTTGATCCTCGTTATTTGTTTTATAAGGGAAGATCATGTGAATATATATTCTTACACAACTAAACCCCTACCTTGATTGATCGTTGATGTTTGTAGGGGTGAATTCAGTGATGTCGGCGTTTCCACGATCCTTGGTTTGTTGTCGTCGAAGACATGTTATGATGGTTTCCTCTGCAAGGTGCTTCTGATCGAGCTCAGGGTCGGTTTCTTCATTATTCAATCTCCAATGGTCATTCTTCTCTGGGAGGTGTTCTTCGTTGGAGAGGGTAAAAGTTTCTCCAAGTGATTTTCAAATACTTCTCCCAACAAAAGAATAGACAATATAAATAAAATTTGGTTTTATTAATTTAATAGCAATTAGAACCATTAATCAAGAGGTGTTGGAATAATTAATTTGGTGGAAGTTCAAGAGACTTCTCCACATTAAAGAGGGATTTTATGATCTTATCCCATAATGAGTGTTTGGGTGGCCCCAACATTAGGAATTCAAAATTAGGGGGTTTTAGGCTGGGGTAGTCCCCACCACCATAACCCATGTGGGATGTTTTAGTTCAGGTGGTCCCCGTATTTATAACCTTCACATGGGAGGTTTCAAAAAAAAGAAAAATAAAATAAAGATTATTTTCTTTTATTTATATTTCCATGAAAAATACAAATTATATCTTTCACACTCGACATACTACGGTCATGTCGAAGGTCCCCTTAAACGAATATCGGTGATGCGGGTTCAACTGTGTCCTCAGATTTCAATTCTGAGCATCAGATAAAAAGTTACAAAAACCCGCTCGTAAATTTACTGAATGTACCCGAAAAAAAGTTCTAAAATTCATTATGGGCACTACGGGCCTCGGAATCACATGCCATCAATTTTTACAGACTCTTAAAATTTCCATTTAAAATAAATTTACAAATAATTTCCAGGTATTTATAGTTAATGATTTATAAAGTTAAATGATATGACTCATATTAATAAGGTTGTACTTTCTTTTATAGATCCATTCTAATTAGAACATAATATACAAGAGAATTTATCCTAGAGTAGTGATATGTATGGGTAAGATTATAGAAAATTTCCATGGATATGTGTAAGTGGTTATAAAGCACACTGAAAATAACATGTCTTGTCCTATGGGGATAGTCATTAGACTAATGATCAATTAGGGAATATGGGTGGGCCCTAGGTAGGTGATCCCATTCAATTAGGGAAATAAGATGTTTCTCTAAGGCGAGGACCAAATAAAAATGTTAAGGATTTTTCTATTCAATCAGTGGGGTCAATGTTTTCTATAACATGTTTATCCTGATGTGTTTCTAATTGTGTTTCCCATGGGGGACCTATGATTTTTGTGCAACCATGGGTGAGATAAATGATTTTAACCTAGGCCTTGGACTTAATTAAGAGTGTCATCGAAGAGAAAATGTGAGACTTTATGGACTGTTCTGAGGGAGCTTCCTAAAGATGTCCATATATTCTGAGTGTGCACAAAATATTTTATTTGACCCACACAAGACAAAGAGAATTTCCAAGAATTTTATACCTTTCATATCTGAATATAAAACTGAAAATTTTCTTATGTCATAGTATACCCTCTTAGTTAGAGACCATGATTTTTTATACTAATTATCAATTGGTTTATATATATATAATGCATGATTATGGTGATTTTTTAGGATATCTTATGATTATTCCATTTCAATTATTTAGTTATAAAATAATTTTTAATTTTCTAGCCATGTTTATTCCATGTTTGGGTGTGTTTAACATGTTTAAACCCGGTGGCATTATTCCTTTATTTGATCTATGTTTATCATGTATTGAAAATTGGTTCTATTAGAAAACAGAATGGAATTTAATAAGAGTTGTTTCAAGTGATAAATATTTTAAAAAATGATATTGGTATTGAAAATATGTTTTTAAACTAGACATAATGGTTAACATGGTTAAGGGACTTAAATATATAATTGGAGGTATCCTAATAAGATTTGTGACTCCTACCAAGCGTATTCCCTTCGTTGTATGCAATGCATGTTTTTAAGACACATGTAAGTGAATGGAAATCGAAAAATTTGGTGGCCATTCTTTATTACTGATGCCCATGGATGTTTTAGTATAGTTGATGAATGGTGTATGAAGAGTGTTGTGATGATGTAATCATATCATCTTTACGTCTCTAATGTTTTTCATCTAGTGTATATTTATATGAATTTGATGTTGTTTATTTGTTTTTGTGTAATATAATTCATGTATGGGCCATGTTAGATTTTCAATGTGAAACAGCTCCCAAATGGCAATATTTGATTCCATAGTGCTTGTCATCTACCTATTGATATTGGGACTGGGCACAGAGCCTTGTTGATGAGTGGTTTAGGTGACATGTTTGGTAGACCCAAGAGGATTTGATGCACCATTCTATTTAAATATATAATATTTTATGAATTATATGTTTTAAATTTAAATTTATTTTGTATAACTAATTTTCATAATATAAATACAATATAATATAAAATATTTAAAACATTGATCAAATTATTCAGGAATTTTTTTTGATGTGTTAAAATGAATGCCATTAAAAATGAACTTCCTTTAAATTTGAAAAAATCATGTTAATTAATTTTTAACTAATAAAAATTTAATTCAAAATCCTAAATTTTTTAATCCATATTTATGAATTTTATAAACGATTAACAAATGATCATTCTAATTTATAAATAAAATACTTATTTAAATATTACATGGAATCCATATAAATTTTTTTAAGGTTTAATTATTTATTATTATTACTTAGAATAATTTTATAAAACATATAGCTTTTTAAAATATTTAACATATAATATTTAATTAACATTTATAATAAATGTATCAAAAATATTTTACCAATTAAAAAAACATTTTATAGTAAATTAATTATAAAATTCATTTTTCATCATTTAAAAACTATTTAAAAATAATCTAATTCAATTCATAATTGAGTTTTCTAAATTAATAAATAAATGTTTCATTTATTAGTAGGAAAATTACGAACAATGTAATATTTAACATAGGATTGTAAAATAAATTTTATATTACCGAACATATTTAATTTTATAACAAAATTATATAAATATTTACTTTTTTTATATATTCTAAAAATATATTTTTAATATAAAAACTGTATTTATATACATATTATAATTAATTGGATATAAATACTATATATATTTCTATATGAAAACCATTATATCATTCATTTTATGAAATTTCACATTAAATATATGAAATTGTTATGAATAGTGGTAATTTTATAATCCTATTTATATTATGTAAACTATTTACATAATTGAAATATCCAAAATTGATGCATTATTTAAACCATTAGAAAATACAACTTAAAAAATTATTTGGTCTAAATAATATCATAAATAATGTACCATTTAATTCTAAAAATTAAAATTTTACTAATTAATTAAAATTTGTAATATTAAATTTGAATAAATTTATATTTTGTCATAAGTTATATAATTTATAATATATTTATAAATTAAACGTATTTTTCCTAAAAAACACATCATTTTATGATCGCATGAAATTGTTTAGAATTTATCCAAATGTATTTAAAATTTTTGGTTTTAATTTATGGACCATTTTATTTATTAATTTTTCAATGTTATTTATAAAATAATTATAAATTAATTATAATTTAGTATTTTATATAGTTCATAAAAATAAAAATATTCCAAAAAAACGTTTTACTATGATTAATAAACAATTTATAAACTACATAAATTTTACAAAAAATTATTAATATTAACATCCTAATACTAGTGTAAAAATTAAATAAATATATTCAAAAAAAGAGAAATTAATGATGGCCATTTTATAAATAATTAAATAATTAAAACATTTATTGAAATTATATGATGACTCTAAAATATTTGATTTCATTATTTATAAAGAAAATTTAAATAATATAAAACTATGAAGCTCTACTTTCCCATGGAAATGAAGCAAATTATGTTAACTTTTAAATGTAATCCATTCTTCCCACTCTATACTACACTAATAGGTTGTAGGAACTACCCATGGTGATAATATATGTTTTAGAAAGAATATTTAATCACGTGGCTTGCATGAAATCATCCATACTCAAAATGATGAATCTCACAACTTTATATTGTCATCTTTAACAAATTTCATTCAATTAAACACATCTTCTATATTCAACATATCAAGATAATTATTTTTATTTTAATATTTCATTTAATTCCACTAATTAATTCAAGTAACTTAATCCATTCATAATTAATACTATTTAATCCATTCATAATAGAATATAATTTTTGAAACCATATCAGAAAAATACATTCACTAAAATTTATTTTTTTCACATACATATTGTTCATCAAGAATATTTTATCCTAATTGTGTGAGAATATAGGTTTCAGAAAATAAATCATATGGAAATTAAAGATGACATCTTGAATAGGGAGAATTATAAAGATTTTTATAGTGAGTAACCAAATTTTATTCTTGATAACAATGGATCAAGGGTGTTTAAATTAAATAATCCATTGTATGGATTAAAGTACACTCTATGGTCCTTATATCTAAGGCGAGATAATATTTTTAAATAGTTTAGGTTAACTAAAGGACAAGATTTCATCAGCTTGTAGATAAAAAGATTTGAATCTTTTATATATATAGTCATTGTATAAATTGATAACATCATCCATTCAAGTGACCAGGAAAGTAAATGAAAAAATATTTCTACATAATTAAATTAGAAAATTTGAGATTCCCATGCTTAGTGAGTTGATATTCTTCATAGAGGTACAAGTCATGAAAAGATAAAATTTTATATTATATTATTATGAGAATTACATGAGGGGACTATTGAAGAATTTTGAGGTAGAGGGCTCAATCCTAATGTCTACACACATTCATGTAGGGACGAAATTATCTAATAATTCTAAAGTAGTGATTGTAAATTTGAGAGAATTGAAAAAACTAATTAAAAACCATATTTATATCATATACTCTATATAAATTTTTATTCCATTAGTAACTATATCGCATTTAAAAGAGACTAAAATGGGTCACATCTAATGGTTCCCAAAATTTATCTATGATATATCAAAGGGAGTGTGATTTATTACAATATTTATATGAGTGGATAAATTTTTTAATATGTATATTTTTTTACATGATGATCATGTAGGTTATTATGAGGATATAACATCCACTTATGTTGTAATTTTTCTCTTGAGAGATATTTTTGTGAGTTAGATCTTGAAAAAGAATAATTTATTTACATTATTAACTATAGAGGTAGTGTATGTGGCATCTAGAAGTTTCTAAATGTAAATAATTTTTGAAATGAAGAAGTTGGGTTATTTTGAAGAAAAAGTTCATTAACCTCACAAAATCCATTATGATATTCAACGTGATATTGAAATTTACAAAACCATTATTGAACATTAATTTTCGAAGCATAATGTTATTTAATTTCATTGCAATAAATAAAGGCAGGGTAACATATAAATTAAGTTATAATTTTTATATTATAAATATTAGTTGGCGGATATGGTTCCAAAGGAAAAATTTGATATTTTTAGGATAATGATAAATGTTTATGTAGCACACCCTATTTTAGATAAATTACTATTTATTTATGTATTTTTGGTATATATTATTTTGGGGTTATGTTTTAGGTAGTTCAACGGAATTTTGGAATTTAATTAAAAATTTTATGGATGCACATGGTTTGATCATAATGAGTAAAAACCATGTGACACATTTAATAAACCACCGAAACGAAAAAAGTCATTGGGAAGGTGCATAGTTGAAAAGCGGTTCGGGCAAACTATACAGATTCTTAAGGGAAACTATAAAATCCTACTGTCATTTGGGATAGTTTCTAACACATGGTTGGAAAAAAAAAATTCTAATCATGAAATCAGGCCTTGTTGGGTGTTAGTGTGAGATAGTAGTAACTGCATGGTGGGTGCACAATTTTCTAGAGTGTGTGGCCTAACTATGCCCCATATAGTTGACAGCCCAATTTTTTTGGATCTATTGCAATTCTCATTTTGAGTCACATTTTCTGCTACTAATTACATAGCATGAATTCATTTTCCTTGCACGTTGCGGGAGGCAATTAAAATATAATAAAGTGATTTTTTTTGGGTTATCATATGTTTATTAGTTATATAGATTCATTTATAAGTTCATGTTATTCATTATTCATATTACTTCGAATGATTATCTATCTATTTGAATCATATATATAATCCATTATGGATAGATATATATTTTTTAATTTTAATTCAAATGTGATACGATTATTCAAATTGAAGGAAAAGAGATCCATGTTTATATAATGGAGATCTAAGCCTTATATTTTTTGATTTTGTGACACTCTTATTTTATATAATACTTTTAGATGTAAGGGTATTCAATCATTATTCCACATGATTATAAAATGGTGTACTACTTTAAAATTTATTGAATTTATTTATATTTTATTGAAAAAGTTGTGTGGTTTGATTGAATCCTATTTTTTAATGTTTTTGTGGAATTTTTTGTAATTGGTTGATTCTGTCGATAGTTAGTTTCCATCATGATTCTAAAATGATGATTTTAAAATTATGGGTATGTTTTAATTATAGGAAAAAATGATGGCAATAATGTTTTTCATAAAATAATTTTCTTATCAAAATAGATTGGCATGGTATTAGACTTACATAGTTGATGTGAGTTCATTTTCATTATATGTGACCCAATATAATGGGTTTGTTACATTTTGGCACCCAGTATTGGTTACCTTGTTATGACTTGGTAGATTGAGGATATACCTCTCATGAGTGTTGAAATTTACATTGGTAATGCATATATGGATGTGTGGATTTTTGAGTGGGTATTCCAGATGGAATTTTAGTACTGTTTTTCATAGTTTATTTTATTACATTTCATGGAGAATTTTTTTTGGAATTGAAAACTATTTTGGATTTTATATAAAAAACATTATAAGTTTTCAAAATATATTATGTAAATTTACTAATATTTTTTTATTTGACTAGAATGAGTTGGGAAGACATTGGTGATATCCTTATGAATTTAAACTCACTCACTTCTTCGATCTATTGTGAATATGTGCATGCATTGTTTTGTTTGATTAATTTATTGCAGTTTGGATATTATATTTTCAAATGTAGAATCATAACCAAATTATTATGATGTTGTTGGAATTATCTTCCAGATTTTGGTGTCTTCGGGATGTCTCGAAAGGCTTGTAACACCCACTACCTCTTCCCATGCCAATTGGTGAGGAGAAGAATTTATAAATGGTAGTAGTTTGTTTGATACACAATTATTTGTCTGGGTAAGTTCATATATATTTGTAATTTTATTTAAGAGATTGATTGTTAGAGAATGAGATTTAGATCATTGAAAGGCTCAGCTAACCTATTTATCTTAATGTTTAAGTCATCATGTTGTTTTTCTACAAGAGTGTTTTTAGAAACTTATAAGTGAGTTGTCACCTCATCTTCAAGGGTTTATCTGATGTGTCTTTCATGATATCCATTTATAGAATGAAATCCCATAAGGAATGAATTTATGATTATTTAGTTAATGAATTTTGAAATAGTAATATGTAAGGATGATTTTTTGAAAGTGATGAAAATGGTATCAAAGGATGAGATTTTGAAAAGTAATGGTTGTGGTGTTTTTGAAATGGAAAAAATAATCAATTTAGGATAAAAATAATTTTGGAAATTTTTTAGGAAATTTTAAATACATAATCCTTTAGATTATAGTGTGTGATACTAAATTTAGTTTTGTTTTAATTATTAATAATGGAACTGAGTATGTGTTGAATAACCTAACTAATATAGGAAGCTAATAATGTGGTTGAACCTAAGACAAATGTGAACCAACAACTATTCTAGAGTATTTTCTATGGTTTTTAAAGAATTAATATACATATCATAATGGACAAAACAAGGAAATTGGATCATTTAGTTCAGTTCCAAAAGAATAACCTAATCATCTATTAGGATGATTCTGAATCAGAAAAAGTTGAAATGTGTATCAACATGATGAATTGAATCTTCAATTTCCTTGGAATAAAAATTTATCTAAGGGTGAAGTTGGTGACATTTATTCAATATGTTCAAGCACTACGGTGGTGGGATATAGTAGTATATGCTAAATTAGACCAAATAATTTAATTTTTGTATTTTGGGGATTTTTTTAAAAAAATTAAATCATCAAACATTCAAAATTGCATGAACATAATACTTATTCAATTTGATATAAGAGATTCTATTGGTAAGAGAGTATGTGGATAAATTTAGGAATTTATCTAGATTTTCACTATATATCTCGTCATGTTTTCCCTTGATAGAAATTTTTTTTCAATCGACGATGAAACCATAAATTCGTTCAATGATTATTGTGTTTTATCTATTGGTTATACAATTATGGAACATGGTGTGTTGATAGGAGACAGATTCACCATGAGAAACACCGTTAGAGGAAGCATGTTCATTCAAATAGAAAATGGTGGGAACTCCAATGCTTGGAACTAGAGAAATAGAGATACATTATCTAAATGGGGTGGTATGTCTCTAAATTGGAAATTGGGATTAGTCAACTTTTCTCCTTACCAATGATTATACCCATATATCTTTAGTGTTTTTATTTTAATAACGTGAAGTGATTGTAAAGACCCGTAAAATTCAAGGGAAATTTTTTTCTTAATTTTCATTAGAATTTTACAAGAGCGCGGTTTCAGACGGCACCTGATTCCGAGGCCCGGAGTGCCCGGAATCAATTTCCGAAGTTTGGCTCGGGTACGTTCAGTGAACGAACGAGCGGGAATTCCTAACTTTTGATCCGGTGCTCGGAATTGAAATCCGAGGGCACCGATGAACTCGCAGTTCCGATATTCGCTTAAAGAGACCTTTTTGGATGTTGCGTTTGTTGCGGGACGAAAATTAGTTTTTGGGAGAATTATAAAAAGTTGAATAAAAAAAATGTGGAATTCTTTTTATTTTACTTTTGTAGGTTAACTCCTCTCAAAGGGAGTTAGGGGTGGGACCCACACCCACTTAACCTCCCTTGAGAGGATTAAGTGTGGTGGGACCCACACGAACCTAAACCTCTCATCTTCTCCCTTAAACTCCCCTTTTAATTTAAGATGGATAGTTGGTTAATTAATGGCTTGAGTTGTCTTAATTCAAACCTTTGAAATTCAAATGGTTGGATTGACTTAATAAAATAAACTCTTAGCTTTTTTTGTTGGGTTAGAACTCTTTATCCATCTTGAGAGCTTTTGAAAGCTTTTCTTCCTTCTTCAATCTTTGACGAAGAACGCTCAAGCTCCGACGAAGAACGCCGCTTCTCTCTTCTTCGTCTTCCGTGTCAACGAGAGGGAACGCCGCTTCCTCCTCGGACTCCCTTCGTCGGCATACGAAGATTCGCCAACGACGTATCTCTTCGAGCGTATCTCTTCGTCAACGGATTTGACGAACGACTACCGCGACGCCCGACCTCCACGACGTTGTCTTCCGCGGGACGTTGACAAATCTTCGAACCTATACCCAAGGTAGGGGTTGTTGATTTTTGTTTAATTATTTTATTCTTGCTCATGGTTCTAGCATGACTAACGTGAGGATATAGAATATTTAAGTTGTGTTTTAACGTGAGGGGGCCAGACCGCATGAACACGGCCGAACCCCCTCCTTCGTTCTTGGTGTTTTATTTTGCGGATGAATCAAGGTGGCGTGGTGCCGTCACACCACGCGGATATTCGCCCAAATCTTTTTACGCGACGCCGTCGCGCCGCGCCATGGAAGAATCATCAAGAACGCGACGCCGTCGCGCCGCGTTGAAGGAAATCAAAGGCGCGGCGGAGGGGCGCGGTGCCGTCGCACCGCGCCGGATGACGAACACCGCGGCCGGATCCGGGCCGCGGCGGGACGAGAAGACCGGCGGCCGGGCCGCAGGCGTCGGAAGCCGAAAGGGGGACCGGATTTTTCCGGTCCCGTTGGAGAAAATCGGCCGGCAGTTGGCCGGCCAGAAGGTCAAAGGCCGGGGGAAATAAATTCCCCCGGCCAACTTTAAAACCCTCCTCATTTAAGAGGAGGGCGATTTCCTTGGGGGGGGGGGGCAGGAGGCCCCCCGGTTTCTTCAAGCCGGCCCCCACGTGGGGGGGCCGTTTTTTTAAAAGGGCGCAGCATAATGCCGCGCCGCCTCTCCAATCATGCGGGGGCTTGATTCCCCCCCACGCACTGCCTCCGTGCGGCGCCAGGCCGCCGCACCGCCGGCCGGCCAGCCGGGCCGGGTCGGACCCGGGTCGGGTCGACCCAGGGGGGGTCGGGTCGGGTCGGCCCGGACCCGGACCCCCCCCGTTTCGAATCAGTTTCGGTCTTTTGGCCATAACATGAGCCACAGACCTCCGATCGACGAACCGTCTGCGGCAACACGATCCTTGGATCGAGACGGTCGTTTTGGTATATCGCACTCAAGGTTTCGGAATACTTTGAGTTCGGTCGGGTTGGTTCGTTCCCGAAACCAACCTGGCCTTCGGAGCGGAAACGCTCATATCTTGAGCTACGGACGTCCGATTGACGTGCCGTCAGCTTTGTTGTGTTCCTCTTAGTGAGACGGATATTTTGGTATACTGTGCCCGAGGTTTGGACGCAGGTGGAGTACGGTCGGGTTGGTTTTGCCTTAAAAACCAACCGGGCCCCGGGGACGAAAATGCCAATAACTCTCAGACCGGGCGTCCGATCGACGCGCCGTCTGTTGCGTTGAGTTCCTGTTGACGATACAGAACTTTTGGATACATCAACTCTAGACTTTGTGACCGTTGATGTATCAGCCTCTCGGCTCGTGGAGCAGACCCTCCGAACGAGCTTGCTGTGTGCGGGAACCCTAGTGCTGGCTGCGACTGTTACTGTGACTTCTACTGCTACTACTGCTATTGTGACTGCGACGACGACAGTACAGAGATCCTGTGTGGATTCGACGACGACGACTTCAGCACTCAGCGATCCTACGTGGATCAGTGCTACAGGTCCTGTGTGGGCACGATCCTGTGTGGGTCCGATCCTGTGTGGGTCTTTGCACTCAGCGGTCCTGTGTGAACCAGCGCCTACAGGTCCTACGTGGGCCCGATCATGTGTGGGTCTTTTGCGGGGGTTAGTTACCTATCGATCCTTCGTGGGTCCGACGACTTAGATGGATCTGAGATCATCTTTATCGTCCTTTGAAGAAGTATACCTGTGTGAGCTGAATCCTGCTGCTTTCCTGTGTGGATTGTGTTATGCTATCCTGTGTGGATTACGTTTTGCTTTCCTGTGTGGAATACGTTTACTTTCCTGTGTGGACTGAGTTGTACTTGGGCTCGGAGGTTGGAGCGTATTTGAAATTGATGACTTAGGTATATGTATGGGCATATACCTAAGCAGTGTCGGTTATTACTTCGTGATTGTTCCTTTCTTTGTGGTTTATCCTTTGTGGATTTGAGAGACCTTCAGGGGTCTCGGGGTCCCTACTGAGTAGCTTATACTCACCCCTGCACGGGCTTTGCCCGCACTACGTTGTGTTGGTTGAAGACGACGGACAACGTTGACCTTAGCTGAGGCTTGCAGAGCGGGACGGTACCCGGAGGTGGACCATTGGGCGGGACGTGCTCGGAGCAGACGGCGGGACCCGTGGAGCAGAGGAGCTATCTGTACCCACCCTTCAGGTGGGATTTCCAGTGGACAGCTCAGTGTAGCGGCTTTTACCTTTCAGTTGCTGTTTTCCCCTTCGAGTTGTACTTTACTTTCAGTTTGGGTTTGTATACTGGCCCATTTACTTTTCCGCACTTTCAGTTGTACTATGCTTTTGCTTAGTGTTTACTTTCCGCTTGCTTACTCTGTGGTGTTTGTTTACTTTACAAAGGCAATGCCTTCCCTTTTTACCGGGATTTACGCCTTGGTGCTAGTCGCCAGCCCCTGGCCTATGGAAGGCGGGCTTGGGGTAGTCACGGCACGGACCCCGAGGGCGGGTCGTGACAGTGATATTGTATGGGATCTCATTTTTTATGCCATAATAACAAATAGGGTATCAAAGGGAAGATTTTAGTGTGTAAGAAATTTTATATATTTGAGAACGTTAATATGGATGATCAATTGCGACCATTGATGGTGACATGTACAATTATTTTTGACTATATATTTATGAATTATTTATTGATAGTTGTGTTTCCCATTCCATTGTTACTTCTTATGGCATTGATATTATGGTTTTACATATTGGGATGATTCCTTATGTTTTGAAACATCAAACATCATTAGGACAATGAGAAGGACAATCCTTGAAGTGTGCATCATTTTAGATAACAATCGGTGATACTAACATAGCATGGGATCTATCTATGATAGAGATGGATGTCTATGAAATGATTTTTAGAATGGATTGGTTGATGATATTTGAATCCCTTATTTATTATTATGCATGGAATGTGAGTTTTATATATTTTTATGGTGTTATTAATGTCTTTAATGGAGATTAGGTAGTGGATTCATGTTAGGAGGGACTCTAGGTACCGGTGTTTGGGACTATCTCTTACCGTTTGATAACAATTACATTGGAATAAGAAGATACGTTAGGAATTGATATTTCCAACCATAGTGGATTAGTTCCACATGGTTCTTCTAGAAACATTCTCAAGTTTTCCACCCAAAAGGGAGGAGGAGTTTATGTTTTTTTTCATCCGAGGAACAGTCCAATTTCACTTCTATATTATCATATGCCATCCATAAAATTAGAGTAATTGAATAATCCATTGGAAGATTTTGATAAAAATGGTTCATTTGACCGAGAATGTCTTTGTGTGTAAAAACAATTCATTTTATGATAAAGACGAATAAAACTCTTATGATTTTGGTATATTATAATAGCCTTATCCATGTTACAATAAATAATCAGTATCATTTTACACACATTGATGATCATTTTGATAAATTTGAGCGAGCCTAGTGATTCACTAAAATTGGATTGTGGTCAGAATATCACCAGGTACAGCTTAAAAGAATGATGTTCCAAATACATATTTTATAAGAATATTTTTCCATTATGAGTTTGATGTTATGAATTTTGGTATTACAAATTCACAGACAATATTTACGAAATTGATGAATCGTATATTTCAAAAGAAGCTATATTTTTTTATGTTGGTGTTTTTGGATGATATACTATTGAATTCAAGGACCAATTTGGATCGTGATCAACACATGGCACAAGTGTTGGTTATCTTTTGTGTGTAATGTTTATATTCCAATTTATCAATGTTTGATTTCTAGATTAAATAAGAACCTTTATGTGGCCATGTCATATCTAACAAATGATTTTATCTGGATCTTGAAAAGATAGAAATTATAATAACTTGGAAGCCATGGAATAATGTATTTAAGATACATAGTTTCATATACTTAGTGGGATACTACAGACATTTTTTATCTGATCTTTTGATCTTTTCATCACCGATAACAATTTTGTTGAGGAACAATGTTCTTTCTCAATACGGAAAGGAATGTTGGAAATAATTTCAAGAGAATAATTTTATAATTACATTAGTACAATCCTTACATTGTAAGATGCTTGATGGTGTTATGTTGAATATTGTAGTGCATCAAGATCAGTATTTTGATGTTTACTCATATAGGGATATCATGTTTTTCATATGATTTACAGTAGTTATGGTTTCTTGAAATGAAATAACCAAAATATCCACTGAATTCATTATATAATAAGTCCTATAATTTATTATCTAAATAATCATTGAATATCTAGAAACTGAGTTCATTTATTTCATACAATCACATAGATTTTATCATTCCTGGTAAAGTTTCAGTTTTCCTCTCACTTTCATTTATTCCTAATTTGTTTCTGCAAGTGAAAAGTGCCCAGATATATGATTTGGAATGTGATTCTATGAGTTCAAAATCATAGGTGGATATTGAATTGAATAATGGGATCTATATATGAGTTCAGTTCTACAGTTTAGAGACCATGTTATATTACCTGTGTGTTTTCTTGAGGAAGATCATTGTGCTTACAACAATTTAAAATGTGTTTTCATATTGGAGTTTAAAATATTTTTAAGGGGTTAAAAGAATATTTTTTGTGGGTTTATATGAATTTGGTAGTAGAGGAGTATATTTAGAGATACCTCACCTATCAGCGAGTCAAGGAGGAACACCACTGACTAGCATGAGTACTGCCATTTTTACCTATTATTGTTTGGAAATGGTGGTAGATGGTCATGTATTATATGACATGACTACAAAGGAGGTTTCAAAATCATGATTCCCTAAAGGGTAATTATGTATCCAATAAAATTTTTAGATCCTTTTATCCCTATTCATGAATCTAATATGGAGGAGGAATTTCCCACATGCTCTATCCAAGAATTTGCAAAGGATTAGAATTCTTGTCTCAGTTGTATCAAACATAGACCCCAAGTTGAAATATCATTTTTTTATATCTTTATATAAATCCTATTGGGATTATTTTACTGTATGCATGGAATATCATCCTTCAACATATAGACAATATATGTGGATGATCCATATGTAGGAAGAAATTATTAGGTCCCTTGAAATGAATTTATGTGGATCATGAGAAGAGAACATACAGTTAATAGAAATCTCATACATAAAAATCTATCTAGACTCAAGACATATTGCTCATTTTGAATCATTATATTGGAATTGTTATCATTCTATACTTTTTTGGGTGGAAACTGGAGATATATCACTAGTTTGGTCAAGCCTTGTGAAAGAGAAATTGAGGAAGGCTAAGTTTATCATAAAGAGGATGGAGACAACATAGAATCGTTAGAAATTGTTTATGCATCATTTTTTATGGTTTTATTTATTTGACATAAGAGATAATGAGTTCTTGATAATATATCTAAGGCTATGGAATAATCTTTCTGGTAATATGGGAACATTATCTCATTGTTACATAGTCCCTTTGGAGATACTTGTATTTGTTTGTGAGGTGATATAGCAGTTGGAATTTACACCATAGTTCAGTTCCATTAGTAATTTGTTTCATGTATCTCAATTGAATATATATCAAACTAGTTTTGGATATTATATTTGATGGGATATCATTGAACTAGAGCTAGAATCTATGTTGTTTCATCTTATAGTATAGATTTTGGAGAGGCAAGAGAAATTTATATGAGGGAAAAGAATCAATCTTATATAGGGTTTATGGAATCTTGGTCAGATTCTAGAAGAAGAATGGATAATTAAAAGGAAATGTTGGTGAAATGGAATGAACTCTTCAAATGCAGTTATATTTTTTTCTTTATCGTGATAGAAATACCAATGGTTGAGATAATTTAGTAACCTTAGTTTCAAGTACTATCCCCTTTATTTTGTTTATTTATATATATTTTTTGGGTTATGTTTCAGGATGTTTTTAGGGGATTTTTAATTATTTGGAGGCATTTATAGAGGTTAAATACTTGATAATGGTTAGTACTGACCACCGGATACCTTCAAGAGACTATGAAAGGGAATACTTAAGTCACTAGGTAGGCCCATTATTGGAACATGTAACGCCCCAAACATTTTAGGGTATTCTTCCCTTAAATATTTTATCTTCATAGCCTATATTTTATAAAGCATTTATTTCCTTTGGAACAACACTTGGTTATTTAAAACATAGTCATAACCTAGCAATTAAATATAAATTTTTGACTTCTATATTTTGAATTTTAGAAAATGGTCATCAAGAGTTCTGACAAGTAAGTAATTTGGTGTCTGATAGAACCAACTTATATTATTTATGAATAGTAATATACCCTTATAAATAGTAATATCAATAGTAATATGACACTTGTTAATTGTAAATAATGATAATATTTTATTTTCTTTAGGTAAAAGAGATAATAAGTTCGTAATTAATTTTTCAATGTGATATAAAACTAATATACAATTAAATTATTATTTTTCAATAACATATTATTTTATTTAAAAATTAAATTGAAAATAAATTGAAAATTATTTTCAATAATTTGTGTTCATTTATGAATTCTACACATTGAAAAAAAAATTGGATGAATGTTTTGGATTTTTCTAAAATACAACAATTTTTTGAATAATAAAAATACAGTTTTGAGTTTTCGGTAGTTTAGTGACATCATAACGATAATATAATTAATATAAAAGGATGGTAGACATGTGTAAAGTAACATATGACATAATGTGTTCCCTGTGGATAAAACCATCGGAAAATACCATGGTCAAGCACATGTTTTGAAAAAGATCACTAATGAGTTTTCCCATCTAATTAATAAAAAACTCCCTCTCATTTCCTATAAATACCCACTTAACCCCTTATTTTTCATTCATTCCAAATTAATTATCCTTAATTCTCTAGTAGTATTACCACCCAATGAGTCCCCCCAAGGTGTCCTCAAATCCCCACGATCCCAACAATCATGTTTTGGTTGTTACTCTACAATGTTAGAGAATCAACAACCCTTCTCATTTCCTAAATATTT
This sequence comes from Viscum album, assembly GCA_963277665.1. Taxonomy (NCBI): domain Eukaryota; kingdom Viridiplantae; phylum Streptophyta; class Magnoliopsida; order Santalales; family Viscaceae; genus Viscum; species Viscum album. The sequence continues at coordinate 352,924 of CAUJRU010000300.1, read as the reverse complement.
TATTTTATATATTCTCTATAATTTTAAATTGATTTATGTTTTAATATTACATTACATATTCCCCTATATGTCCATATTATTTATGACTGATTAGAGAACCCATTTCTCTCATCAAATTATTTTATGAAATTTTAGGTAATGCGGTTAGGCTGCCGAATTTTCTTGATAGATTTCTCAATTTTCTTCTTTTTTGAGGTCCTTTATTTTGTACTCCTGTCCTCATCTCACATCATCCAAATGAAATAATAATTCCAATATCTTACATGAACTGCACATATATTATTCTAATTGAAAATTGCATCATCATCTCTCTTTCCCCATCCTCTAATACTAAAAATGAGAACACTGTCCCATATGTTCTAATTTATCACATTCAATGATGATCGGTTCTCAATTTCCATTAACATGTTCAATTATGGTCAAAAAAGGTTTTTTTGTTGAAACTTATCAAGATTAAATTATTTCATCTCATTAATGTTCTCGAATCCTTACACGCTCATAATATAAAATAATAATACCTAAATAGTTCATTATGAACAAAAACACCATGGTAATCCAAAAATTTGTAATTAACTTTTTCATTATGGTATATTACCAAAAATAATTATAAGATCATTTATATATCTGTAATGTCCTTAATACGATATATTAAATATTCTGGTTGTTTAACCACATTTCAAACAGACTTCCATTCAATAATACACGTAAATGGATCATGAAAACCCAGGAAGAAAATGCCTCCAAGATAATAAAATTATACTTCTTAAAACCATAATGGTGCCATAAATGAACCTAATAAGGTTATAAAAAATAAATTTCATGTATAGGGGGTTCATGAATTATTAAATTGTGAATCTAAATTTTATTATTCATGTCATTGAAACAAATAAAGAACACACTTGGGCATAATTTGGGGGTTTCTCATCTTACTTTCATTTCAATGAGATTTTCATTGTAGGCCACTTATTTCTGGTTTGTGGTATATGTGTACATCCATTTGATTTATAATAATATGATTATAATAATTTTCATGGTATCATGTGATTAATTTAGTAATTACTGACTTTCAGTCATACGATTCAAATGATTACAATATGGTATGGGACTTTGTCTCAATTTCCATTTCACTAAATCCTTCTTGGTATTGTGCACCTAATATTTCCTATGCGGTGTATCTACAGACCATTTGAGATCATTTTTTATTTAAAATTTTAAATATTATATATATATATTCTATTTTTATTGATATGATTAATTTCTTAATCCGTATACCCTTTTACATACGGTGTTTTTTTTGGAAAGTTATTTTAACTATAGAAATTTTGATGAATCTGCATTCTCTTCTCTATAAGAATACTAAGAAGGAATATTTTAATTGCATTAAATATATGTATAAACATTATTTGACTTTTAATGGCAGGTGGGGCACACTATAGCCTTTCGTTGCATCAACATGTCTCACGAGACAAATTTGTTGGCAATAAACCCTTTGAGTTTTTTTCCAAAAAAGGAGATGTGTTTCTACCCACTTAACTAAATATTTTAAATAGTATTATCGTATCATGTGATAGATACATGACATCCAATTAGTAATCATTCTCTTTATTCATTATCAGTTTTTATTATCCATTAGGTATTCACTATGAAAAAAATCTATGGATGCAGTTTCATTCTGAGTTAGTTAATGGCATGAGTTTTTCATTTATTCACTATGCCATATTAATTATGTCAAATTTTTTATGATTAACCAATTTTTGAATTCATGATTACACTGTTTTTAAACCTTAAAGATAATTTTTTCTCACCCATTAGATTTTTTTTACATTTAACAGGTTTTGAAGAAGTGGTCGTTTATTGAGTTTCTATGGATGCAGTTTTTATTTATTGTTATGTATTGTATCTTGTTACCATTACCAATGTAATTTGAGTAACATATATGTAACTATTTTATTCAAGAATACTAAACTGATTGGTAATTCAGGATTTCATTCCTTATAACCATGCCAATGTACTTTTTAAAGCACCGACGCTGGTCAGGAGGGGTCAGGGAGTTACAGTTGGTATCATAGGAAGTTTACTAGCACACATGGAAACTAGATTAGAAATTGTAGATAAGGGAACTAATACATAATGTAGTATTTGAGGAAAAAACATAAAATATCATCCATGAATTTTGGGAAGGAATAAATTATGTGGATCTTTATAGAAAATACATCTCTGTCTGGATACAAACAGGTAGAGGTGGCTCTGGCACAAATGTACCTACTAGTGAAAACCCTGAGAAGGTGTTTTGGGCTTGACCTGAGTTATCATAGTACATGAAAACGGTCCTTGCTACACACTTGGTATTGACACTCCTATGATATATTCTTAGGATAATTCACATTTTATTTACAAGACATTATTATAGATTTTAATATAAAACTATTCTTCCGAGAAGCCATGTTTATGAGAATAATTATTCATTGAATTTCAATCTATGCAAAATGCATTCTTATTTGAGATTCATAACCTAATCTAGTGTATGATATTATTTATAAATGGAGCCTAATCATATAAGTGGAATCAATATTCATGGGAAATAATGGTATTTCCCCACTGAGAAAGTCAACAATGTAAATGTTGGATTAAATTAGATTAGGATGATATTGTGGCAAAATATTCAGGTTGTAAAGAATAACCATTCCACACCTATATTGGATCTTTTCATGTGGATGAAATTCCCCCATAATTTAGTGGGACTACTAATCTAGTGTTGGATGAGAAGTGGATCATGTTCCTTGAAAATATATTCATGGAATTAAGAAGCATTTAAAATGAAACAGTAGTACTAGAAGTATGTTTTCTCAAGGGAGATGTTGATCGACGGCGGTCCTTGATTCAGAATTCCAAGGAAGGTTTTTATTAGGTTCGGTAAGAAATTGAAACATATTCAAAGGTAAATCGGAAAATTTAAGGATCTGGAAAGAATCAGAGCTATATCTTACCATTTAGCAGTGCCGCAAAGTCTCTCCAAAGTTCATGATGTGTTTCACGTGTCATTGTTGAAGAAATAAATACTAGACCCAATGTATGTTCCCTCCTATGAAGAAATTTAACTAAAACCCGATTTTTTATACTGTGAGGAGCCTATTGGGATTCTTTACTCAAGGGAACAAGTATTGAGAAATCAAAAAAAATATTCTAGTAAAGGGTATCTGGAGAAAAAATAATATGGAGGAAGAAACATGGGAACCTTATGATGTAATTAAGAAGAACCAATAACACCATTTTGATGGGATTTATATATAAAATTTTGAGGATGGAATTTTTGAAAGAGGGAATAATGTAACTTGCAAAACAATTTATTGCATGCTTCTCTTAAATATATTATATTCATACCCTATATATCATTAAGCACAACTTTCATTTAAAAAAAACTTTGTTATTTAAAATAATTTCATAACCAAGACACAAAACATAAAATCTCCACTTCTATGTTTTGAATTTTGAAAAACAGTCATCTAGAGATGTGACCATTAAGTCATTTTCAGTTTAATTAAATCAACTTGATTTTCTGATAAATAGTAACATACCCTTATGAACATTAATATGAATATTAATATAACCCCTATGAATAGTAAATAATGATAATATTTTATTTTCCTAAGGTAATAAGATAATATGATCTCATTTAATTTTTCAATGTGATATAAAATAAATTGTCCCACTAAAATTGTTATTTTTGAATAATTTTTTAATTTTGTAAAAAATTAAATTAAAATTACATTGAAAATTATTATAAAAAAATGGAGTTTATTTTTGTGTTTTATATGTAAAAATGGATAGGGTAATTATTTGGGATTTTTCTAAAATACTTGAATTTATGGTGAATAGTAAAAATACAGTTTTGAGTTTTCGGTAGTTTAATGACATCATAATGATATAATAATTAACATAAAAGTCTGGTATACTTTTTCATAGTAACACATGACATGAGGTTTCTAAAGTCGCTAAAACCATTGGAAAATACCATGGGAAATACAATGGTTTTGAAAAAATCACTAATGGGGTGTCCCTTTTAATTAATAAACACCCCCTCTCATTTACTATAAGTACCCACTCACCCCCTTTGTTTTATTTCCTTAAAAAAATATAGCCTCTAAGATATAGTATTATTACCTCCCTAGGAGTCGTTCCAATGTGTCCTCAAACCACCAAGGTCCCAACCTTAATGTTTTAGGAGTTACTCTTCAAGGTAAGAGAATCAACAACCCTTGTCTTTTCTTAAAGCATTCTTTTTATGTTTTATCTTTTATTTTCAATTAGATTTTTTTGAGATATGTCATTATATATTCCCATTTCTTCCCATATTATGTATGATTGATTATATGACCCATTTCTCTCATCAAAATATTTTATGAAATTTTAAGTGAAGTCGTTAGCCTGCTGAATTTTAGGGAGAGATTTCTCAATTTTATTCTATTTTGAGTTTCATTATTTTATACTTCATTCCTCATATAACCTAATATAAATACTATTATAATACCAGTTCTTTAGATGAAATACAATAATATTATACTAATGTAATATTTTAATATTATATCTATTTTCCCCTCCTCTTATACTAAATATGATAACATCGTCCGAGACGTGTTAATTTGTCATATTCAAGGAAGACTGGTTCCCAATTTTCATTAGAATGATCAATTTTGGTCATGAAACCATTTTTATATTTTAACCAGATCGTTAAACATGTATTTAATCTAATTAATTTCCTATAATCCTAAGACACTCATAATATAAGAAAATAAAACCAAACAAGTTCATTATGAACAAAAACACACAATTAATCCAAACATTAGTAATTAACTTTTTCAACACGGTATAGAACACAAAATAATTTTAAGATTATTTAAATATTTTTAATGTCAATAATAATATATATTATTAATTATGGATGTTTAAACTCATTTCAAACAGACTTCCATTCTTGAATACAAGAAAACGAATCCTGAAAACCAAGGAAGAAAATGCTTCCATAAAATAAAACTCAACCTCTTAATCCTATAAAATGGACCATTAATGAGCCTAATAAAGATATACTAAAAAATTTACATGTATTTTAGGTTCTGGAATTATTAATTAATTAATCAAATTTTTTTATTCGTGTCATTAAAACAAATGATGAACACACTCGAGCATAAGGTAAGGGGTTTCTCATCTCACTTTCATTTCTATGATATTTTCATTGTACGCCACATATTTATTGAATGTGGAAAATGTGTATTGAAATTAGATATATAATAATATGATTATCTTTATAATAATGGTATTATATGATTAATTAGGTGATTGTTGACTTTTGGTCATATGATTCTATTGATTACAATATGGTAAGGGACTTTTTCTGAATTTCTATTTCATTGAGACCTTCATGGTATTGTGCACCTAATATTACTTATGCGGTGTATCTACTTCCCATTTGAGATCATTTTTCATTTTAAATTGAGAATATATTATATATCCATATTCTTTTTTCGTGGATATGAGTATTTTATTAATCTTTATACCCTTTTACATACGATGTTCTTTTTGGAATGTTATTTTAACTAAGGTAATATTGATGAATCTGTATTCTCAACTCTATATGGATATTGATAAGGTAGATTTTACTTGTATTAAATCTATTTATATATAATTATGTGTGCATAAAATGGTGTTTGGGGCCCGCTATAGGCCCTTGATGCGTCGACAGGTCTCATGAGACAAATCAGTTGGCGATAAACCCTTTGAGTTTGTTTATACAAATCAGAAGGGGTTCAACACACAAAACTAACCCATTTTAAGATTGATATGGTTTTATGTTACTAAATCAGGAAATTAAATTAATAAGAATTATCTTTATTCATTTTTATTTATTACTATCCATGAGGTTTTCCCTATAACAAAATCTATGGATGCATTTTCATTCTCAGTATGTTAATGGCGTGAGTTTTTTATTTATTAACAATATTATATTGATTATATCAAATTGTTTTTTACTCACTTATTTTTTAAATTCATGCTTTTGATATTTTTAATCATTACTGAAATTTTTAACTCACCTCTTCCATTTTTTTTACCTTCAATAGGTTTTAAAGAGGGGATCATTTCTTGAGTTTTTATGGATGCAGTTTTTAATTTTTGTTATGTATTGTATCTTGTTACCTTTCCCAATGTAATTTCAGTTACATCTTGGTATCTAGCTTCTTCAAGAATACTAAACTAATCTTTTATTAAATACTTTATTCCTTCTAACCACATCAATGTACTTAGTAATGCACCTACTTCATTCTATAGGAGTTTGGGTGTTACAAAAAATTTCTTGGAAAACCCATGTGAATTCCCATGAGAAACCAGGAGAGTTTACTGTAAATTACTATAATGAATAACACATGTTTAACACATTGTTTTTATATCTATGAGGTCCAACAGTATAGTTTGTTGACTTGATTTAATATCAACTACATAATTGAAAAAAAAAATTCCAAACTGTGCGGCCCAATCGTTCGACATGTAGTTGGAAACCTGAAATTTTTAGATCTAATATGATTAAACATATTAATAATTATCTTTCCCTGATACCTCCATAAAAAAATAAATTTCTTTCAAAGGCTTGAGATGTGATTCCCTCTTATCTAGGAGAACGTTTTAGGAAATATGAGGTTTGTTGGATAATAAGATTCCTTATTAAGCACTCTTTTATCATCATTCATCAGAGATATAAGGATTCTCCCTCTATTGGATAGTAGATGTAATGATTTGTTGATATATCTATGTTTTTTATTTCAATATAGATTAAATATTATTGTCATTATTAGGTTAATTATATCTATGGTTAGATTTAGGAGATCTAGTTAGGTTTTTGAAGTAAATTTTCCATTTATTTTTCTCCTCAATGTTTTGGAGGAAGGTTGATTCTCTCTCTGTTGAACTATATTAGTACTTCACTTATTATAATTAAATTTATTTAATTACATGAATCTTTTGTGAAATACTTGTGTGATTTTATGGAATCCTATCTATTTAGTTTTTCAACGAAATTGAGGATATTGGTTGGCTTTTTGGAATGTTTGTTTTTTGGTTCATGATTTTAAAATAATGATTTTAAAATTATAGTTTAGTTCTGATGAATGTAAAAACTGTTTGTAATAATTTTTTCAATAACAAAATGTTTTATTCAAATTGATTGGCATGATATATTTAATACATGGTTTGTGTGAGTTCATTTTCATTAGACATGACCTTGTGGATTGGGTGGGTTCCATTGAGGAACATGGTATAGGGTACATTTTGATGACTTAGTAGACCAAAAAGAGACCACTAATTAGTATAAATCAATAACCTAGGAATTCATGTTAGGAAGTTTTGATGTGTTGAATGTGTATGGTAACTGGAAATTTAGAAAAAAATTCAACGTTTTTTCTAATATTTTGCAATATAGAACTATTTCGTCTTGGAAATGTATTTTGAATGTGATATAAAAATCTTTATATTGTTTCCATATTTTTATGTAAATATTCTAACAACTTTTTTCCCATTATAGTTAGTTGGGAAGTCATTAGGGAAATCCTACTATTCATATAATCACCCCTTCTTTGGAACTATTGTATGTTTTCTGATTTCATATTTTGTGACACTGGAAACGGTATAATATCACAATTCTTCAGTAATTATGCTTCATACATTTGGAAGGGCATGTATATTTAAACCTTGGAGCATATTGGGTGTTAATGGTTTATGACATTAGAGTCTCTGAATTTTTTTCTTTCAAACCTTCATTATGTCACATAGTATCCACTTTGTACAATAATATAGTGAATGGTTTGGTTATACTATGTGTTGTTTTTTCTTGTACTCGATAATCATGTAGTAGTTAGTTTGGTTAGTGTATTGTGGTTGTTTATTATTTTAAAAGGAAAAATCACACCCAAAACATTAATGAGGACCTTAGGATTTATTTCTAATATTTAGTGTCATTAAGATGTCACCAAAGTCTTGTAACACCAACCACATCTTCCAAATAAAATTGTTGAGGGGCAACATTTTACAGTTTATTCCCTAGTATATAACTAATAACGTTTTGGTTGATGAAAAACTATCCTCAATTTGTGTATTCAAACATGAATAAGTAAATACCCAAATCTTTTTTTGAAATTATTGAATACAAATTTTTATTAAATAGAAAAGGATAAAAGGTATTTTAAATAGTTCATTAATATCCATATCAATAAATAATTTAGTGGTTGTGTTTATTATAAAAATTTGTGGTTAGTTGATTAAGTGAGTGACCACATTGATGATGAGTGTCATATCACATATCCAAAATGTTTCTTATCATTTAGAGAAATGGTTCTCTTAATAAAACTAAATTAACCTATGGTGTTTTTCATGATGTTTTTCACAAGAAAAAGGTTTTTATTTTGTGTCATTTCAATGAGGGAATGAGTTTTATTAAAAAGATTCATGAGGTTGAAAACAAATCATTTTGGGCCGATTAAAGTGCCATTTGAATTTAATAAGGAGTTGTATTTGTATTCAACCATTTATCGGAGGATTAAGTGAGTTATGGAAAATATGTTTTAATTATTTTTGATAGTTTTGGATACGGAGTTTAGATTCATTAAATAATTATTTTTTTATTTTTTTGAAATATGGAATTTTAGAAAAATTAATTGTTTGGACTTTGTAAGATACAGTCTATGATATTATTAAGAGTTATGGTGATCTCATTGGATAACCCCTCTTCACAAAATAGTATTATATCATAATAAATTCTATTTCATATGATTGAAAACATTTCATAAGATAAAAATTTCATAGAATAAATTTTGATATCATAAGATATGTGGATCATGTTGGTTGTCTGATATAAAAAAGTGATGTGTCTCATATGGCATGAATATATAAAAATATAGGACATCTTAAATGAAATCTAAAAAAATTATGATATGTATTCTATGTGATATACTAATATATAAAGATAGTCGCCTCATATTGTAGGCCATCACATATTATTGACACACTACATAAAATATCTTCCTTTATATAAAATATGTGGAAATTGGAGATTAGAGATTGATGATGTTGGGTTGTTCTTCACTGCTCCAACATAGTGATTTATCATGTGACAAAGATTCAAAATAGGATCAATGTAGGTACCTCCAACTTTATATTTCATGCCATAAATCATTTGTGATTAGTTCTAAATTGCACAAACATGATATTGTGAATGAAATTTTAATTCTAATGGATTTCATGGAGGATTTTATGGTAGTGTTATCCTGTTATTATTAAATATTTTAAATGGTGAATTAACATTGATTAATTAAGAATATTTTTAGAAAATTAGATATTCAAAATATAAATATTTTTAATCATCCGTTGTTATTATATAGAAATAAAACTCAAGGAAATTTTCTTGGGAATTAACTTCACCCACAATTCTTGGAGAATTTCTATATTAATTATGGATATATTGTTCTTATATATTATTTGTAAATATTAATTATTAAAATGAATACTAATTTCTTTGATAATTATGATAAGTTAAATATTTTATTGTAATAATGATCAATTATATTAAAGAGATATAAAAATGAATGAACATGACCCATATTCCATCTGACTTTTTTGAACGGGTCGAGGTAAGATGGTTTATATATCCATTAAACTAATATTTTACTTCCAAGGGTGAGGGAGATTTTTTTTCACATGCATTCACTTATTATTAAATATATTATATTAAAGAGTGTGATTGGAGGATTAAATTCATATTTTATTGTTGTTTTTAATCTATAAATAATGACTTGATCAGAAGAATATTTTATTTAAATATTCCCATGATAAAAAATTATTTTTAAAAAAATTTCATAATTTAAATGTTAAATTTAAAAAAAAATGCACAATACAAAGAATGCACAATTTATGGTCATTTTTTACAATATATATAATCAAATTATTTTAAAACACCTATGAACATTTCGCTATAATTGAGACACAGTATACTCCGTCATATATTTATTATATGTTATAATCATATTCATAACTAGGGGAATAGAAACATAATAAATGTGGTGAACTCAAACTCTTATTAAGGGTAAACATTGTAGAAAATAATTAATGATATGAAATGAGAATAGGACAATGATATGGGTATAATGAAGGTATTTGAACATAACTTGAGGAAATTATACCAAAAAAATCATGGAACAAAAATATCGAGACACAGAATAAATCATAATATAACTTAATAAATTAATAAATAGAGTTTGAAAACATTTTTCAAAAATACTAATATATTTGGTAAAAACATCATGATACCATAGAGATATGGAACAGACATTAGCATGGGGAAACATCATCTCTATGAGTGACACTCTTGCGTCAATTCTTTAAAGAAATTAAATTATTCTCTACATAAACATGTATCTTGAGATATAATCTTTTAATAAATTCATCAGAGGGTGATATTGGACCCTTACCATCATTCATTCATAAATATGTCATATACAAAAATTGATTCATCATTCATATCATAAAGAATTCATGGAAATAAAATGTGTTTCATATCCATTTAAAATGGAGTCATATAAATAAATCATTCAAAATTCCACAAATAATCATAACATGAATATCCCATCAAAAATAAATGGGTATCCAAAAATATTTATTATATATTATAGTATGTACCCTTCAAAAATGATGAAAATGTATGTGGTATTTACAACATATATATATAAATGGTATACATTTAAGTCAAAAATTTACCAAATAAACTGATATAAGAAATCAAGGTGAACACTCATCAACAAAAAAAGTATTTAGTGTTTATGAGAAATTAATTTTATGAAACATCATCATTATAAACAATGGATGGATAATAAAGAAAAAAATATTGATGAATCATTTCTATGATTAAAAATAATATTATATAATACATCCATGGAAATAATTTTGAAGGAATCATTTTATTAATATCATTTATAATGTATAATATATTTCAAAAGACATTAATATAGATGAAAAAACTTTTTAGGAGAATTAAGGAAATATCTTGGGAAATAAGTAACATTCTGGAAGTTTTTTGAAACGCTTATATAAAAAGAAATATTTTATAAATATAGGATAATAATTATTTATATTAGAGAACATAAAATCATAGATTATAAGTTTCATATTAAATTAAACAATATCATCCTGACGAGCTCATACAAAAAAATGTTAAAAATAGATTTTTTTTCAGATATTTGTGATAATATAAAATAAAAAAATGTTAAACATTTCATTAAAATTTTTAAATATGGTAAAATTATTCGGAAATAAGATTATTAAATTATTATATATTAGATATATATATTTTGAAACACATCCAATTAATAAATTAATTGAAGTGAATAATCATGACTGAAAATATGAGGTAGGATCTGTTTACTAACCATGGGTATATAATGATGTTTGAGGGAAAATGAAATATTTGTAATAAATATAAAACCCTAAAGGATAATTGGAGAATATAATGACAGTGGTTTTAGAAGTAAATAGAATTAAATTTTCTTCAAAAGGATATCATTTAAAGAAAATCCTGATTTAAAATTAAAATTGAATAAGAATCCCTTAAGGTAGTGGTAATGAAAGAATAAAAAGAACATAATCACATTACCCTAAAAAGAACATAAAAATTATTAAATGAAATATATTTATTATAAATGAATTTCATAGTGTGCATAATATGTAATATAAATGAAATGATAGAGAAAACAAATTTTAAAACTGTACCTTTTAAATCATAGATCTTACGATTTTGAGAACATGAGAATAACATTTGAAAACTATACCTTTCACATTATAGATCACAAACTTCTCTCTAGGTATAAATCTTGGTTTTACATAATAAAATAATAATAAACTAATCAATTATCAAATCCCGTGAGATAATAAATTGGATAAAGACATAGATTTGTGGTCTAAACCTAAGAATAGAAAATTATCTCCTTTGTATTCAAGGATCATTTCCAATTCTATCATAGTAGAAGGGGTTCACTCCCAAAAACATATTATCCATCAAGGTTTACTCAAAATACTCTCATAGTAGACAATTTCCAATGATAAATCTGTTTCACATGACATTATTCCTTGTTTATATCATGAGGTATCAATCTTAACCTAGTGCATTTGAGGGCCATATAATTACCATCCCACCTATCACAAAATGGAAATCATACAGATGAGTGACACAATACCATGAAACATTAAAAATATTATTAACCATGAAAATTAAATGGGTTTCAGAAAAATTCCATCACGTAATATCCCATTGAAATTAAATATCTTTCAGAAACATTATATCAAGGCATAACTCATGGAAAGGAAACAAGTTTCATAAAAATTTCATCTGTCCATCATTAAATAACAAGTTGAAAAGAAATGGGTTTTGTAACCATTTTTTCCTCATATTAATATGTCATAAATATAGTGGATAATATAATTATAGTTTTATCAAATATCAAAAAAAAACAAGCACCATCTGAGGTAGTTTGTATTGATTAAAATAATTTAAAAAAAATATCACTAAAACACTCTTGAGGAAAATATACTTACATTATATACTCTCTTATTTATATTCTAGAATTTAACAAATATTAATGATAATATTTTATTTGAAAAAGAACAATTAAAATTGAAATTAGATCTTTAAATAATTTAGTATTCACGATAGTGGAAAAAATTTTCTGTTATCTGGTTGTTAATAGAAATATTATTTTTAAATTTTTGTTAATAAGTAAAAAAGTAACTCTTTTGTAAAATTTAGTAAATATTTATTTAACACAATTTTTTAAAAATTAAAAAATGTTAAAAATAAATTCAAACAATTATTTATTAATATTAGAAAAATTATTAAAACGATTTTAGAAAAAATGTATTTGGAAGTATAAATATTTTTTTACCGAAGGGAGAAATACAGATGATTTGTCCATAAAAACTTTATTATGGAATATTATTTGAATAATGAGCATAAAATGAATGTAAAACATTTAATTTCTAAAATTAACTAAAATATTAGATAAAAATTGAGTTTATTGAGTGATATATCAAAATATTTCATTATCGAGAGCATAATCGTAAACAATACAGGTAAACAATCAGAATATAACATCAGTTCATTACCACATCGATGTCTTTTAAAATATAGGAACCGTGAAATAAATAAACTTACATGGATATATAAAACATCATTTTCATGATAATAAACATAATATAAATTCATGGGTTGTATATATACAATAGAAAAGAATCAAGTGGTGAATATGGAATGTGTCACATAAAAATAAAAGTTCAACTAAAATCACGGACACGAAGTCTTGAATTCTTTCACACACATTTAGAACTCATTTGTATTTAATAATGTACTATTACAAATTTACTATAAAATAATACTCATAAATTTTATACCATATATTACTTAATCATAACATTTTATCAGCTTATAATTAACGGAGCATTATTAAAACACTATTCTCGGAGATAACTACTAAATTATTCATGTATGTTTTAGTGAGGTACGTTTATTCCTTGTACCTATATTACGATTAAATTATATCAATAATTTTAGTCATGACCTAAATACCATATATATTCATTATATAAATATTTATTTTCAACCTTAATAGATCGATTTGGAAAAATGAATTCCACCTTTCATGGAAACTTTTGGTTGTTTACACACAAGAATATTGTTTTTATTTTTCAATGGATAGAATGGAATAAAGGAAAAAATTAATTACCCTTTTTATAAAAATTTTATATTATATATATATAATATATACTCATAAAATATATCATTATTACAATCCATGTAAATATAAAATGAACCAAATTATGACATTGCTTTGTGTAGGCGGTAGTCCACATATATGCACGAGCAACATTTCCATTTTTCCAAAGATTGGAATGTCAAAAGATAAATGTGATAATATAATTTAAAAAATTTATAATTATTTCATAAATATTGTAAATGTACTTTATATCCATCATTATATATATTTTTGAGATACAATGAGCAAAATTAATAACATCATTTTGCGAGGTGGTATTTTGACATACACGCGATCAAAAATTTCATTTCCTATTTGGTGGAAGTGGAAATGGATATTGGTTTATTAATTAACATAATAATATATTAGTATATATATGATTATAATTTTATTAAATTTCCATTATTTAAAAATATTATAAGGATGAGGAAGTTGAAATAAATATAAAAATCTTGGTTAAAAATGATACCACTTCTTCGGACAACATATTTAGTTTTTCAAAAAAATAATTTTTAAGAGCAGTTTCCATTAATGATAATGAATCTATTATTTGGATAAGAAATATAGTAATGTATTTGGTAGGTATTTTTAGAAATAAATGTCATTTTAGGAGTTATGTGGGGAGGGGAGGGATTCCATTTTATAAGCAGGGGAGAGGAAAGAGTTTGAAATTTCCTAAAGAATAAAATTTACAAATGTTTTAAAAATAGAAAATGGGAAAAATAGAATATTATAGAACCATATAATATATAAGGTCTATATATGGTCACGAAATTTAAATTATACAAGTTTTTATGTCATTTTAATCCTAATCATTCTATTTTAACCCCTAGTAAACTTGATTTTTCTTTAATTTAAGTAGCTAATTTTTATAGTTTTTTCAATTAATTGTAACCAATAATAAGGTAATAATTTTAAAATATTAATAATTATTAAAATTAATAATATGAAATAAATTTGAAAAACTATAATTCACATAAGGGGAATAATTTAAGTTAAAATTAAACCAACATATGCGATGAAAAATATGTTTTCTAAAGATATCCATTTATATGTATGAAATGTTTTTAATATAAATTCAATATATAATGAAACTAATGACCTAAATTGGATTAATAATAATTTAATTGAAATAATATTATTTTCATAACATTTTAATACTTTATTTATCAATTAAAATTAATTAAATGAGATGGTAGTTTTTAATAAAAATCAGAACCTTTTTTTAATTGAAAAATTAATATTTTCAAAATATTATAAAAAATCACCCTTAGAAAATGTTTAATTTTTTTTTCAAAAATGAAGTTTAATTTTTAATAAAAATTTCCAATTATTTTGATATTTAATTATAAAATACGTGCTGAAAAGGTGACAAAACCTCTTTTAGAAAATTAAAAATTTTAAAAATAAAAAATATTTATTATTATCCTATGCCTACAAAGAAAATATTAGATAAATAATAAAACATTTTATTGAATAAATAATTTATATAAATTTAGTTATAATTATTAAATAATTATGAGTAATTTAATTTATTCGTATAAACACACATTTCCCACATTCAAATAATTTTTCAAAAAAACATTTTTTTACATTCAAATGATTTTTAGATTCATTTATAATCAATTTTTAATAGTGGACTTGTTTTATAATTGTGTAAAAAATATAATTTTCTTAAATTGGTTAGTCTTATTCATAATTTACTATATTATGGCTCGAATATATCTAACACCATAAATAATAATATTTTATTTGTGTATCATAATTCGTTTAAACACAGTGTTTAATGTAAGACAATATATTGATGAAATTAAATTCATTTGAAAAGTCATAAATAATAAAATTTCAGTGTGTTAAATTATACCCATTTTAAAATGAATTTTTGTATCATGATTCCATTACTCTAAAAAAAACAACTATGTGTACTTCTACCTCATAATATTTTTAGGTTCGTAGATAACTTCTCTATGTTAGTGGTTTCATCATAAAATATTTACTTGGTGAGTAACCTTGTTTTATAATAAATTTTATAAAAGATCTAGAATCACCAAGGGTATTTCTTTGAAAGAAATATCATGATCTCGTGGTATTACCACTGAGTTCAATACATATTAAGGATCCAGAATTTACATTCATAGGGGTGATACATAAAACACAATGTTATCTTAAGGTAGGTTTAATAGAGTAATAATGTGATAAGATATTGTCCAAAATCGATCATGAATATAGATAGGGATAATATAACAAGGGAACAGAATTAATCTCTTCCTAAATATCATAATTTGATTGCCTACATAAATTCAATGAAATAACTTCTCACCAACTCCAAACTCTATATAACACTAATGAAAGTGAGGACGTATTATCTATCAACAATGAACTTCCATGATTTGTTGTTAAATGGGTACAACATTATTTATTATTTCCTCAACTATATCAAGACCTAATAGCCCTATTTATAATATATAATCCTATCATGATAGATTTATACCTAGATTTATGTATAGGGAGTCATAAAGAGACATCTGAATTCTTGAGAAAAGCATATTTTTGTATGAAAACAAGAATCATGGAATGTGTTTATACAAACCAAATTTTTATTCTATATAAAAAAATACCAACATATAATATTGGGTTTTCGTGTTCCTCTTATATTGTAATCCTATATGAGAAAGATATCTAGTGGTTAAACTCAACTCTATATCAATAGTTTTCAAATAATTCACCATAACATAGAGGTAATCCTCAAATCATAACCAAATAGAATAGAATGAGGTACTCCATGAAAAAATACCATATCAATGATAAATATTCTAGAAATATGATTTTGAAATAATTCTTCTCTAATGTCTATGAACTTTTATTAATTTTTAACTTTATAGACTACAAAATGAATTTCTTAAAGTCATTTTTAATTGGGGGTGGGGGTCTAGCAAGAAAATTAATATTGATTCTTTCCCATATACATTCTAGTTTAATTAATTGTTATAACATACCCTTTGAATTTTTTCTCTCATCTTGAACATAATGACATACCACAAACCAAGATAGTTAACAAGAAATATCTCCCTCTATGTAGTCCAAAAAAAATACATCTTCAAATATCAATACATTTTGAACTTCTGAGATGAATAGAGAATGAAGAACTATGAGCCCCATAAAACATATCCTTATTTAAATAATTTATGAACATATAAATAATATATTTCTAAACCCTATTATTCCATTATATTAACTTTTAAACTCATAAAAAATCATCTTCTTTTAGAGATCTACATCATCCTTATGCTCCTTTATAACCTTCACTTATATAAACTATTTCACAATAATTTGAGAAAGAATTTATTTCTACCATTCCTAAAATATTTTCAAGTCCTTACATTGAAAATATATAAATATTGGATCTTTTTTATCTTAATCATAGATAATATATCAATATATTTTCAACTCAAAGCATCAGATTCCTTGTTTGGTTTTTCTGTGTGGTAATTTATTTTCTTTTCGTAATCATTAATCAGTTCATACCATCTTTTCAGGAGCATATTCATATTTTTCTACTTGAATATTTACAATAAAAATTTATTTATAGTATATATACATCACCATTTATATATAGATAATAAATCAATATGTTTAATTCAAAATTTACCATAGATGTCTCTAAATAATGATTTTGATACTTTTTCTCCTCAACCAATAATTTTATTGAGGAACAAGTTTTCACTATATAATTCTTCATGAGGTTGTATCCCAACCACTTATTTTATAGAGCACTACATATTAAAAAACAACTCTATACTCTAGGGTAATGTTAGAATATGTGTGATGATTAAAATTCCCATTAGTTCCTTAAAATTTACTATCACATTCATTCATACAATGGAACATGAATCCCTACCAAGTTAATATGGGGAGTATATTTCATTTTATGTGAAAAATAATCTATAAACTATTGATATATTCTATCCAAACCAATAAATGTTCATATCTAAGTCACAATGGTTATATTAGGCCCAAATTAAATAGATATCATATTTGAGGGATATATTGATATAACCCTTGTTAAGAATATATAAACCAAAAATAAAAACATTTGTATCCAAAATTCACACATGATAACATTAACATATAACTTCTACATCCTCAAGTTATTCTGCACAATTCTTAAGTGATCTTATTGCTCTTACTTGAACACTTGATATATAATAATATCATCTATATCTTCTACCAAAAACCGATCCAGGTAATCTATAAATATTCTACTAATTAAATCAACGACGATAGAAGGGGTATTAGAGAGAAAAAATGGAATAAAAATATTTTAATAGAATCCATACCATGTACAAAAAATATTCTTATGTATATCATCCAACTTTATCCTCAATTGATGATATCAAAAATGAAGTGCAATCTAAGAAAGGTACTGATTCTTGTGCAGTTAATCAAAAAAGTAATCAATACTAGGCAGGGAACAATTTCTCGTGAGTTTGATGTTATTCAGTTCCCTATAATCAATATAGAGTAACAATGATCCATCTTTCTTCATAAAAAAGAGACCATGAACACCCCAGGGTTACACACATGAAAAAAATAAACCCCCTTTAATGTTTCTCCAATAGTTTAGTATTTGATTACTGCAACTCAGTCAGGGAAATTCAATCTAGATAATTTGAAATAGACCTATAACTAGGTTTGAGATATATTAAAAACTCAACATCATGATTTAGTGGAAGACTGGTAAACTCTCTAAGGAAGACCTAAAAAAACTCCAAAAAATAATAATATCATTTATGTTGAGTATTTCTTCAACCATATGATATTAACAACAATTTTTAATATGAATCAAGACCCATGTAATGGATTTGATTTCCAAAAGAAGTTTATATTTATCATCACACTGATATATGATCATAGATAACTTTGGACTATCAAATGCGACTTACATTCTTCATAAATTGAATGATTCAGTATAAATATAAATAAAATCCATGCAAAATACAAATTCAAATACAAAAATATGGTTGATTAAAAAAATTTGGAATATAATTCTCACATACTTCAACCTAATACTAATCATAGACTTTAGATGAGATCATTGTTCATCTATGGTTGTTTACAACTAATTGAATATATAATCACCGAACATAAGAAATATAATTCTTAGAAACATTTCATGATTGATATAACTAACGTCAAATAGGCTAATTCACAATTTTATTTTACCTGTTACCAACCCAACATCACTATTTTTTCTTCACTTCCTCACTAAAACCAAAATGGATTTCATGATGATCAACCACCATTGATCAAGAGTGATTAATCATGAAATATTATTAAAATGGTGGAAAAATATGGGCATATTATATTCAATATAATACCCTTAAGGATTAAATTATTTCATTTACATTCATAATCTATTCAAATAATTTATGATGGTTCATATTGTGTTTCTAAATTTCTAAAAAATAGCCCCCAGGAGTACCAAACCACAGGGTCAGTAAAGCGATTTTTTCATGAACCAGGTGAAGATAGAATCAGAGATTAGTTTTTCCCTTTCCATGTATTTACCACTAGGTATATGTATGAAAAATCCACATAAACTTTTGTAATATAAATATGTGATTAATGTTTGGAAACCACCAGATATATCCATTACTGAAATTTCAGAATGTTTTCTTATACATAGAATTAATATTTGGATTTTTATTAAAGTTTTCTCGTCATAGCTTCTACAATAAATTTAATAATTTCTCTGATAACTACTATAGTGACCCAAAATTTTCAAACATAGATATTATATATTATTAAATTAATGTTAATTTGTTAACATAAAAAATATAACCCATAATCATATAGTTCATGTATATTTGGAATCTTGGACAAATCAAAAACTGGTTCATATGTGAAGTACATCATCTCCCAAAAATTTCATCATAAATAGAATCCATATTATTCATATCATAGATAATAAATTTATTCATAATCTTGGTAAATGAAACATATGAATGGATATGATTTTATGCTCAGTATTGGTAAATAATTAATGTATCAACATAATATGAGAATCAATGTCTAAGAACATGAGAAACAAAATTTTAAAACCATACTCAACATTTCATAGATCATAAAACTCCGTCATGGAATAAATCGTGGATGTTTATAATACATTAATCATTAAGGAATCAAGGAAAAAATTCAAGAGAGAATTAAATTTTCATAAGAATTATATTTTTGGAATACACATAATCATAAAAAACCATTTCCTCAGTATTCAAGTATCATTCCATAAGACTGTCATTGTAGAATGAGATCACTCCACAAAAAAAATCATATTATTCAAGTTTCACTCGAAATACTTTCATAGTGGAAAATCTTATTTACTAAAATGGGTTCACTATATATATCATTCATGTTTATATCCATATAAATCCATCTTTTCTAAATGCAATGGAGGGTATTTAATTTCAGTCTCACCCATCACTTAATGAAAATCAGAATAATATATTCCAAAATATCATATAAAATTAATCATATTAATAATTTTGAAAAAAATAATTAATATTACATCATGACATGACCATGGAAAATAAATCGGTTTCATAATAATTTAATCATGGAATAACTTATGGAAACTATATAGGTTTCCTAAAAATATCATCAATTCATCACATCATAACCTGTGGATAAAGAAAGAGTTTCATAAATATTTTGTCATCAATATTACCGAATATGTAGATAAATAATAATGGTGGTATCATTAGAACATATCCAAATTAAATCATAAGAAAAATCCAAGGTTTTTTTGTTTGTTAATATAAATACCATAAAAATATAATTAAATATTTCATGAGTAAAATACTATTGATATTTTGAAATGATTTCATTAAAATATAATATTTCAGCAAATATAAATGAATAATTTTCTTTGAAAATATCTTTTTAGACATGTAAATAAATCATTAAATAATTTTTTGTCCATGATAGTTAAAAATATTTTTATCCGGTAAATTAAAAAAATATTCCTTATTGATTTACTATAAAAGTCAAAAGTTTCGTGTTCATAAACAATTAAAAAGATTCAATTTAATTTAATTTTAAAAAACAGGTAAAAATTAAATTAAAAATAATATAGGAATATTAAAAAAATTCATTAAAATATTTTTATATGGAAATATTATGGAAGAAAACCCATTTATGGACTAAGAGATAAATACAATTGATTTTTCCTTAAAAATATTTTTTTGGACACACTAGTAATTAAACAGAGTAAAATAAATTGAAAACAATTAATTTTTATAAATAAACATAGAGTAAGAAAATTAATGAGTTTATTAATATATAGATCATTTTATTTAATCATCCAAAACATAATCATAAACAATATCGATAAATAATGGGATTATAACATAAAATAAATACCTTTTTTTGTATCTTTTGAATCATAAAACCCTCGAAAGAATGAAAATCAGATAAATTTTGGTATCCCAATATTATCAAGATAATAATAATAATAAATTACAGTTTTTATGCACACCACACCATATAAACAAGTGGTGAATATGGAATGTGTCCCATAAAAATAAATGTCAGATGAAAATATCTTACCACATGTATTAGTACCCTTCATAGAAGTTCAATCATCCTTAATAAAAAATATACTTTAATTATACATATATTTCAGAACCATATTAATATATATCATTCCTTATATTATTTACTTATAAACTTTTATCACCCATTAATTCATAATATGTTATCAAAACATTATTCCACTTGATATTTGTTACATTTTTCATGTATATTTTCATTCCGTAGTATTGGTCATTGTACTTTTATTATGATACAATAATATAAATAATGTTTTTAATGATATAATTGTAATATATATTCACTATATGAATATTTATATTCATCCATAAAATATTTATATGGAAAAATGAATTACACTGTTAATGGAGATGGTTTGTCGTACGTATGCATCAAAGTTGTTTTCATTACTTGACAGATGGGAAAAAATTAAATATTAATCCACCATTCTAGAATAATTTTTATATCATATATAACTTATAAATTAATTAAATTTATATTTATTACCATCCATTTTAATATAAAATAAAAAACATATCACATTTATTGATGGATGTGGTCATCCATGCATATGCATAAATGACATTATAATTTTTCTATGGATTAGAAGGTAAGATGGTAAAATTTATATTATATTAAATACGTATAGTTATTTCATAAATATAATATATATTTATACTTTAAATCCATAATTATAACCATCTATGAGAGTGTGTGATGGAAAATAAATTACAATAATCCACAAGGCAGTAGTCCATTATACACATGATTGAAGTTTTTGATTCCCATATAACGAAGGAGGACATGGATATAGGCAATGAAAATTAATATAATAAAAACATTATATATTTATAATATTTATTTTAGGATATCATTGTTTTTTAATAATAATTTAATGATTTATATGAAAAACTAAAACTAATACATTATGTTAAGAATGACGACCCTTCTTCGGAAAACCACTTTAGGCTTCCACTAAAATCTTTATTTGGAGGGTTTCCCAATCAATGTAATGCATATAGGAAATGTAAATGGAAGTAAATAGTCTAATTTTTAAGGCATATTATGATATAAAATTCATTTTAAGAGTGAATATGAGAGGAAATGTGGTGCACTTTTATAATTTTAAAATGGAACACACATGAAATATTTTTGAAAGAATAAAATTTACCTATATTTTACACCTTAAAAATTGAAAAAATGGGCCATTGTCGAACCATTGATTATATATGTTCTAAAAATGACTATAAAATATAAAATATAATTTTATTGATGTTATTTTAAATCTTTTAATTATAGTTTCTCCCACTTGATAAACTGGTTTAAACATTAACCATGATAGTTAATTTTTACTAATTTTTGTATTAATTATGACAAAAAATTATGTTAAAATAATCAAATAAAATTATTTATGATGATTCCAAATATTAAATATATTTAATGAAATTTTATTCACATATTTAGTAGAAATAAATGTAAAATTAAACATTTAGACATATTGAAAAATAGGTTTTCCAAAGAAAATGTTTTCATATGTATGAAATATTTTTATCTCAAAATCCATATTAAATTTTATTATCATTAAATAAATTATATTAAAAATAATATAAATGTGAATGATTGGATTAAAAATTTTCCTCACTGCACATTATTTTCATAACTCACCTTAGTTGATAAAAATACATAGTATTTCCCTTGTTCCCTCATCCATCGAATTCTATGATGCCTATTATCCATGTAATTTTGTTGATTAAGACATTGATTTAGGTATTTTCCATGATTTTGAGAATTAAAACATTGAACTATAAGTGGTACCTTTGGATGAACACTTTTTCCTTTCACTATGTCCACTAAACTCTTAATTTTTCCTCTATAATTATTTTTTTCTTACCTTCTTTTACACACATAACATATCTTTCAATTTCTTTTATACATCCCCCTAGTTGCCTCTTCCCACATCTTTTACATTAAGGAAATTTAATTTGTATTCCTTCATTATCTTAATCCCTAAAAATTTAATGATAATATATAATTATTTTATTTTATGGGTTTTTAAATTCAACTAATTCCACATTTTTAATCATAATACTTTGTAGCTAATTTTGAATCATCAAGAGATTAATCTATCCATTTTTTATCATATTAGGTTTCCCAATTAAATAATCTATGTGTTGTTAGTTGAATAAATTTTTATATTCATTCCTTTGGGATTCATCCATTAAAAAAACCCAAACTTTTTAATGTGAGTGATGATCAGTTGAAATCATATGAAAATTCTCATAAGTAATCTCATGGAAAACCGAACATCAAAATGTATTACTCATTGAAACATTCACAATAGATTTCAGGTCAAACTAAATCATTCTTAGTCGCATCAAGGTTCTATTTTGTTTGGTTCTCTTAAAATTCATGAACTAATTCTATAAAAAAACCCAAAATTCTAAAGAAGCTTCTTATAATTTTTAAACATAAAAAACATTGAAATCACTATGCCCTAAATTCAACATTTCTATTAATAAAAAAACAAATAAATATATTTATACCTTAACATATGAATTTATAAATTTTTATATAATTAATGAATATTACTTTTATTATTAGGTTATCTAACCTATACATATTAAAATCCATAACAATATTTCAAAAATTATTTTTTAATTTACAGTGCATATCTTTAAGGAGTATCTTTCAAGTTGAGAAGTCTTTGGCCCACTAATCTTGTACAAATTTAAAATCATGGTGATACTCAACTAAACTTTTTTAGGGTTATTTCACCTATTGCAATCTATTAAACATATGAATCTAATTTCTAGTATCCAATGAGGCACATAATTTCATAGAAACCAAAATACTCAAAATTTCACTAAAAATTAAAGATATTGTTGTCCCCTTAAACTTATCCATTATAATTATCCATGGGGTTTTAACTAAAGTTATCTTATACTATTCCCAAAAAGAAATAAAATATTCCTATAAAATAACTAAATACTTTTCTAATACCAACTATTAAAATTTAGGATAATAATTCATTTATCTTATATCATTTTTTATAAATTAAACACTAAATCTCAATGTTCAATACAAATTACCAAAAATGGAAGGTTTTATATCATTATGTACTATATATATATTCAAAACATTTTTTAAATAATTATGAAAATTTCTCCACAATTTATTGACACAAGGATCCCATAAATACATCCCAAATGTTATACTCATCTTCAAAACACGGTGAACATAAGAATAAAAAATGGATGAGCTCAAATTCTCAGTAAGGGTAAACATAAGTGATAAACATTAATGATATTAAAATAGAATAAGATTATAATATTGTTATAATCATGGTATATAGAAATAACATAAAACAATAATACCCAAAAATATATATCAAAAATCACGAGTTGTTTTATAAGTACTATCATATAATAAGACACGAATCAAAAGAGTTTGGAAACATTTTTCATTAAAAATCATCGGAGATAGCATAAAACTTGGATACCCCAAAAATTTGGAACAAATATTACCATATGGAAACTACACCTTGATGAGTTAAACACTCAACCCCATAATTTCATGAATTTACATTATTCTCACGTATATATTTATATATAATCATTAACTAACCCATTGTTCAGTGATATAGTACCCCACCCATCATTAATCCATACATGTGTGTGCCTGTTGAAATAAAACATTCATTATATCATAGGGAAACCAACGAAATAAAATTGTTTTCATAAACACATAAAATGGATAATATAAAAAATCATTAAGAATTACATTAATAATCATAAAATGATAATCTCAAAGAAAATAAAAGTGTATCAAAAGATATTTATGTAACTTTCTAGGTCAATACCAATTAATTAAAATAATGTGGTATATGGTATTTATATCATATATATAAAAATAATATAATGTAGAATTAATAATTTTTAAAATTGATCAATGTATCACAATTTTGATAAGAGTCCACATTAAATGGAATGAAATATATAGTGTTCACAAATGAAATGAAATGAACGAAAATTTATTTTTATACACATTGTTGCCTTGGTAAGACAAAAGTAGTTTCATAAAAAATCATTTATATAAATAAAAATTCCACAATCCATAAAAATAAATAAGGATAATGATATAATATTAATAATTTCCTTAATCAATCATTAAATATGTCAATGGAAGTTGACTTAGATGAAAAACCACTCTTTGGGGAATAAAGAAAATATCATTGAGAATAAGAAAAAACATTTACACAAAGAAAAATACTAATATAAATAGAAATATTTTATAAAACAAGTTGATTAATAATTTCATTTATAAAAAATGAAATTATATATATAAAGATCCATATATAAAGGAAAATATCAATTGAATATGTGTTCATATAGAAAACATCAAAAAGAGATTCTCGTCACACATTGAAGAAAATGACTAATAGTTAAAACATTAAAATTTTATATAAATAAATTAATTGAAGTAAATGTATTAGAATGTGAAAATAATAAATTTTTTATTATTATATAAGTATATTAAAATATGAATATAGTTCATACTAGAATAAAGAGGAGGATTCTTAGATGAAAAGAAGAAGAATGGTCGGTTTCCTTAAATTGTGAAAATAATGAGCTCTAGGGAAAAATGAAATAATGGGAATACATATAAAACCAAAAATAATAATAATTGGAGATGAAAATTATGGAGGTTTTAGAAATAAATATCATATAAATTCACTAGATTTATTATTTTAAAAAACAATCATGTTTTGAAATTGATATTTAAGAAGAAACCCTTACGGTAATTATAATAATAAAATTTAAAGAAAATAAGAGGTATACCATTAAAGGGATGTTAGAAAGTAGTTATATGAATTATATTAATTATAATATTAGGAAATATGGTACTAAATAAACCATATAAATGAAATGATGGTGTATAATATCTAAAATTTCTCATGGAATTGAAAATACAAACAAATAACCCTTAGTATTATTCTTTCATGGAAGAGATCTCTTTAACCTATTGTATAATAAAAATAATTATATTAATAAAATATTTATGGAAATTTTTCATCCATATAAACTACTAAAAACTTCATTATATCCACTCATTGGTCCGTCTTTGAAATGTAGTTAGAAAAATTGGACATGTCACTTATGAGGGCGGCAATCTGTACATAACCAAAGTGACAATTTAATTTTCTAGATGGTTTTGAAGGGGTGTAAAATGGATATAAATTTAGTATAATAACAATTCATGATATTAATAAAACCTATTTAACATAATATTTTGGACAATTTGGGTTTGAGGTGGTTGAATTTGAAAATAAATAAGATAGCTTAGTTGATAAGATCGCATATCCCTTTGGGTGTTCTCTTTTGGGTAACATCGTAAAGCTCTTTGGCATGATATTTTAAAATACCATGGAATATATAAAATTAGTATAAATTTTTTAAAATAATTCGGACGAGTTTTGTTATAGATAATTCATGGGATGGTGTGGTGAAATGTGGTGTAAGTGATCCTCATTTTTAAGTGAAAAATTTAACATTTTTGTATAAAGAAACTCTACTTTTTTTATAATGACATGTATGTAGTCATGATTATTTGATTATAATGTTGTATAATTTACTTTTGTATGATATAAGGTCAATAAAAATAATAACACTATAGAAATACATTTTCATATAAAAAATATAACAAATAAAAAATTTTCCCACATTGACAAAGCGGACCCATACAGAAAAAAATAAGATTTTCATTAAAACTATTAATAAATTAATAAGTATAATATAACAAATATAATCCTTTATTGGAGCTCATATAAGGAAATTTTTTAAAGAATACATTTAATATGATCACATTAGAGGATGATTCTTCACTGAAAAGTATAGGTATGGTTGGTTTCCATATAATTAGTAAATAATGATCCAGTGGAAAAAAATAGTGAGAATACATATAATTCCCCAAAAAATAATCATAGTATAAGAAAGTAATTGTGAATTTTAGATATAATGGGAATACAAATCCTCAATATAGTTTATATTTTCAAAAAAAAAATTTAAAATTGATATTAAAGGAGAAACCACTATGGTAGTGGTAACATAAGAATAAAAATAAAATAACATAGATAAAATTAAATAGTTATTGAAATAACATAAAATGAAATATATTTATTATAATTTAAGGAAATATTTTATTCTATAAACCATATAAAATAAATGAGGGTTCAAAAAATAAAACAAGTCTTGTGAATTTTTTGATAGAGACAAATAACACATACCTATAGTTTCACTCAAATCAGAGTGATCTAAAATCATGTATTAAAAAATATATATATTTATAAAATATTTATGAAATATATTCATTCCAAATTTTTTTTATAAACATCAATTATAATAATTTATTACAAATATGTTATTTAGTTTTATTTTATTTCCATTATTAGATGATATAAGCTTTGATTTATTGTTCAGTGTTCGCTTTATAATGGGAGTAATGATTATTTATTATATATTCAAAGTTCATACCTAAGAAATCATTTTAGGTACTATATTATATGAATTATAATATTTTATAATATTTTAATTACATTTCAAATGTATTTTGGTTATGATTTAGGATGATGATGTCGGTAGAGATATTGTTTATGTAGTTTTTTTATAGAATTAAGATTGGTACTAATAATAATTAAAATATTAAAATAATCAACCATTAATAATAAATTATAAATAATTTCCCTATTAATTTTTAATAAAAATTTTATTTATTTATCTATAGTCACTGATGATCAAAATTATATCATTGTAAAAATATGTGGTAAAACCAAACCGAACAAGTAGAATATATAATCTATTGATTAGAATGCTTAAGAAAGATATTGTTTTGGAATAGAATATTTATTAAAGAAGATTAATTATATTATTTTTTATTTTTTAGGTAGATTAATCAGGTTATCATAGAGTGATATAGAGTGTAAAATAATTGAGTTGAAAATTTAATGTACCACATTTATGGAGGCGGTAATCCACACGTATCCATGACCATGCCTTTAATTTACAAATATCATAAATGTAGTTGGAATTGAAATATTTTGTAAGAATATTAATAATTATTTAATAAAATAATTTAAATATAAATAATACCATTGTTCTATCCTCGTAGGGTAGTTAAAAAAATGGATCACATTACTTGTGGAGTTGGCAGTCCACATGGACAAAAACAAATTTTTTTTTTATGGATGGTTGATAAGAAGAATAAAATGAATATTAAATTAGTATAATATAATTTATGACTATTATGAATATTTATTACATTAAATTTTCATAGATATAGTGTGTTTGATGTGGTAGATGAAGGAAAGATATAAAATATCATAGTTGAGAACATTACATCTAATATTGGATATTCCCCACTAGGAAATGCATTAAGGATCAATATAATGGTATTTTGAAAATAATAAGGCTTCTAAAAATTTTGGAGATATATGAGGAGAGAATGTGGTATAGGTTTTTAGAGATAATTATTTTTAAAGGGTGAATTTTTCTAGATGTTTGTAATGTCCACATTTTTTCCTTGAAAACATTATAATATATCAAGGAATTGTTTTAGAGGCAGTCACATAGAAGGGTGTGTTTTTGGGGGATAGATCATCTATGTATTGGGAATAAATAAATATTAAAAATTTTATATCTTCTACATATATTGTTTTAATAAACAATGTAATAGATCCCAAATTGTGTCTCAAATTAGAAATGTAAGAGCATCGTTAAATATTGAACATGGGGTTGACCCTAATTATGACGTAGAAATTTTCGTCACATGTCAGTTTGTTATGTGTCATCGTGGGTGAAAATAATTAAGTAAATAAATTTATTTTTGTTTTTTTGTTTTAATCAAAGATTCAAAATCAATGCTATAAATTTTATATTCTGAAAAATCATTATGGTTGGATGCCTAACCCAGGGAGATTAGATTCTTGGGGAGATTTTATTGTTGGTGGATTTGGATTGATGATCTCTAATGAATAGATTAATATAAATAAAGATATCGATAATTAACACTGTTGGATATTATTATACATAATCAGTGGATGTATTTCTCACCAGTCATCAATCTAACCTATGGTATGGAATTATCTATATTTGGATGAGTCATATTTTTATATCCCAGGTTGATTGTGGACCAAATCACATAAAATATAGGTTTATGGATTGACGGTTGATTTAAATTTTTTTATGGTTTTGGTATTTTTATAATTAATTATTTCCAAATCATTCAACATTCCTAGAAATGGATCAATGATAAAATGAAATTGTCCTGGGTTTTTTTCTCATTTTTTATTTATGGTTTTCTTCCACTATTATACTTGTGTTCATCACTGAATTTTATTTTTTCCTTTAGTTTTGAGAAATAAGTGGTGGAAACAGATCCTCGAACACTCAATATTAGGAGAAATGAATCATATATGTATGTTCATATTCCTTATTGGTGATGGTATCATGGTTTTTGGATACAATTATGGATAATTATTTGATTTGGGTGACATTTGGCTTCTCTTTATAAAACTGTGAGGGTATCATGGTGAAATGATGAAGTATTTTCAAGCAGATTGGAGGGTTGTAATATTGACACCAGTTTTAGAAAGGCTCAGACATCATTGTTCCACAATCTCTTGGAGAAATTATAATTGAAATTATTGGTAATATAGGCATCAATAGAAACCACATGAATAACTAGGGATTCTAGAAAAATCACATCTCAATGGAATCTATTTCTAGAACACACACTAGGTTGTTCCCTTACTGCATTTAAATAATTTCCATGCAATGAAAATTATTATACCTTATGTGACCCTTATCCACCCAACTATTTGTGTATAGTGAGTACATGCCAAGGAATATATGTTTATTTACACATTTTGTGTGCCAAGTAACATGCCTTGTAACTCTTAGTGGATATATCATGGTGTACTAAGAATAAACTCCTAGGATTCAATGTGTCTTTATAAACAATTTATGGCGGGAAACATTATGTTTACATTGGAACATACATAGGCATGGAAAGACAACACACTTCGAGTGTCGGCATAGACCCTACACTAATTGTTATATGAAGTCCACCCCATGAATCAAAAATGTAATCATACATGACCTAAGTACATGGGAACTACTAGTAGTACACAAATTAGGTAGCATGTAATTGTAATTTCCATATTTATCTCTTTAAATTTTCTACCCTATTAGAACACACCATCTTTTAATGGAATTCATATTGTGTTATGATGATACCCTGTAAGTTACATGATTATGAGACATTTTATGAACCCCAATGGAACACATTATTTATACTTTTATAGGTATTTTTTTGCTTTATTCCTTCTATGATCATCTTTTTTATGTGTTTAGATGAGTTGCCTCATACATTTCATTGTATATGAGTATTGGTTGTGTTTTTTCCTGTGACACCCTGAGATTTGGTGAAATATTTCAAACAAATAAATTTAATATATTTTATATTTTGTGTTATATAGAAATTTATTTTTTCTTTCATGACATTATACAATGAGTTTACCATGCGTTACACGCAACACAGAGAGTATAACGCAATACAAGCAACATTGAGCTTAAACCAAACATAACATACTATTGAAATATTATTATTTAATATAATAGTTATCACTAAGAATTTGGAATGTAATGTATGAATATGATTAACTAAATTATGAAAATATAGTTTACAAATGTATATATAATGAATTATTTGGTGAAATGTTACTTATATATGAAAATAAATGATACCTTATAATAATGGAAATTATTTTCTGAAACATAAGTTTTATGCAAAAAATGTGTTTTACATTAAGAAATTAACTATATAACATTTTTTTGAATTAATTTAATGAAATATTTAAATATGATGTAAACAATCAAATTTTTTCCTTCAGCTTATGTTTTTTCTCAACAAGATATAGAAATAAATACAATTTTATGCTAAAAACAATATTTTTATAAAAAGTAGTCTTTTCGTCTATGTTGAACTTATTTTATAAAGAATCTTTACAATTTTATAAAATTTATTCAGAAAATTAAAATTCATTTTCTAACACAATAATTGAAAATTATCTTATGTAAATTTTTTTGGGATTTATTTAAATGATAATTTTTTGATGAATGTGGAAAAATACTGGTTTTCCATTTAAAATGGTTTTTTGTTTAAATATTTTTTACGGTTAATTATTTTATATAATAGTTTTCAAATAATTATTAGTAATATAATATTTTCATTAATCCAATTTAAGTCATTTCAATCAATTTCATAATTTTTTTATATAAATGGGTTTTATACTTTTAAACATTTTCCCTTTGGAAAACTTTTTTTCATCACAACTCCGTGATTAATTTCAAATAAAAATTTTCCACTATGAATAGAATTTTGAAAAATGGATTCCATTTTTTAAATGATAAAATTATATATTATTGTAAAATTACAATTTAATTTTTGACCATAATTAATTTTAAAAATATTAAAAATTATTTAGCATGATTATAGTAAAAATGGGTTTACTAGGGACTAAACTAAATAAATAATGGTTAAAATGTCCAAAAACAAATATAATAAAATTTTATATGTATTTACAACATACCATTCACAATGTTCAATCTTGGGTTATTTGGAAAAATATTTATGTGAATTAATTTTCATTTTGGATTATATTGGGAAATATTCAACAAGTTTCCAAGTGGGCTTCTTTCCCCAACTTATTAAATCAACCACTACCACTCACTTATTCACAAAAAATGAAATATATGTTTGAAAAACACCCCTTAAATCCATCCCCAACATCTTTATTAATGTTCTATGACATTTGGTCCCCTAAAAAGGACAACACAAGGGTCTGTAATTATAAATCCAGAGGAGATACTTTAAGCGAATGTAATTAGATTCACTAAGATCCTTATATTTGATTAATAATTTTAAGAATTCAATTATATATTAATCATTAAAATATATAAACACAAATACCTCAAATATAATGATATTTTTTTATTTTTATTTAATAACCAATATTCTTCTCCACTTCAATCAAATGGAAAATGAAATAGTCGATCGTGTGTACGGTAGAATACCGCCTCATAAACTAATGTTATTAATTTCTCATCCCTACCAATCAAAAATTGAAATAATTAATGATTAAATGTAAAATATATTATATAAATGATTTTATTATACTTATTAAATTATTATATCATATCTACCATCATACTATCTATTCTATGGTAATACGATATTGTCGTATGTGTGTATGACGAACTACAACCTCGGGAAGCGATGTAATTTGTCCATGATTTACATGGAAGTTTAGAAGATGTTTTTAAGAATGATTTTTTAGTTATATGAAATAAAATTGTTTATAAAATTGTAATATATTATCTATCATTCTTTCATTCAATCAATCAAGAAAATATAAATAGTGTTAATGTGTACGTATGGCCTACCGTCTCTATGACTGGTGTATTTTGTTATATATATATATATATATATTAATTAATATAAATAAATATATATTTAATATATATGATATTTATGACATAAATAAAATTCTTTATACTATTAATCCATGATCAATGTAAAATTACTAAAAATAAAAAAACATAAAAGACAAACAAAGCATTTGTTACTAGAAACACTACTTCAACATGAAATTGTTAATTACCAAGAAAGAAAAGGTTATAAGAAAATTTTATATTGTACGATATATATAATTATTGTTGTTTAATAGGTTTAAAACAAACATATATTTATTATATAGTTTTTTATAACATTTATGAAAGAATATGAGACTTAATGAAGGGATTTTCATCTAACTTTTTTACTTCGGTGAGAAACATTTCATATTCAACACCTATTTACCTTATGTGGAATATATACCACAAATAATTTTATTTTTTGATTATCATAATTAAATTTATCTATATTTAAATATAATTTTTATTATCTCCCATTCATCGAGCTTATAGTTTAGATTTCGCGATGGGGGAATGGTTTTTTTTCTCAATTACATATGTTTTCTTATGAACCTATATTTGTTTATGAGGTATAAAAATAACCTCTTTGATATGTAATATCTTTTTTTACAATGATTTATTGATTTTTACATAAATATATTTTTATGGGTATTTTGATTCAATGTTACCAATGTTGTAAGAGTTTAATTTTATAGTCTCACTATTTGTTGCGATTATATAAAATTATACACACAAGGATGAAATCTTATAAATTATCTCTCAATATACTGATTATTTTTTTTATTCTCTTGTTATGTATTGATAATACAAGTTTTGTCTTCATTTTCTATTCCTTATGTAACCAATAGTTCAATGTATTGTTTATAGTAAATGTTATCATTATTTCTCTATTCTGTCAAAACCCCTTTATCTTCTAAAACCATGATTTTAAAATAGTTTAAAAATGTTTTTATTAGTCTCTAAATGATTTATTAGTGGAATATTTACCCATTTTAATTTATAAAAAAATTTGAATGGAATATTTATGTTGTTTTCCAAATAATTCCTAATTTTATTTTACCGAAAATGTGAATATAACAATTTTTTTATCATGTACGACATGAACAGAATTTAATGTAGTCATTAAAATTATTTATTTTTAATATTACTCTATAATATTTCATGTTTATTTTGAAAGAAAAATATTTTCAGAATATTTAATATCTTCATTTTTTTTCAAAAATAAAATCATATTTTCCACAATTAAATTATTAAGAGATTTTTAAATCAACCATTAAATTTTTCAGAGGTTATCTTAAAAAAATATTTTAAAATTTTTTTGGTATTAAATTTTTTTTATTAAATGGGAAAGGTTATATTGATAAAAAAATTTGATGTGTTATTTCAAAATCATCTTCCATCTAAGATGAAATTCCATGATATTGCTTATAATTAATTAGAGATAAGATTGAAGGATATTATCCGTCTTCTTTATATGGATGATTCATATTTATGATGATGAAATATTAATGAAACCCATTTTTTTAATGTTTAATTCTATTGTGAGTTGATGATATTTTTTGGAAATATATATTACTTCATGGCTTATGATATGATGAATTTTTATAATATTGGAAAACATATAAATATGATTTAAATTATGTAATGGGAAGGACTTATATCTCCCACCATTTAATTGGGTGAATATTTATATCTCAAGAGACAAAAATGAATACAAATGGAGCAAACCCAGTTCTGTAAGGGAATTGTTCCGCAACAATAGCCTTAGGAGTGACCATGGACTACTATGATGGTTTTGAGAGTGATCTTACTCCAATATGATAGCCTCGTATGTGATGCTAAACTATTAAGGAAATTATTTACAATGATTATGTATATTTAAAAATTAAATGTATTGGGAAAATATTATGAACTCATGGCCAATGTTCTTTTATTCTTTCATGATTCATGTCATATGATCAACCAGGCCACATTCCATGTCTCATTACTATGATCATTGATAAGAAAGTATGGTTCCAAATGATCATCTCATTCTCACATACCCATATAATAATTTCATTATTTTTTATCATGGATATCTCAAAGTAATACCCTTACTAATTTGATCTCATAATTTGTTATATTTCCTTTCCCCAGCTTATGAGGAATGGTTTTAAGTAGAGTATGGTTATAAAAATTACTAATTTAGAAGATCTTTATGATATATGTTGATTATATTTCAATAAATTATGAAATTGTGTACTAAATATCCAATGAAACTAAACTATTATAGTCCCCTAGGAAATGGTTTCTGTAATGTGTTTAGTATTCATCTAAAAATATTTAATATCACTATAAGAAAAACCCATGTTTCCATAGTTACCTTAGTCTATCCCAATGGGGGAACAGTATGACATTACATCCATAAATTATGATTTTAATCTCCCAAATATAAGGAGTTTTATATAAAGTTCATGTTTTCTCCCATTGGTATTAGGTGGGATCCTCTATCATCAGTAATTCTTCCCCATGTGGGGTTTGGAAAATAAACAAGATTGACACACACACGAGTTGATCCCCTACTTAGAGGGTTATTATAGATTCAGTTTGTGGAATCCCTCAGTGGTGTAGGGTGTGCTCCCTTATCTATGAATTAAGATCCAATATATATAATGATTATATATTGAGTAGGTACTGATGATCATGAAAACTTATATGAGCGGCATCTTTAATAGCATGGATCATGGAGTTATTACTAACTAAAAAAGAATTACCTTAATGAATCTAGAAGAATCCTTGTATGTAAATATTGTTATGACCATGATAATTAGTGTCAAACAATTGATCAATAGGATAAATAATTCTTCTAAGATAGGACATGGACATAGATATCCCCATTATACCTTCATTTTTTATTCTAGTTGGCTTCAACTAGAATTTTTTATTATTGTCAATATATCTCATATCATGATTAAAATACATTTGTATTGATGAGTTTATTACTTCTTAATTCTTATGATTGGTGATTTCGTGGTGTTATACTATTTATTCATATAAGCAATCTTGTATGGGCTCTAACTGAACACATCATTCCTTATACAGATGAAAATTCTTTTATCGGTGTCCAAGAAAGGCCACGATGGAGTGGTGTAATGTTTGTGCTAGACATATTGAGACTCATACCATTGTTTTATTTAACAGTATTCCCCTCCTTCAAAGTTTGGTAGACATTTTTTCCAGTTTCAGTGGGATTTCATTTTACCCTTTTGCTTTGTAGTACTTTTCCTACTATGATTGTGGGATTTTGGTATATGCATTCATTTTCTATCATTTATGCCTTATATTCATCATTATATTGGACTATAAATGTATTTTTTTCATACATTTTCTTTAGTCTAATGACAACTATCTGTAGGAATTACATGTATATAATTGGTATGAATTCCTATGACAATAAAATAATGTTTTGTGGTAGTCAAAAGCATATTACCTCCATTCAAGAAAGAAAAAGCAGGTTAGATTATGACATTGTAGTACCATAGTGGGTTCATCTTAGGACTGGTGCTTGGAAATATAATATAAATGATGTTTGGTTTGGGATTTTTTGAAATAGAGTTAATGAAAACAAAATTCTTCTTT
Source organism: Viscum album (assembly GCA_963277665.1). Classification (NCBI taxonomy): domain Eukaryota; kingdom Viridiplantae; phylum Streptophyta; class Magnoliopsida; order Santalales; family Viscaceae; genus Viscum; species Viscum album. The sequence continues at coordinate 316,356 of CAUJRU010000300.1, read as the reverse complement.
CTAGATAGGTAATATAGTTTTTGTGCATTGGTCAACGAATCAATTCACTATAACATTTATGTATGGATTTTTGACAGAGAATATGTAGTCATAGGTTATGGGAAAAAATGTTGCATGCATCATATTGGAATTTTTTTTCATTTCCATGTCATTTTTTGACTCAACATCCAAGATATACTCTTTTACCATGGTAGATATTGATAAATTTCAATATTAACTACAATAATATCCATCTCAGATTTTTAGAGAGCATCATGAAGAAGGCATGTTTTACGATCTTTCCACATTCCATGGTCTCATTCTTTAATTCTTTCATTTGGGTTTGCCCATGTAACACCCTGAGATTTTATGAAATGTATTATTTTTAATTAATGTCTTCTATTGTACGATACACCAAAAGGATCTTTCACAACACGCATCCCTGACTTGCCTTACATTACACGCAATCACGACCTTCCTCGATAGCGTGTGTTGTATGCAATACCGGGTTTTACTAAACAACGATATATAATTATAATATTATTATGAACTAGCCATTATGAATAGTATTAACAAAAATTTGAATTTTATAACATTACTATTCATCTTACACATTTTCTAGAACAAGAAATAAGAACAAAATAAATTTTTTTGGGTAAAATAAGTATTTTTCAAAAAATGCAATTTTGCCGCCTTTTGATGGCCCACCCACATTAAATCTAGTTTTTGACATGTTTATAAGTTCAATTTTACAAAATAAAAATATTCTTTGGAATCATGAAATAAAAATTTACTTTGGATAAATTTTTCATATTATTCTGGTAACTTTCATATTTTGATGAATAGTAAAAACACGCTATATTTTAATTAAAAACAACTTTTTTCATCGCAATAATTTATATGGTTAAATTATAATATTGAATCGTTTTAAAGAACAAATAGAATATATTTTTACTATTTAAAATAATGTATGTCATTAGCATTGATTCTACCTTGAATTCGTAGGATAAATCAATTCAATCTTTTGCAATGTTTTAAAGAAAAACCCGTTTTCTTTTGACAACAGGATTAATTTTAATTTAATTTCTTCAACTTTTGTGTATTGAATTTGGAAAAATGGATTCCATATTTGGAATCAGTGGGTCCATATTATTTTAATAAGCTACTTTTTATTTTTGGGAATTATGAATAGTAACTATGGTAAATTTTATTTACCATAGTTAAAGGTAAATCGGGTAATTAAGGTAAAATATAATATTATAAAATTACCCTAACACATGTCAAAATCCTATTGGATGACTATAAGTCGACCCATATCACCTAAGGGTCAGATTATATTCATTTAATGGACTTTTTTCCATGAAAATAAATTAATTATTATTAAAACCAAAGAATGTGACAACGTGTCACATTCTTAAATCATATAAGTATAATAATTTTAATTTAGTGATACACTTCATGAAACTTAGAAAATTAATAGTCTAAAGAATTATAATACAATTATCTACATCAATGGAATTTATTTAGAATTTTTAGGGATTAAATAATTATCATTTATTATGACACAAAGATGATGCAGTAATTGTCTTATTAATGAAATATTGACATAATTGATATTAGAAATACCCAAATAAATGTAATTTAATACTTTTTATGAATTAAACAAATATTATAGGTTAATATGACATGTTAGTATTGATTTAATTAACTTTTTTAGAACAAATAATTCTGTTATGATTTTCACAAAAATCAATTACTAAATAGTGTCAAAATTGACATAAAATAGTTTTTAAAACAAATATTATATTATTAATTGTTATTTTATTCATAAAAATCTAAGGTTATACCACATGACTTAGATAAGGTTATATATATTAATACTAAACAGCTTGGGGTTCGTTTGGCTTGATATAGTAAGTTTATTAACCTCATAGTGTAAGAAAACAAGAAGACATGGTAAAAGTAAAATTATCTAACTTAAAGATAAAAAAAAATTATAAGGTTAAAATTGGAACCTAAACTTGTCTAAATTCTATTGGATGAGATTATTTCTACCTATACCCACCTTAGCTTAGAAATAAATCAATTTGGAGCTATTTAAAACCGACCTTGACTTTATAATAAAATAATATTTTTTGTTTTTCCAAAGAAGCCCCTCTCCTCCCTTATAAAAGAGAACCTCCTCTCTGTCATCCTCAAAACAATTTGAGCCTTCATGCTCGGCCAAACCCTACCAATTTCTCCTCTCCACTTCCCTAGAAACATCCTAGAGGTTCTGGTCTTCTTCGAAGACCTATTTTAATGCCCTAAAAGGAGGTCTCAAAAAAGCACTTCAAAGATGAGGAAGGTCCATTACCGATTCTTACATCTTTATTTGTTCTTCCACTTCTTCTTCTTTAGTTGTTTCATTATGAAGTAATAAAATCAGTATCACTCATATACTGATATGTTATTATAAGTATGAAACAACCGTATTTCACCATCTATCCATCCGACAGAAAAAGAAATCACTGCGCGTGCGTACGTACGGAATACCGTCTCTACGCCGTGGTGTAATCTATTTTCCAGCACCACCTTACTTGGATGGGTATAATGGTGTAAATATTGACTATATATTACTATTATAATGTTATATTGATTCTGAAATAGTATAAATACACTCCAATACAATTCCACAATCATAGGAACGATATCATCACTCGTGCGTACGTACGGAATACCGTCTCCACGATGTGATGCGACTTGTTCTACATGATCTTCATTTCATAATGATTATATAAATGAATTTAATGAACGAATATTATATATATTACACTAATCACATTCTTTAAATGAGTTATCTTTAACCTAATGAGAATAATACGAATTTATTCGACAAAACACGCATAAGAACAAAAAGTAATAAACACCCAAATAACAAGTAGTAATGAAATATTACTAATAAGAAGATACGCATATGACCATATATGATATCATAACACTATGTATGATTCTGGAATAAGTCAATAAAATTATTTAAATCATTATACAGGAGGTTCAGACACTAATGAAGAAAATCGGACCTAAGGTAAGGGAAATATCACAATCTCATTTTTATCCGAGATTGTTTATACTTTGAAATTTACTCGGGTGTATTTTATCATCCACATCCATGTTTCCTAAATATGTAATATTTTTTCCATCTACATACAATTGTTTAAATCCAATTTTACCCTTCGGTGAGTTTTTAGTAAAAGATATGAAAGGAATCTTTTTTCATTTTTCGTACGAGGTACTTTTTGACTTTTCTGACAAAAGTACGAAGAATGTTTTTTTAACTTATATGGAATGAATGGATTTTTAAAACATTATTTCCAAGAAGATTCCTTTACAAGTCTTCATGTTTATTTTTATTCATCTTCTTTTAGTTTAAAATTGTATGACATGTTAATAAGGGAAAATGTTTTTGAAGTAGAAAGGATATTTTCCTCAAGAATGGACTTCAAGTGTTTTATCAAAATTATTTTCCATATAAGATAATATAGGGTTCTATTTCTATCCCTATTATTACATTGATTTGATTATGTTGTGATGGAATTATTTTTATGAATTCCTTTATCTTATATGAATTTTATTATCAAGTCATGTTGTTTAAGAATCCCATTTTTATTACATGGGTTATGCAATGATGTATGATTTATGATTTTGTGGCACACATATGAATGGTATCATTATGAGATGGGTGGGACCTATATCTCTCTCTAATTCATTGGGTAAAGATTTTATATCTCATGAGATAGACATGGCTGGAATGGTAGGTTATACCGGTTCACTGAAACATGACTGAAACGAGGAGTGAACTCAGTTCAGAAAGGGACTTTTTCCACTAAGATAGTCTTGGCAATGAGTCTTGACTAATAAGAAATGATTCTCTATGATTATGTGTGTATGCCACAAAGTTTCATGTTTTATGTTATGATTATTGGGATTAAATTTCACTACTATTATTTATCCCATGTTATGAAATTATGATCTCTTTTGTAGGTTAAGATTTCCAAAAGATATCTTCTTATGAATATGATGTGATTGATATTTCTTTTGTTTACCCTTACTGTGCATTTGAGCTCACCCATTTATGTTTTCTTTTCCCCGGGATATAAAGAAAGGTTTTAGGTAAGAAAAAAAGGGAATATATTTATGGGAGATGTTGAAGATCTTTCACCATGATTAGAAGATTACGTTCTGAGTTTCCAAAGACACTAAAGTATTACAGTCCTTGTGTGTGTTTTTGTTATGTACTAAGTATTCCGCAAAAGTAATGTGATATCTATGTACGTCAAGCTTCGGGTCTCTACAGTTGGTATCAGAGGAAAGGTTTAGCCAACCTTTGGAAACTAGGATGCGAGAACTTTAGTGAGATCCCTAGAGATATTTCTAAGGTATGTCTAGGGATGTACCTAAGGTTAAGTATAAGTATAGGTTATAGTCCTAGAATCGCGCTAACGATCTTAGAATTAAACCCAAGATGTTAGATATTTAGGGTAATCCCCCTTTACTATGTTTTTTTCTCTAGAATGATTTTGCCTCTCACATGATTCTTTTTGTGTTTTAGTTAATGGAGGGAACCAGAAGGAATTCGGTTAAGATTGAATCCAATGGAAAAATTGGTGACTATGAGCAATAAAATTGTGTAATGCCTAGAGAGGAAGATATTGAGATTATGTCGAATCCGACATCGTGATATATGATTAACAAGGTGAAATTCAGTGGTATGCCTAATTCATCAAATAAGAGGAAGATAGACTATTATGCATGTTCGCATGTTGAGGAGCATAAAGAAAGGAAGATTGAGATTTATAAAGAAGGGAAGAAGAACCATGAGGAATACCACAAATGGAGGGACCGATGTTATCTATGTGGAGAAAAGGGTCATAGAGTGACAGACTATTATGGAGTTCAATGTATTATTTATGGAGAACATGGGCATTACCCAACTCAATGCCCTGACCTAAAAAGTTACTTCTAAATCAAGGATGGACTTATTCAAGGACAACCATTGAAGAGGATGCATTGAAGTGTTTATGTATTGGTATTCAATAATAATGTTTATGAGGTACTTTTATTGTGTATTGGAATATTTTTGTATTAGTCTATTGTGGTTTTCAATAATTTTAAGGTACCGGTAACCATGAAAATTGATTAAAATATTTTGGAAAGCATATGATATGCGCATAATTAAGGGATAAGGAGAAAATGAAATTTTTGACAGTATTCATGAGCTCATGATTGATATAAGGACTAAGTGATACCATGGTTTGAGTATATAGAATTTTGAGGATTTTGGTATGTGGAATGTGTTAGCTTTTAACTACATTCATGTATTCACTATGGTTCAATAGGTATTCATTTTTTAAGAGAATACATGATTAAGGTACTCACATGATTGGAATGTGACCATCAAGATATATGGGGGATAAATGATGATATTCACATGCTTGGTTGATGACATTTCAAGTAATCGTTTTCTTTATAATATGATCTTGGACCGAAGTATTTTAGATAAGCCAAAAGATTGGAATGAATTATGTTGTACATAAGTTAGTATTGTTTAAGGATAGAACTTTTTTTTGATATTATTGATGGGATGTTATAGTAATGTAGTTTGAGGAAAAGGACAACATGCAGGATGGGTGACAGGCCATCGCGTCGGACAAGGCTGTGGGAATCGAACCCCCAACCGAAGTGCGACTGGCCTTTATCACCTACCACTGGCCTACAAGAAGTCCATGTTCAATCGAAACTAGTTTTATTATATTAATCAGTATAATATATGAATTATAAGTCAATTTTAGGAACCATATATGATTAATCTCACTATAGATGGACTTATGTATTTTTTTGATAACTTTTCTATCCTTTTGTTTGAGACAGATGGAATGACCCATAATTATATCACATCTTCTGCTAACACATCACAAATGACAAATTCAACTTCATTTCTTTAAGAGATGAAGTGGAAATTGTCCAAAGAATGACCAATGGTGAGACTATACCAAAATCCCGAAAGTATTTCTTCTAATTCCAATTTCATCATCTTTAGGGAAATGATCTTGAGAACCAAAAATGTTGTCCTAGTGCTCTTATACTTGATGAATCAGATGGTACCTTAGATCGTCACAAATTTATGGCTTTTTGATTTCCGGCTTTTTCATATCCTTGTTCTCTACCACTCTCGATCAGAACTTGATGGTTAGATTTTTCTTCCATATCCATATTTTCACCTATGTTCTCCTACGGGGAAACCCAGTGATGAGTTAATTTGGGTAACCAATACATTTCATACTTTAGTTTTTTAAAGCCAAATTTCGGTATTCCTTTTTACGATGTGGGTTTCTATTAAAAAAAACTTTCGAGTAGTAAACCATTTATAACCCCGACGAATTTCGAGGGAGAAATTCATTTTATGGGGGGTAGAATGTAACACCCAGAGATTTTATGAAAAGTATTATTTTTAATTAATGTCTTTTGTTGTACGATACACAAAAATGATCTTGCACAACACGCATCCCTGACACGCCTTGCATTACACACAATCGCGACCTTCCATGATAGCGTCTGTCAATACCGGGTTTTACTAAACAACGATATATTATGATAATATTATTATGAACTAGCCGTTATGAATAGTATTAACAAAATTTTGAATTTTATAACATTAATATTCATCTTACACATTTTATAGAACATGGAATAAGAACAAAAAAAAAATTCGGGTAAAGTAAGTATTTTTCAAAAAATGCTATTTTGCCGCCTTTTGATGGCGCACCCACATTAAATCTTGTTTTTGACATGTTTATAAGTCCAATTTGACAAAATAAAATTCTTCTTTGAAATCATGAAATAAAAATTCACTTTAGATAAATTTTTCATATTATTCTGGTAACTTTCATATTTTGATGAATAGTAAAAACACGCTATATTTTAATTAAAAACAACTTTTTTCATCGCAATAATTTATATGGTTAAATTATAATATTGAATGGTTTTAAAGAATAAATAGAATATATTTTTACCATTTAATATAATTTATGTCCTTATCATTGATTCTACCTTGAATTCGTAGGATAAATCAATTCAATCTTTTGCAATGTTTTAAAGAAAAACCCGTTTTCTTTCGACAACGAAATTAATTTTATTTTAATTTATGCAACTTTTTTTTATTGAATTTTGAAAAATGGATTCCATATTTGGAATCAGTGGGTCCAAATTATGTTAATAAGATACTTTTTATTTTTGGAAATTATGAATAGTAACTACGGTAAATTGTATTTACCATAGTTAAAGGTAAATCGGGTAATTAAGGGTAAATATAATATTATAAAATTACCCTTACACATGTTAAAATCCTATTGGATGACTGAAAGTCGACCCATATCACCTAAGGGCAGGATTAGATTCATTTAATGGACTTTTTTCCATGAAAATAATTTAATTATTATTAAAACAAAAGAATGTGACAACATGTCACTTTCTTATATCTTATATGTATAATAATTTTAATTTAGTGATACACTTCATGAAACATCGAACATGAATATTCTCCAGAAATATAATACAATTATATACATCATAGGATTTTATTTATAATTTTTAGGGATTAAATAATTTACATTTATTATGACACAAATATGATGCAGTAATTGTCTTATTAATGAAATATTGACATAATTAATGTTATAAATTCCCAAATAAATGTAATTTTAGACTTTTTATGAATTGAACTAATTTTATAGGTTAATATGACATGTTATTATTGATTTAATTAACTTTTTTCGAACTAATCATTCTGTTATGAGTTTCTCAAAAATCAATTACAAAATACTGTCAAAATTGACATAAAATAGTTTTTAAAACAAATTTTATATTATTAATTGTTATTTTATTCCTAAAAATCTACGTTTCTACCAAATGACTTAGATAAGGTTATATATATTAATAATAAACAACTTTGGGTTTGTTTGTCTTGATATAGTATGTTTATTAACCTTATAGTGTAAGAAAACAAGAAGATGCGGTAAAAGTAAAATTATCTATCTTAAAGTTAAATATAAATGATAAGGTTAAAATAGGAACCTAAACTAGTATAAATTATATTGGATGAGATGATTTCGACCCATCCCCACCTTAGCCTAGAAATAAATCAATTTGTAGCTATTTAAAACCGACCTTGGCTTTATAATAAAATAATATTTTTAGTTTTTCCAAAGAAGCCTCTCTCCTCCCTTATAAAAGGGCACCTCCTCCCTCTCCTCCTCACACCAATTTTAGCCTTCAAGCTCGGCAAACTACTGCCAATTTCTCCTCTCCACTTCCCTAGAAACATCCTAGAGTTTTTGGTCTTCTTCAAAGACCTATTTTAGTGCCCTAAAAGGAGGTCTCAAAGAAGCACTTCAAAGAAGAGGTAATGTCTGTTACCGATTCTTTCATCTTTATTTTCTTCTTCCACTTCTTCTTCATTAGTTTTTTCATTATGAAGTAATAAAATCAGTATCACTCATACATTGATATTTTATTATAAGTATGAAACAACCCTATTTCACCATATATCCATCCTACGGAAAAATAAATCACCGCGCGTGCGTACGTACGGAATATCGTCTCCACGCTGTGGTGTAATCTATTTTCCAGCACCACCATACTTGGATGGGAATAATGGTATAAATAATGAAAATATATGAATATTATAAAGTTATATTGATTCTTAAATAGTATACATACACTCCAATACAATTCCACGATCATAGGAACAATATCATCAGTCGTGCGTACATACGGAATACTGTCTCCACGATGTGATGTGACTTGTTCTACATGATCTTAATTTCATAATGATTATATAAATGAATTGAATGAATAAATATGATATATATTACACTAATAATTTTTTTAAATGAGGTATCTATAACCTAAATAAAAGAATAAGAATTTATTCGACAAAACATGCATAAGAACAAAAAGTAATAAACACCAAAATAACAAGTAGTAATGAAATATTATTAATAAGAAGCAAATAATATGACTATATATGATATCATAACAATAAGTACGATTTTGGAATAAGTCAATAACATTATTTAAATCATTATACAGGAGGATCAGACACTTACGAAGCAAATCGGACCTAAGGTAAGGGAAATATCAGAATGTCATTTTTATTCGAGGTTGTTTATATTTGAAATTTATTGGGGTGTATTTTATCATCCACATCCATGATTCCTCAATATGTAATATTATTTCCATCCACATACAACTGTTTAAATCCAATTTTACCCTTCGGTGAGTTTTTAGTAAAAGATATGAAAGGAATCTTTTGTCGTTTTTCGTACGAGGTACTTTTTGACTTTTCCGACAAAAGTACGAAGAATGTTTTTTTTAACTTATACGGCATGAATGGATTTTTAAAACATTATTTCCAAGAAGCTTCCTTTACAAGTTTTCATGTTTATTTTTAATCAACTTCTTTTAGTTTAAAATTGTATGACATGTTAATAAAGGAAAATTTTTTTGAAGTAGAAAGGATATTTTCCTCAAAAATGGAGTTCAAGTGTTTTATCAAAATTATTTCCCATATAAGATAATATAGGGTTATGTTTCTATCCCTATTATTACATTGACCTGATTATGTTGTGATGGAATTATTTTTATGAATTCCTTTATCTTATACGAATTGTATTATGATGTCATGTTGTTTAAGAATCCCATTTTTATTACATGGGTAATGCAATGATGTATGATTTATGATTTTGTGGAACACATATGAATGGTATCATTATGAGATGGATGGGACCTATATATCCCTCCAATGCATTGGGTAAAGATTTTATATCTCATGAGATAGACATGGCTAGAATGGTAGGTTATACCGGTTCAGTGAAACAGGACTGAAACGAGGAGTGAACTCAGTTCAGAAAGGGACTTTGTCCACTAAGATAGTGTTGGCAATGAGTCTTGACTAATAAGAAATGATTCTCTATGATTATGTGTGTTTTCCACAATGTTTCATGTTTTAAGTTATGATTATTGGGATTACATTTCACTACTATTATTTATCCCATGTTATGAAATTATGAACTCTTTTGCAGGTTAAGATTTCCAAAAGATATCTTCTTATGAATATGATGTGATTGATATTTCTTTTGTGTACCCTTACTGAGCATTTGAGATCACCCTTTTATGTTTTCTTTTCCCCAGGATATAAAGAATGGTTTTTGGTAAGAAAAAAAAGGAATATATTTATGGGAGATGTTGAAGATATTTCACCATGATTAGAAGATTACGTTCCGAGTTTCCAAAGACACTAAACTATTACGGTCCTTGTGTGTGTTTTTGTTATGTACTAAGTATTTCGCAAAAGTAATGTGATATCTATTTACGTCATGCTTCGGGTCTCTATAGCCCAGATCTGTGCTACAACCTTTTGAGTGGTGTACAGAACCACCTATATTGGTCCATGTTGATGATCTTCAATATGTTGGGAAGTGTATGGATCCATTATGATGGAATGATGGTACCCATAGGATTATCAATTTTAAATAGATTGAGTGGAAATGGTCAATCAATTTTTCATAATGATCTAGACAATCATGATTGTATAGGATTTTCTTGAGATGATGGTCTAGGATATGCATATAGTATTGAACCCCAATCAATATCTTAGGTTCCCTCATAACCAATCTCCTTCATGTAGAAGATTATGGTTCTGGAGGTACTAGTAGTAAAACAATTGAATGGAGTGTGCATCTAAAGTTCTAGAGATAGATATGTCCCAATAATTCATAGAGACTAAAACCCAAATCTCATTTGGTTGAGGATCGGTCTTGACTTGTGTTGTAGAATTCATGTTTCGGTAATACCCAACATGATGGTGGAACCATCAATGAGACCTCTTCTAGTTGATGCAGAGCATCAATAAATCCATACTTTTTTGTGTTTGACATAACATTACACATGTGAGGAATAGGGAAACATCCCCATTGATATGAGTTCTTATGAAAAAAATCCTAAAACATGTTGGTGAGTTAATTCCTCTCAAAGTGGATAGTGTTGAGGTGTGTTGTGTGAGTTTATTTGAGCTGTGATTTCAATGTTTATTGGTGTGAAAATATGTCGGAGTGAGGAGTTTTTTTGTGAATAGGTGGGAAATGGAAGGATATCTTGAGGAAGCTAGAGCTTGTATCATGGATTATTCGATTCTGGTTCGAGGTACAACATGTGTATTCATTGCTTCAGTTTCTATTTTATCAATGAGTTTCAATCCAAATTTCCCCCGAAACATATCCCATATATTTGAGGATACTACAGGGTGGATTTTTTTTGTTTCGGTGTCCTCAGACCAACTATTTGTACATTGATTGCATGAATATTCTATGTATTTAATATTAATAAAACTTCTTATAACATATTTTGTATGGTTTTTTGTTAATATAATGTAATAATATCCGAGAGTAGACTTCACCTTGATAAGGTCGTATCATTTCCACATTGTGATAAGAAATTTCATGTGCTATGATGATATTTTCAAATAATGTTCTATAGTGGGATTATATACTATGACAGGACACATAGAAAATAGACTGTTATTTGTGACTACTCATAATAAGATGTGGCTTCTTCTCACGAGGTTCTGACTTGGTAGTCTCAAATAAGGTAGATTATGAGAAGTGCCCAGCCATTAGAAATTCCACATATCTTGGTGCCATCGAATATTCATATCCACAATTGTGTCTTATGGTCTTTATACATTAATATTATTATTAATGCATTTTACAAATAACTAACATAGATGTATTTGTAAACCATCACAATAACAGTTCTTGGCGATGTTGGATACATTGGGTGTTTATTGAGTGACATTTTATTAATGAAAAGGTCAAGAAGGATATATACCATCGATATTTATGAATGATTATATATTGTATTATTAATTGAAATAGAACCATCAAATTAAATTTCATGGCCAAGGTGTAACAATGTGTTAAGTTCAAATAGTGAAAGAAATACATATCAATCATATAGGTTGGTGACACGAATGTGAAACATGATTAATGAGATATAGTGAAAAATGGATTATATTACATAGTGATAATTTATATGTGGTAGTTGAAATTATGGAATTAAGTTCATTATCATGGGTGACTTGACTCATCGCAAGACATTAATCATGATCTTTATGCTAGCCCGCCAAATGCCAATGAGAAGTAATCTTAGAGGGTTGCACACTTTGTGTTTCTATTGAACTCAATTAAATTATATTTGAGTTTAATTAGTAGAATAAATATTATACTCTTGTATGAGGACTAATTTTATTCATCTTACATTGATAGAATAAATTAATTAAATATTTATTCAACACCATGTGTATAAAATGTTTATTTTAGTTGTCGGATATTTTAAAAAATATTTAATTTCTAGATTGTGAATAAAATATTTATTTATGAATAATATATTTATTCAGTTATTCCACAAATGATGGGTGAGTTAAAATGTACCTAGATCGATTCTAGTAACAAATATTAATTAACAATACCATTACATAATATTTGTAATTTTACATGTTGGAGCACAACAAAAAATAGTAATAATATAATTATTAATATGTGGTATGGGTTTTATTAAAGGAAATAAATGTTATGCAACGGTTGGAATGTAATTAAATAATATTTTAACTTAGAAAAAAACTCTATTAATAAAAGGTAATTTTCATTATGTAGAGTATCAAAAAATTGAAAAAATAGAACTGTTGTGCATAATGAGTTCTCTCTCAGATCCTCTTTCTCCCTCCCTCTGAAGAGTTATAAGTGAAAGAGAGATTTCTCCAAGACCAAATAAAATGATATCAAGAACCAACAAATCAAAGAATTTGAGCCTCTGTTCTAATATATTAAGATCAATTTATGTTACTCGGAGATCATAGGAGCATGTGGGGATCAAAAATATTGGTATTAAATACCTGGACCATTACTACACCATGAAACTAATCTAAAATGGTCTTTCAAAATGATTAACATTCAACAATGAACAATGTTACAAAACTAGTGGGTTTATTTCTTCAAATATTAATAAATTAATAACAAATTAGACATGCTATATCATCAATCTTTGTTTTGATAAATTATTATTAAACAAAATTTAAATATATCTCCCACCACCACACGCTTCCACTATTTTTAAAACCAACAAGTGGTTTTAGAGTGGTTATATTTAAATTTATAATTTTTTATTAGATTGTTGATCTGTGCACAATTATGGTTTTATTTTCAATTAATATTATTCATTATTTTATCCAATTTATGTTAACATGTTATCCACATATTAATAATGTCAGTTAGATGTTGCATTTTTTAATGGTTTAAGAACAAATGAATAATGACTAGAGATTCCATCAGGAAGTGGAAAATCATTAGCAGGTAAAACTAGGTTAAAAGGTGTGTGGCCAGAGAACACACCATATACCCAGGCACATTGTATCTAGATGTAATGAGAAATTATTTTCATATGGTGCTTTTATATACCATTGCGTGTTGACCGGGCCAAACTTTCACATTACAAGATGATATTGGTTGTGTTGCTAGCATTTAAAAATTGGGTTGTTTGGACCAGTTAACACACCAAATCCCTTGTAGTGTGACTTTGATATATAGAAACCGAGGTACATGAAATGTATCTGTATGTACATGACATGCCATCTCCCATTAACAGACAAAATTAAAATTAAATTAAATATTATAATTACATCACTAAATCCTTGTTTTATTTATTTTCACACCATTTTCTGTTTGATAATTTAACAATTGTTTTAAGGGATTTTAAATTCTCAATTAATTTATTGGAATTATTATGTAATAATTGGTTTTGAGGTTTTTTTTTCAATGAATGGTATTAATGATAGATATCTCCCAATAAGATCAGATAAATATTATGATTAAATGTAATTTATAAATAAATCAATCAATTAATTAATGGAAGTGTTTTTATATTTAAAAATATAATAATTAATAAAGAAATGAATTCTAGCTATTTTATTTTTCATATTTGGTGAATTTATGATAGTTCATGATCTTGAATAATACTTATATATGTGATTAATATTTTAGTTAAATTTATTTCAAGATTTTTGAAATTATTTAATATTAAATTAAGTGATGGTCGGCGTGTCATCCCCCCTACCCCATTATTATGTTGGACCTACATGTTCAAGGATATTTATATAACTCCAATTAAACAATCCATCGGTTCATCCCACCTACATGTGAGTAGTTAATATTTGTACATAGTGGAATATAGTAAGGCACATAGAGGTTGTTCCTTATGGAACCATAATTAAGGTAATCTAGGTGATAAACAAGTGTATAGGAGGAATGTTGTAAATCATGAAAAGACCAATAATACACGTTATTTCTCATTCGTTAAAATTTTATTTAGGGATTAATCATTAAATAAAATGTTAGATAACTCACGTGAAAGTTTCATTTAACTAATTATTGATTTATGTATTTGAAATTATTCATTTTAAGGATGCAAGGCTGTGAGAACAAAAATAAATGAATAATTATGAAAATATAAAAATAATAATATTAATTATGTGTAAATATTTTACCCAATATGACTAATTAATTAAGTAACATCTAATTAATAATAACTAGACTTGTAATTTATAAAAAAAGATAAAATTTATGTAGAAAAAATTATAATCCCTCAATTTAATATTAAGTAAGAATAATCCTTCCATTATTTTATTGGGAATAAAATCATACAATTATTATTAGTAAATGGCCAATCATTGTAAACATAAATTTATTAGGGGGTCTCATGAGAGTTTTGGGTTTACTTAACCATAATTTTATAGATTTTAATAACAAATGTTGGATTAATAATATTTTTGATGCTAGTGTTGTGTAAATCAAAGTAAATATTTCAGGATAGGGGAATCCAATCAATGGATCAAGGAGCATCAAGTCTATTGTTGGAAACACTCCCTACCTAATTTCAATATAATGGGTTTCATGGTGGAAGTCTAGATCATTAGTAAATGTAATGGGGATCCATAGAACTATAATGCTAAAGAAACTAGAAACTATTAGTTTAACGGCGGGGGATATTGATACATGATAAAATAGTGGGCTTTTTAATAAATATATATATAAACAGTAAATTAATTATGTCTCACTTAATTCATAATGAATGAAAAATACTAATAATAATTTCTTTTTAATTTTAAAATAAAATTACAAGTTCATAATCCACACTGTACATACAATCAACATTAGAGAAATATATCGTCTAAACATGTTGTAAATTATATGGGTAGTTTATATTCCTTTACATTGTACTAATCCATGAATTGAAATATTACATGCTAGAATCATCAATATCTAATCCTCCATTTAAATATTCAACCTAAGAAGTGTTTCGTCTCTATCAAAAACATTTTATTATTGTGGGAGACCTTCAATGATTTATTATTTAATTGATTTATAATGAACTAATGAAGCCTCATGAAATCATTGAAGCATATAGAGTGCTTGAGAGAATACATGGTCTTTATTAGGAGAGAGTTAGATAGGAACAATTTGCGATTTCTATGGAACTCACTCAAAGAAATCATGGAGATGGTGACTTTTATGGGCCTTATTTATTCAAGCTCTTTGGATATATTGACCTCTTAGACGTTCTAGGGCTTAAAATTACTATAGAACTAGGATCTAACCTTGTTCTGGAATCACTACCTCAAATATTCCCATTCTTTTTGTGGATATTAAAATGAAAAACATTGAGAAGAATGTACTAGATCTTCTAACACTTTTTCTCCACGTAGATAGTGATATTAAGCTTGGAGAACCTTCCATACTTATGGTGAAAATACAAAACAAGAATGCGGGTATCTTTAAAACAGAAGATTATTCACACCCATCCAAGAAGTGGAAGACCAAGAGGAAATCATAGGAATATGAATATATCTATTTTTTATGTGCCAAGAGGGGCCATAGGAATAAAAACTGCACTGAGCCATAGAATCAATAGGAATCTTTAAGAGTCTTTGTTATCAAGTGAAATTTAACTCTTTCTACAAATTGGGTATTCGATACAACTTTTGGTTCTAGCATATATATAAAAATATAAAAACCAAGTAGATTTATAAATATTAACCAAGGAAATGTTGATCGTAAATCATCCAACGGAGCTATACTTTATTTTTTTTGTACATTGGAGAAAACCCCCTCACATTTCCAACCGAAATGATATTAGTTTTACAATGGTTATTATTATGTTTCTTCACTTACCAAAAACATTAATTCTCTACTTAGACGTGATAAGGATGGATTTATTTTCATAATTGGGAATAAATGTTGTATATTTTATAAATATGTCATTTATTATGTAAAGGAATATTTTAATAACAATATGTAAGGGTTGTCTTGCATGAACTGATTAATGGAAATTGATAATGAAGTAAGATCACATGACTCATACCACACCAAACTATGGTATCAATGGCTGTGTGATGTAAATGAAAATTTCTTGAATGAATTATATTTGGATGGATGTTTATATTCTTTTTAACTAAAACAACATGGTGTATTTCATTCTTATTTATAAGAAAAAATGTCCCAAAATACATTTAGTGGGAAATGTGAAAGGGATGAAGTGCTTCTTGAATCAGTTAATCCTAATGTTTGTGGGATATTTAATATTTATGCAAGGGGTGGTTACTCATAATTGATTACATTTACTAATGATTTTAGTATATTTGGATATGTATTCTTAATGAGGAAGAAGAAGAATTATTTTGGAAAATTTAAGGAATAAAAAAATGATGTTGGGACCAGCTTGGTATGAAGAATAAAAAATATCCCTCATACTATGGTGGATAATATATTAATCAAGACTTATTTGATTATCTGTGTGATTCTGTTATTTTATCTTTACTCAGTCTTCCATATACGCCTAAATTGAATGGTGTAATTGAATTAATGAACCATATATTTTTTTGGAATGGTGAGATCAATAATGAGTCATTCGAATATTCCGTTATCCTATTAGGGATATGCATTACATAGAGTACTACACATACTAATCTGAGTGCCAAATAATGAAATATATGGTAAACCATTCGAATTTTGGAATAGAAATAAGCATGTTTTTTGTTACATACATGTTTGGGGTTGTGAAGTATTTGTTTTGGCCTCTTTAGGTAACAACCATGAACCAAAATGTAGAAAGTGTATCTTTATATGATATCGTAAGAAAAAAAAGGGATAAAACCTAAAAAATCAGTCAAAATATGGTTGTGGTTGACTGAGGTACTAAATTTCATGAGGATGATCTTATCACTCAAATATAAAGGGGAAGATAGATAAGCTCCAATGTAGTTTGGACTCAATATACAAAAGACACAGCAGAAGAAAAATTTCTAAA
The DNA here is from genome assembly GCA_963277665.1 of Viscum album. Taxonomy (NCBI): domain Eukaryota; kingdom Viridiplantae; phylum Streptophyta; class Magnoliopsida; order Santalales; family Viscaceae; genus Viscum; species Viscum album. The sequence goes on along the minus strand of CAUJRU010000300.1, from coordinate 298,923 downwards.
AAGGCCTATGTAAGAATAAATATTTCTAGAGAAACAATTACTATATTGAAGTACTAGAGAGTTTAGAGATCTATAACGGTTTTATTTTCTATTCAAAGAGTATTTTGACTCATTATTAGTTGATAAAAATGATCTTCTAACCTAGATGGAAGAAGTAAGTGGAAAATATTATTCCAAGTGTCCAGAATCCATGAATTCATAAATAGATTACATATACCAAAAAAATGTCTAGTGTTTGGTAGAATATCTAGAGATGTAAAGACCATTGGTAAAAAATTGGTATTCATGGTGAAACTAGATGTGGAAGGAAAATTCGGAACCAATAAGGCTTGAATGGTAGACAAAAAGATATAAAAAGTGTCATGGAATTGACTACGATGTCACCTTTTTACCTGTTTCATTACTGAAATACATCAGAATTAATTGTTCCAATGAAACAATCAATGATTACGAGATTTGGAAAATGAATTTCAAAATACACTTCCGTAATGGGATCCCCAAGGAATATGTATATAGGACACATCCTAAAGGGTTTGTGATTCCAAAAAATTATAAAAATATATGTAATTTGAAAAAAAATCCATTTATTGATTAGGGAAAACATTTAGGTCATGGAACATTCATTTTTATATTGAAATAACAGAATTTTAATTCATAAATAAATAATGTGAGTCCTGCATCTAAAATAGTTTTGTGGGCGTATAGTCCTTTTCATAATAGTAAGTGTTGATGAAATATTACTCCTTGAAAACAAAATTCATGTATTATAGTCTATTATGGTGTGGTTGAATAAATGATTATCTATGAAGGTATTGGATGAGAAAGCATATATTATTGGGATAAATATCCATTATGATATATCCTAGTGTTTTTTCGACCTATATTAAAGTACATACACTGAAAATATACAAAAGAGATTCGGTATGGAGTAATAAAAGATGGTGTTGTTTCTTGTGTCATGTAGAATTCATCTTTCCTGGAAAATGTGTCCTCAGGCACATGAGGAAAGAAACAGAATTATAGGGATTCCATATGCATCACCATTCTATAAGTCATGTTTGATATGATATGTACTAGGATTGATTTAGCCTACGCATTATGTGTGGTAGGAAGATATAAAACTAATCTGTATGTCAACAATTATATGGAGGTCAAAATTTCCCTCAAGTATTGATGGTGTACTAAAATTATATGTTCTCTATTTATATTGGAGATGAGGAACTAGTTAGTATAGGATATGCATATGCCAGTTTCCAAACTAATCAAATTGACATGAACTCACAAATTAAATACATATTCACTTCAAATGGAGGTGGTGTGGTATTGAATAGCTCGAAATATGATATTGTTACAGATTCGACTCTAGATTTAGAGTATATTGTTGCGAATAAAGTTTCTAATGAAGAAGTATTCTCGAAAAACTTAATCCAATATCTTGATGCATTACTTAGCATTAATGATCCTATGACACTCAGTTGTGATAATACTACAGTAGTGGATTTGGAAAAAGATCCATGGTCACATAATTGGAAGAATAACCAACATCATAAGAATCACTCTTGAGGTTTTTTCTTTGATAGGTGATGTTGTAGTGAGTAATATTTCCAATGAAGACAATTTAGTGGACCCTTTGACAAAAGGCTTCACTCAATACAAACATTACTCTCATTTGAGATCTAATTGACTGAAAGACATAGGCAGATGTCTCTAGTCCATGTGGGAGTTCGTTGGAGTTTTTATCCGAGGACCAACTATTTTTAATTTGATTATATAAATATATTATTTATAGAATATTAATAAAAATAAATATTTTATATTTTTCATTGTTCTTCATGACTCTAATGTAGTAATTTCCTAGAATATATATCGCATTGATAAGGTCATAACAATTCCCTTCTATGAATAGAACCATTATAAGCTATGAAAATATACCGAAATAATGTTTTACTTTTGGGTAATTTATTATGATGGGACATATAGTATATATAATGTTTGGTGTGAGTACTCGTAATCAGACGAGACTTCTTCTCATGAAGTTCTCACTTCATCATCATCAAGATGGGGGATTGAGAGAATAGAACCACCAGTTGTAATTCTATATTATTTTGTGCCATTAGTTATTCCTATATATGAGTGTCTATGTGTGTGATAGTCCTTGGACATCAAGATTATTGTTAATGCATGTTACAAATCACGTACATAGATCTATTTCTTAAACCATCATGATAACAATTCATAGAGAAGATGGATATATTGGGTGTGTCAAGAGTGACATTTCATTTATGAATAGGTCAAGAAATAAATTTTCCCTTCCATGTTTATGGAATATGTTATTTCAACCATTTTATTGTAATAGAACTATCTCCTTAAATTCCATGGCCATGGTGTAATGATTTGTTTATTTCAGATGGTCAAATAAAGTCATATCATGCATAATGATTAGTGACATGTATGTGAAACCTTCCTGATGATATATTGTGAAAATGGAATTCAATTACACAGTTAGAGTTTGTATGTGGTTTTTGAAATTATGCTATTTTGTTCTTTCTCAGGGGTGCCTTGAACCACTGCTATATAGTAATCCTGGAATTTAAGAAAGCCTTCTTAATTCCAATGAGAAACAATCCTATAGTGTCATAGATTAAGTGTTCTATTTGTTATAATTTTATGTCTGAGTATGATATACTCTAATATACCAAATGTAGGATCAAATATTTAAAATGAGATACAAACACAAGAGGGGATGAATTTTATAATTTAAAAATTCCTTTGGAACTTTTATAAATAACCAAAATTAACAACACCTTTATGTTCTAATAATTTGCTTGATTCCGGAAAAATGATTCTAGAAAAATGATTCCAGAAATGAAACATAACCAAAGTTTACAACAAACAAAGATTCTAACTTAAAGTGTATAGAATCTAACTAAATCAGAGTACATCTTTAAGGAAGTATATGAAATTTATACTTTCGTCAACAATACAAATGCACTGGAAAAACAAACTAGTAAAACAACAAGTAACAAGTATAAACACTTTCATCCCAAAGAGGAGGGTATCCAATAACCCTGGATAAGAGGTCCCTTGATTTATACTTTCAAGAAAGTATATCCTTCCCAAAACCATGTAAGACCTCAATCTGAAGATTGGTATCTGTCTTACTATACCCACAGGCCCTCGATTTGTAAGGAAAGTGGAACCACTGACTTCACAACACAAAGTCTCTTATTTTAAAGGTAATTGAACCTCTATACTATACAAGTCTGCATGAACCAAAGTTTGAATGTGCATTTCAAAACATTCTACATGAAGAATGAGTGTTTATAAGAGCCTCTCTCTCTATAAATCACTTCAACAGTACTTTGTCAAATATCAGTGTCAAATTTGTGACCTCTTTTTAAATGAGCTTCTATTTCTAGGCGTGGCTCCAACGGTCAGCTCCCTCCTCCAGCAGTCATATTTTTCCTTGAATTTTGGATGGACCTCTACACGTGTCACTCAAAAAATTGTTGGTTGAAACATGAAAGCACGATATCGTTTTATAAAAAATGAGTGAAGGTATAATAGAAAACTGATATTCGGAATGAATGTAAATAAAAGTTTAGAGTCTAATTAAAATATGAATTTGGATTCTATGTAAAAACTGAATTCAGAGTCAATAGAACAAACTGATTTTTGAGTCTATAGTAAAAGCTGAATTCGGAGTCTATATTACAAAGATATTCAGACTCTGTTTTAAAGGAATTCGGAACCTAAATTCTATAGAAATCTGGAGTCTGAATTTCAAGGAAATTTGGAGTCTGGCTTCACCAGAATTCAGAACCTAAACATTCAATGTTCGGTGTCAGAGTTCATGAGAAATCATATTCCGAACTCATAGGAGTTCGGTGTCTGTATTCAGAGGACATGGAGTCAAAACATGAATAATTTCATAATCAGAATTCAGAATGGGAATTCAGAGTCAGAACTCTGAAGAGTTCGTATCAATAATTCGTAATCCGAATTCATGACTATAATTCATAGTTGATATTTTCATACGTTCATATCTAGAATTCCGAGTTGAACATCATGAGAGTTTGTAACCAAAATTCAGATTCTTAAACAAAATACCTCAAATCTAAATAATATATGATTCTGATGACTTAATCCTAATTTTACACTTAGATGAATTATGATTTGGACAAAGAAAACATTGTATGGATAAATTTCATTAGGGAAGGAAATTTTCCTTATAGGGTTAAATTAAAATTTTCCTTATGATAATGTGTTCGTGATTTTCAAAATAAGAGGAATGATCAAGTCATAAAGAAACCTTGACGACTTATCAGTCTCTCCCATGAATGAAGGAATGGAAAATTCATAAGGAAAACCTTTTTGACTCAACAATCTCCCCCTTTTTGGAAAGCATATACATCCTTACAAAAAAGACTATATAAATATAGAATAAATTTCTAGACTTTAAAAATAATGCTTATATCCCTTTTTTTATGAACAATGGTGAATACGACTAACTGCCCCTTAGGAAATGGAACTCTTAGGATTGTATTCTAGATTTATGAAATGAGAAAAATCATTTGTATGTGGGAATATTTGTAATGAGAACTCCCCCTTAGAAATGTTTCCTTCTCCTATTTATAATTCTTTTTCGTTCTCCTCATGTTCGATTTTCAAAAAGGGTTAGTGGGAATGGGAAATAATTAACTACCTAAAATATTTGTGTATGCAACCAAACAGAAAACCATAATTCAATTACGATTGAATGAATTAGTACAAGGAAAAAAAATACAACAAAATATCAAAGTGGTATAATTTTTTTCTTTTTCCTTAGGCATTAGAATCTTGACAATGGCCTTCAATTTTTCAGCTCTTTATGATCCACCTCAGCATGCTTTTCTAAGTCCTTCATCTTGTCTTCTTTACCCTTCAGGTCATCTTCCTGAGCCTTCATGGCCTCTTCTTGAGCCTTTATAAAATCATATTACTTAAAAATATTTTCTTGCATCTCGCTCCCAAGATCCTTCTCTGTTTTAAAGATTTGAACAATATAACTCAGCTTCCCATTCAGATCTTTTACAGCGTGAATCTGACAAATTTGTTCTAGACATAACTTTTCTGGAAAACTATCTGAACGATTTTAAATTTTTGAATCCTCAGTACAAAAGTATTCTTTTATATCTTCCTGAAACAAATCAAGCTCTCCCAAATCTTCATTGATTTTCTTCAACCAAATAGTTATTTTACTACAGGATTTTCTTGTGGGCTTCATAATTGATAAGAAAAATCTGGTATTCTTCCTCAATCTTAACACATCTATCCATCACCATAGATACAGATTCTGTTTCTTGATTAATTTTGTGTTGTAGCATCTGGCATCTAGAATCAATTGGGGGAAATATTGGAATGGTATCAACCATCTTCATTAGAGAATGTAAAAAAATCATTCCCTAAGGAATATGACTACGAATCTGACAATTTACTTGGATATTTTTTTTCTCCTATTTCCACTAGGATTCTCTTTGTAGAAACTCCAACTTCCATCTTCCTCGAAATTTATTTTGTTGGGGTATCCACCACTTTTTGTTTTCCTTTACTGATTTTCAGAACGACCCCTTCATAACGGGATTCATGCTCACTACTTGATAGTTGTACAATCTTGTCTTTATCAATCATCTCTTTTTCAGCACTAGACACAATATACTCAGGATGGATAAAGTCATGATTATGAAATTCTTCTTCAGATATATTGTTGACTTCTTCTGCACCCTTCTCATCATATCTAGCTGTAACAAGCATTGAAGATCCATCTTGAGAAGTCCAGAGTGAAAATTTCTCGAAAACACCATCCTTCTCATGATAGTCTTCAACTTGCTTGATTACATAATCAGAGCCACCTCTGCTCTCATCTTTTTGCACTTCTTCTTAAGCTTTATTATCTTCCACAATTATCTCTTGTTGCTCTTCTGGTGACATAAACCTCTTTCCCGGAGTCTTGGGATATTATTCTGTAAGGAATGATTTTGAAAAAAAGGATTTTTCAGAAGCAACCTCAGCAGCCTTCAAGAGATATTGAAAAATCTCGGCCTTAGACATTTTCTTTTTTTTTTCTCCTTTTCTTTCCTCTCAAGAAATTCAACAGCTTTTTATTTTAAGTAATTTTCCTCAACAGGATCCAAACCAAACTATGGCTCCCCTGATTTTCTATTCTTCATGTCTTCTCTCCACTTTGCTAGCACCTCATCCGGGTAGGCCTTTTTCTTCTTTAGTTTAGGAGGTGCGGATTGGACATCCTTAGACTTAGGGGTTTTATCTTCAGCTTCCACTTCTTTTAACATCCTTTTCTTACCGGCCTTCTTTGAGGGTTCATATTTCTCAACATTTTCCGGAATGGGTTCTGCCACCTCCTCTAGAAGATCATAAAAAATCTCATGTCTCCTTGGAAAAACCAACTTTCATCCTTTTTAAGGTGTCATCACTAATCAGCCTCACCATGAAATTTCTCGGCTTTGAGCTACATGGGATCTTGAAGGATTCAAGACACCTAACTATGAACATTGAAAGCAATACCGGATACATAATGATCTGAGCTCTAAGATTTCCATTCTTGATGTTCTCAAAGGTGACGAGGATGTGTCTCATGAGATTCAACTTCCTTAGATTTACCAAAACATATAGGATATACATGTCACTCTTCTTAAGGTTATCTTTATCAACCATCCTTGGTATGATAAACCCTTGCACCCAAAGCTTTATAATATGATTGTTGGTTGAAAGATTGGAAATCTTCATTGTAGTGTTTTTGTCAGAAAGATCTAGACACTCCATAGATTTTTCCTTGACCAAACTACCCTGGAACTCAGGAATCAAGTGAAAGAAAAAATCATCCTCTCCTTCATATGGTATGGCAACCAATCTAGCCGCCATGGAATAAGAGAGGGAATACGTCTTCCCATAGCTCTTTATGGAGAACTTCTCCCTCCCATATTCCTTGAAAAAAGAAACTGACTCATAAAACTCTATGAAAAAATCTAGATACACCTCATCTTGAGCTCAAGTCTTAGATATAGCTACACATTCCCATCCAGGGAGTCTGATATTCTTGGAAATTATAGAGTCGTACTTATTGAAAAAGTTTGGATAATCCAACCTTTCCCTATATATTTTCTATTCCGCAGTTGGATTAACTGATGACATCTCTTGAGAAGGGAATTCTGTAGACACTCCAACCAGAGCACTTCAGAAGAATTTGGAACGGGCTTTTGTAGAGGGTCAGAGGTTCACCACACACAAGCTTGAAAATCGATGTGGGACAACCATCTGGGGTCCCCTTTATATAGGTGATAGAAGTGACATTTCAAATTACAATTCAAATATAATAGTTGAGAAACATTATGATCTGATTTAATGGTTGATGTGATAACCGTAAGGGAAAAATTTTGGTGATTCTGATCTTTTTAGGGTTTTTTTAAAAAAATAGGATTTGAGAAAAACTAGAATCCGAGAGTTTGAAATACAAAAAGAAAATACCAGCAATAAAATAAATACTACAAAAATCTTAAGAAGGAGATCATACCTTTCGGATTTCAAGGAATATTTTTCATATTAAGGAATGTTTTTCTTGAAGAATTTTGGATTCCAAAAAAACATGAATACGAAAAAAATTTCACTATGAAAATTATAGTTCCGAAAATTTTCATTACGAACCTTCTATTACAAAAACTTCCATTGGTAAATTTTCCATTACGAAAATTTCAAATCCAAAAATTTCAAAAACTTATTAGGAAAATTTTATTTAATTTTTTTTTTGAAAAACCAACTATGAAAATTTTCATTACGAAATTTTTTGAAAAACCTATTATGAAAATTGACATTACGAAAATTTTGAAAAAACAAACTATGAAAAAAATGTACACCACCTATAAAAAAGAGTTTATTACTCTAAGGATATAGATTCAACCTGAAGTTAATTAAGAAGATTACCTAACAGTTATCATTCCTAACCTCTGTTTAATGTATTCAAATCTATTGGAATGTAATGATTTTGTGAAAATTTTAGCAAGTTGATCTTTCGTTCCGATTAATTGAAGAATGATATCTCCTTTATTTGTTTGATCCCTAAGAAATTGATGCCTAATATCTATGTTCTTTGCATGAGAGTGATGTGAAAGTTTTCTACTGAGGGAAATGGAACTTGTATTATCACACAAAATTTGTGTTTTCTTAAAACTCAAGAGATAGCTTGTGAGTGTGTGTTTTATCCACAATACATGAGCACACCAACTTCAAACTACTACATATTCAGCTTTAGCAGTGGAAAGTGCTACTGAGTGATTTTTTTAAAGACCAATAAACTAACTAATCTCCTAAGAAATGACAAGTTCCGGATGTACTCTTTCTATCCATTCTACATCCACCAAAGTCAGGATCCAAAAAACTCTTTAAAACCAAATCATTTCCAGAAGTATAAAATAGTCCTAAATCCATGGTTCCCTTTAAAAAGTGAAAAATTATCTTCACTGATTTTAAATGAGATTCCTTAGTATTAAGTTGATATATTTCAGATAATCATACTAAAAACATTATTTCTAGATGACCAGCTGTCAGGTAAAGTAGAATTCCTATCATACCTCTAAAGGTTGTTTCATCTACTGGTTTCCCATCTTCATCAAGATCACATGTGTTTGAGGTACCAATGGGAGTTCATATACTTTTAGTGTTGTCATATCCATACATTTTATGGAGATGTTTAATATACTTGTGTGGGATATATATATTCCTTCTGATTTTTAAGAGATTTAAAAACCAAGGAAAAATGTTAACTCACCCATCATACTCATTTCAAACTCATATTTTATTAGATGTGAAAAGGAATCAATTAAGGGTTGCTGAGTTGAACAAAATATAATGTCATCAATATAAATTGGAAAAATAAAAAAATTTATTATCATTCTTTATAAAAAGGGTTGGATCCGCTTTTCCCTTAATAGAGTTATTTTGAACGAAAATCATGTAACTTTATCATACCAAGATTGAGGGTCTTGTATAAGGCCATATAATGCTTTGGTATGTCTAAAAACATGATCAGTATGTTTGTATCTTCAAATCTAGGATGTTGTTAAACAAAAACTTCTTATTGAACATAACCATTAAGAAAAGCACATTTCACATCCATTTGAAAAAGTTTGAAATTCAAGAATGCTTCAAAGGAAAGTAAAATATGAATAGACTCGAGTCTAGATACTGGAGCATAGGTTTCTTCATAGACTATTACATCTTGTTGATTATAGCCTTTAGCAACTAATCTATCTTTATTTATTAAAATGATTCCATTTTCTTCACCCTTATTTCTGAACACCAATTTTACTCCAATAATAGAAGTTTCATTAGGTCTTTCAGCCAAGGTCCAGACATTATTCCTTTCGAATTCATTTAGTTCACCTTGCATGGATTTAATCCAATCATCATCAACTAAAGCCACATCAGTGCTTTTTTTTCTAATTGGGAAAGGAATGCTAGATTCTCTACATCATTTCATAAGGAACTTCTAGTCCTTACAGGTTGATTGACGTCACCAATGATTCTATCACTGGGATGATTCTTTAGAAACGACTGATTTGGGTTTTGTAAAACCTATTCATCAACATATGGTAAGAAATATTCAAGGTTAAATGTTTTATAAGTATCTTCTTGAACATTTTCCTTATCAAAAGGATCTTCTATCAAGGGTTTATAATCAGTTTTTGTAAACACATCCAAGGATGTAGGTTGAGGTTGTTTAAAAATAAAAGGATCAGTTTCATAAAATTTCACTTGCAATGTCTCATCAACATTACATGTGTTTTTTTAAAACTCTAAAATCCTTAGAAGTTGTGGAGTAGCCTATGAATATTCCTACATTAGATTTTGGTGAGAATTTATGTAGAAAATCTTTAGTATTAAGATTGAATACCTTGCAACCAAAAACCATGAAGTAGGAAAGTCTTGGTTTTCTACCATTCCATAACTCATTGTGATTTTTATGAAGAAAAGGTCTAATCAAAACTCGATTTATAATATAGCAATAAGTACTTACAGCTTCAGCCAAAAAATGTTAAGCCATTGAACACTCACTAAACATGGTTCTGGTCATCTCTTGATGAATTCTATTTCTTCTTTCAATAACACCATTTTTTTGAGTTGTTCTGGGTGCTGAAAAATTATGAGTAATTTCATTTCTACTGCAAAAAATGTCAAAATCAGAATTTTAAAATTCTATACCATGATCACTACGAATAGTTTTCAAGGGAAGGTTTTACTAATTTTTTGACTTGGGCGATAAAATTTTTGAAATAAGAAAAATCCTCAGACATCTTTTCTAGAAAATAATCCCACATATATCTAGTGTAATCATGAAAAAAAAAATACATAGTACTTTACCCCAATGCTTCCAGTTTGTGTTGGGCCAAAAAGATCCATATGCACTAGCTATAATGCATCAGTAGTTGACACTTCACCGTCTGATTAAAATCTTGATTTATGTTTCTTACCATTTTGACAAGGGTAACTAAATTTTGAAGAATCATATCTAAGCTCCATTATATCCTTAACTAGTAAGTTCTTAGAGAGTTTTCATAAGTTCCTAATGTTACAGTGTCCTAACCTTCTAGGCCATAACCAAGAATGATCTTCCATTGCACTAAGGCAAGGTAAATCTTGGCTTCTGTGGTCTTCTATGTATAGTGTGTAAACATTCTCATGCCTATGGATATATAGAATAAACTCTTCCATGGAATCGTGTACTAATCATTTATCGTTCCTAAAATTCACAAGGTATCCTTCATCACATAACTGACTTATGCTCATGATATTGTGCTTAAGACACTTAAAAAATAAAACATTTGAAATAAAAGTGTTTCGAAGAAGAACAATGTTACCTATACCAACAATTTCTCCTTAAGAATTATCTCCGAAGTTAATTTTACTCCTTTCATGTTAGTAATTGTTTTAAAATATTTTTTGGTACCAATCATATGCCTGGAACATCCACTATCCATGTACCACGTATTGTTGTTGGTACCTTCTATAATTTCCAGAAAATAAGAAAAAGTTAGATTTTCAGAATCCAAACATTCTTGGATCCAGAAATGTTAGATAAAAAAATTTGGGGTATCCAAATCTCTTTAGAAATATAAGACTTATGAGACCCAAGAGATTCAACTTTATTAAAAGTGAAATTTTTCTTCTAATGCCCACCACTTTTACATTTAGTAAAAAAGGGGCTTTAGAAGAAACAAAATAATTGTTTTTGAAAACCAGTTTTTGGTGAGTATAACCTACTCCAGTAGTGTTTCCTTGAGGTTTGATTTGGGAATACATATTGAAAAAATTTTCCTTCCGAGAGGTACATTTTTCAAGAAGCTTCTTAAGAGAAATTATTTTGTATTTCAGTATGATGACTAAATTACAATCCTCATGAATCATTTCCTTAGAGTTAGATTTTTCCTCAAAAAATTTATCTTTAAAATAGAATTCGTAAGATCATTAGAAATTTCTTCCTTGAACGAATTTACTTTATCAATTTCATTAGAATGTTTTTCTAAAAACTCAACTTTTTCACCAAGATCTTTAGAAAGATCTGAAATCTCCTTTTTAATAATTTATTCACTATATTTTCCATGTCTAATTTCTTGGAAATTTTACAATTTTTTTCTTCATGTAACTTGGAAAAGCTAGATAATTCTTCATATGAAGGTTCTTCATTTTCTGATGATGATGTATCTTCATTAATAGTACAATGTTTTCAATAGTAATTCTTATCAAGAGATAAATTTCATAAAGCCTTGGCAGAGCATAACTTGGCCTTAATACATGTATTAGGGAAAGAATTAGTTGCAATGAATCCCATATTCTTTAGTGCTGAGGAATCATATTCAGAAGATTCACTTTTTGAAGATTTTCTATAGCTATAACTCCAAGTATAATTAGCTTTAAGACTTTTCTTGTGCTTTGATCTATAAAATTTCTTCTTGTTCCTTTCTGAATTCCTTTCCATTTTTTTCTTATTCTTCAACAAAGGAAAATCATGTCTGATATGACCTGCTATTATACATTCATAACATGTAACATCTCCATCATTCTTGTCTCTGTAGTCTCTATTCTTGTACTTATTCTGATGATTCTTCTGAGATACAATCTTGTTCATTCTTTGAGCAAGATTTTCTAATTCATTCTCGGACTTTTCTGTATCACTAGATTCTGACTAAATAATGACTTTCTATTTCTTTGATCTAGTTACTCTTTCTAGGGTTTTGGATTTCATATGTTTAGAAGTGGTAGTAAAATCAACTCCCCCATTCCCATTCTTCTTCTTGAAATTTTCAGAATCTATCTTCCTTCGGGTTTCAAGCTAATGAATAGTTCCAAACAACTCATCTAAGGAAATATGAGTGGAATTACTATTCCCATAAATAGATGTCCTCTTGGACTCCCATTCATTTGGAATGAAATATATGATTTTATCAACAAGAGATTCATCATCCAAACCTTTTTCTCTCATATATTGCAGGCTATTCATGATAGTCATAAAACGTTGATGAACTTTTCATACAGGTTATCCATATGGAAAGTTAAAGCCATGATATTCAGCTCTCAACATAGCTCTTCTGGTCTCTACAACTTTGTATGTACCAAAATGTGGAACTTCAAGTTTCTTCCAGAAATTGTTTGCACCTTCACACGATGATATTAGATTATAGATGTTCCTATTCATGTAACACAACAATGTATTTTTGACTTTGAGGTTTTATTGATATTCTGATTTCTCCTGATTCATAAAGGTTCTCAATTCCTTATCTAGAGTCTCATAATCTCTAGTCAGCATTAGATAGTTATCAACTCTAGTATTGATAACGAAAGTTTGTATTCTATCTCTCCAGTACTCATAATCATTTCCATCGAAAATAAGAGGTCTGGTAGGATTTAGATTATCTATAGAACCAACGTTTAAACCTTCCATTCATAAGAAAATCTATGGCACACAAACTTGATAGTAGTATGGTTTGTAATCAAGGAAGATATCCTAAGCGAGAAAAATATAGAGCAATAGTATCTCTAAGAAAAACTGAATCTAAACTATATGAATCCTAATATATGAATCTGAAAAATATGATTCCAGAAAATTCCCTTCTGAATCTTATCGTGAGATTAATTCAGATTGAACCAATCCCCTGATACCAATTTTTAGAATGGTATGTCTGAGTATGATATACTCTAATATACCAAATTTAGGATTGAATATGAAAAATGAGATACAAACACAATAGGGGGGTGAATTGTATACTTTAAAAATTCCTTTGGAACTTTTACAAATAACCAAAATTCACAACACCTCTAAGTTCTAATAACATTCTTGATTTTTGAAAAATGATTCTGAAAATGAAACTTAAAAAAATGATACGATAAAATAAGATTATACCTTAAAGCGTATCGAATATAACTAAATTAGAGTACAAGTTTATGGAAGTATATGAACATTATACTTTCCTCAACAGTAAAAATGTTTCGGAAAAACAAAGTAGTAAAACTACAAGTAACAAGTATAAAATCATTTAACCCAAAGAGAAGGGTATCCAACAACCCTGGATGATAGGTCCCTTGATTTATACTTTCACGAAATTCTATCTTACCCAAACCCTAGTAAGCCCTCAATCTGAAGATTGTTATCTATCTTGCTATCCCCACAAGCCCTCGATTTGTAAGGAAATTGTCACCTCTGACATCAAAACCCTAAGTCTCTGATTTTAAAGGTAATCGAACCTCTGCACTAAGAAAGTCTGCACGAAGAAAAGATTGAACAAGTAGTTCATAACATTATGCATGAATCTTGAGAGTTTATAAGAGACTCTCGCTCTCTCTAGAAATCACTTCATAAACACTTTGTCAAATATCAGTGTCAAAGTTGTGAGCTCTTTTCAAATGAGCTCTTATTTATAGGAGTGGCTCTAATGGTCTGCTCCCTCCTCCAACTGTCATATTTTTCCTTGAATTTCAGAGGGACCTGTACACATGTCACTCAAGCAGTGGTTAGTTGACAAATAAAAGCACGAACTTGTTTTATAACAAAATGAGTGAAAGTATAAACAAAAACTAATATTCGAAATGAAGGTAAATATAAGTTCAAAGTCTAATTAAAATTGAATTTATAGTCTAAGTAAAACTGAATTCGGAGTCTATATTACAATGATATTCGGATTCTATTTTAAAGGAATTCGGAACCTAAGCTCAGTAGAAATCTGGAGTCTGAATTTCATGGAAATTAGGAGTCTGGTTTCACCAGAATTCAGAACTTGAACATACAATGTTCGGACTCAGATTTCATGAGAATTCGGAGTCAGAACTCATCAGAGTTCAGAGTCTTTATTCAGAGGACTCAGAGTCATAACTTGAAGAAGTTCGTAATCAGAATTCGTAATGGGAATTCAGAGTCAGAACTATAAAGAGTTCTTATCCAGAATTCGTAATCAGAATTCAGGACTAGAATTCATAGTCGATATTTTCATATGTTTGTATCCAAAATTCAGAGTTGAACTTTATGACAGTTCAAAACCAGAATTCGGAGTCTTAAACAGAATACCTCATATCTAAGTAGTATATGATTCTGAGGGCTTAATCAGAATTTTACACTTAGAAGAATTATGATTTGAGAAACGAAAATATGGTAAGGATATATTTCCTTAGGAAAAGATATTTTCTTTATAAGGGTAAATTAAAATTTTCCTTAAGATAAGGTCTTTGTGATTTTCAAAACAAGAGGAATGGTCAAGTCATAAAAAAACCTTGTTGACTTATCAATCTCTCCCTTGCATTAAGGAATGGAAAAGTCATAAAGAAAACCATATCGACTCAATACTATTGATCCCAATTAAATTTAATTTGAGTTTAATTGATTGAGTTAATATTATTCTCAACTCCAAGGAAAAATTTTATTCTAGTAACATTGATATCATAAATTAAATAATATTTATTCATTGTCTTGTGAATTAAATATTAATTTATTTTATTTTATATTTTAATAAATTTTTATTCACTAGATTAAAAAATATTTATTTTTTAATTCAATATATAGTGGAGGATTTTGAATGGACCAATATTCTTTTTGGTGATGAAGAATAATTAACAAGACCATTTCATAATACTTATTATTATTCAAGTCGTAGCGCACCAAACAATTGTAATAATATTGTTATATTATTTTAAATGAGGTTTATTAAAGGTAATAAATCTTTTTTAATGGATGCAAGGAAATTAAATAATATTTTAACATAAATTCAAACTCAGTAAAAAGATGTTTATGTCTATTGGGTATAGTATCCTAAAACTAAGAATAGACAATTATTTTGAAAAAAATATATATCTACTCCTTCTCTCTCCCTCTCAAGATCAATAAGTGGAAGATATATTTTTTCACGATCGAAGAATGAGTGATCAACAATGAACAATTTAATATATTTGACTCAATATGTTAGCAGATGAAGATTGAGTGGTGTTTCTCAAAGATCATTGGAGCTTATGTGGATCACTACTAGAGGTATTCTATCCTCGAATCCATACAGTGCAACGAATTTAAAATAAAAGGGACTTTTCGTATGATAAACATTCACCGATGAAAAAATTTTCTAACCACATGTATTTTTTTCATCCAATATTAAATATTTTCATTATAAATTTTATTTGAAAGATCCTCACTCTTGGTATCAGCAAATGATTATTAAATGAAATTTTAATATATCACCTACCTCCACACACTTCTTTTTTATACAAAACCACATTTGATTCATCACACACTTCTATAGAATGTGTGACCAATCTATGTGAGGAGATAGAGCCTCATGTGGAATATTTTCCTCATAGTAGTGAGGCCCTATTATGTTTTTTCGATAAATACTAGTTCCTTCATATCCATTCCAAGTTGAATAATTCCATTGAGGGTTTTATAGTTTATGAGTTATTGGGATGAATTTTTTATTCATTGGTTATAAGGAGTACTCGGAAGAGCTGGATTAGCTCACATGGAGGAGGATAGAGAAAATTTCTTATCAGTTGGAAGTATGACACTTGGTGTAGCATATTTTATGAGATTCCAATTCCCTATAGAGATAGAGGATTATATGAATTCATTCCCTAAGGATGTTCTATTTTTACAATCTCGTCATAGAAATTCTCCATAGACATTCACCTGGTATGGTCTGATTTTTGACGATCCTATTAGATAACGTCATAGAGATTTGAGAACTATAAGTGTACTTGGGGAGTATAAAAATAAGGGGATATTAGACCTAGAGTTACCACCTATGTAGCCCTATTATTTTCTTCTATATGTTATATGAGATATTTTGGTTTGGTGTAGACTGATGTCACATAAACCAGGTGACTATTAGGGAGGGGTGACAACCCAGATGAAATGATGACTTCTTCCACCTATGGTTATGGGCGAAGTTGTTCTCATTTTTCAACTCCGTATAGGTTATCACCATCTCCAATTTTATAGGATTCAGTATTGAAGGTGTCATTATAAATTCACTATGTTTACATGTTATAGAATTAATAAGGAAAATATAAGGCAAATATAATATGGAGGGAATCGATTATGATCAAATAATAATATAAAAATAGTCAGAAGAAAAATAAACCTGATCATTCATATTATTATGACTGAAATAATCCCATGGATATCCATAACAGATTGCATTAAGATGTAATTCAAAATGTTATGAAATTTTAATTTACAAGCAATCCCTCATGCTAAAACATATTACATAATTGGCTATTTCATATGCAATATAACGAACATATTTTGTCACATGAGTATCATATATCACCACCACAGTCTTAGCTGAATAGAAATCACACACATCCTTAACCTCTTCATGATCCACCTCCAGTACCATTATGAGAATACATAACCCAATAAGTGGACCTCTGAAATCCTTAACAGATACATAGGTAAATTCCCATGAATATAGTACTCCCATATTTTATCTAGAACCATTTTATTCATTCCCTTATTTAGCATCAAAGCTCGCCCCTTTTTTATGTTTCACTATCCCATGATTCTAGAAATTTACTATAATTGATATTTAATTATTTACTATGTTTAATAATGATATTTTCTAAGAAAATACTATGTTGAATTTTATGTTTACAAATATTTTTTGTTCTTAAATCATATATCTAGTTTCACAATACATCTAAACGGATATGTCCCACCCTAAATCACTGTATAAAAATTAGGCATTTCGTTCTCTATAGGACCATAGGCATTACTCCTCCAACACTAGAGTTTACCGATTGCAATTAAGGATTTAAGGAGTTCTTTAAAAATATACACCTCTATATTAGAGTGAATAACAACAAATAACCTACCAATAATCATTAAGATCACTAATAAAATTATATACAATTAAGTAAAAAAATAGTCCAAAATAAAAAATGACACATAGTAGTGGCCCAAATAGAGAGGTCATACATACACAACATATCACCCTCATGGCCAATCACATATAAAATATAAGAAAATTAAAATCAATACATAAATCTCGACTGCTTACTCCGACATGTACCAAATACCACGTGTATGAAACTTTTAGGAGTACCTCCCTATTGATCTTAAAACTAATGTATTCACTCAGTAAGGAATCCCTAGGCCTCCACCCAATTTATCATGTATATGTTTTCATCAACATATTAAACATAAGGTTTTCATGAAAACCTAGGTTCTAACACATGGGGTGAGAAAAAAATAACAACATGCCTTCAAAAACGGTGAACCTGTTACATGTTGTTATAATAACATGTTCTTGACATTTTCATAGCCTAGGGGAGGCAGAATTGGAATAAAAAAATAAAATTAAACCACAACCAATCCATTGGTCTAGCATCCCGATCTACTATACCTACTTTTCATAGAGTTCAAAATGTCTCTGAACATGTTACATCACCATAGGGTTATATGTATCCTACCCATGGGATCACATACACTCACCACTAAATATAATGTATAATTTTATGTATAATATATTAATAATTTAAGTAATGAATCTTCTAGGATCCTAGGAATACTTCTAACAAAATGAGTGACTTGTTGAACCCAATTTTTTTTAATATTTCATATACCAATATAATTTCAGATTCCAAGGTCTTGATTGGTAGTAACTCAATACACTTGAAACTAGAATGAATTTCTAAGGGTATGAAACTCACTTAATAAAAAAGTAATGCACTCTTGATTTGATATGATAACTATACATCCTTAAAAAAATTATTAAATAGAATAATACGAACTAATTAGGGGAGATGTGACAATGTTATATCTACCTAGTCCTAGGGAGTACATATATATTAGTTGGAGAGATCATAATCAATCCTCAGGGATTTCAGAATTATCCTCTGCTCATGGGATATGGGTACACTAATTAACTTATGGAATCACATGGATTCTAGAATTCTAAAACAATTGGGTGATTCACTAAATAAGATGGGTTTCTATGATAAAATCAAAAATCACCTTTATTTCCCAGATGGAAGTAGAAATCCTAGAGAATGTATCTATTTCAGTAGTGGTGGAACCTAATATTAGATCATGATCTCCCCATGCATCCAACCCTTTATAGGGGGAATCCAGAAGATATTTGTCATTCCTTTAACAGTTGAATCAATTAATATAATTATAAGAAGCTAAATCCAAGGGAGTTTATCTGGGAATCAACATCATTCTATGGAATACCATTTTCCCCTATTGTCTAATTT
Source organism: Viscum album (assembly GCA_963277665.1). Lineage (NCBI taxonomy): Eukaryota > Viridiplantae > Streptophyta > Magnoliopsida > Santalales > Viscaceae > Viscum > Viscum album. The sequence continues at coordinate 280,143 of CAUJRU010000300.1, read as the reverse complement.
CTTATAATAAATTCTAGGATTCCTCAATTACATCAAAATTCATTATGTGAAATCATAAAAAAGTGGGGTTGGATGAAATCCTAAACCCATCACTACTACCACAACCCATTGGAATCAAATTTTTTTCATGAGTTTAAATGTTACATTTGATACTATATCCACCCAAGCTCACAATGAACTCTCTCACAGTATGTTGTCCATTGTATCACACACTATTATCCCTTATGTTAAACAAAAGAGATTCATCACATTCAACTTATTTTATGTATATATATAAGAGGAGATATCCATCTTCAGATTAACTAAATTAGAACGTTAGAAGATGAATAAATTTTTTTATCCTCATAAATTGAAATAATGAATAATAATCCCTCATGGGATCCTATAGGTTTGAAAACATGTAGAAGATTCACTCTTGGGATCCTCTAGGTCAAACAAGTCTCTCATGCCAATGCCTATCTCTCGATGGAAACAGGGCTTCTGGAAGTGTCAATACGTAAATAAATATATTTTCCATAAGAGATAACCCCTTTATTAACCATTATATGCAGGTGGATAGTGAAACATATCAGTTTTAGTATACCACTATTGGTTAGCCTAAAAACCAAACATATCCACATCCTCATGTCACATCCCATTACTACTAGCTGGGGACTATCCCAAGTGTAAAATTCCTATGATCTGGGATATACCATTCCATTTATGTGAATAGGTGGGACTAACATATTTTGGAATCCTTTAGACCCAATTACCTTGAGTGTAATTGGAGATCCTTTATGTGGACTCATTTGAAATCTAAAATTTCTATAGAAAGAGATTTATCCTTTGAGGGACTCATGGTGGTGCATGTTGTGTGAATTGTTATAATTGATATATGTTCTTATGATCAGATTCTCAGATAGAGTCTATAAGATCAACCCCTTTATACTAATGACTCGGTATCCTTACATAATGAGTGAATTATATAAGAAGGTTTGGTCCACTAGTTATGATTACGCTCTGACTAGTGGTCTATATCAGGGGGATACAAATTGTTTATTATTACTATGGAATAGTGACCCTCGGTGTGCACCAGGTAGGTTTTGTCCATGCATGTGGGATAATTTTATATGATAGATGGATTCATTCTTTCCAGGATGATTCAATATGTATAGTATGTTGTGGATTATTTCACAACCTCTTATGTTTACCCATGTGTATTGTCCCTTAGTTATTTATGATTGTTGATTGAGATGTTTTTTAATTTTTTAATCTCATGTAATTATTTTAAATTACCTTATTATATGACTTTTTTTGTTGTAATCATGTGTGGTATATTATTTTGTAGAGTAACATGCTTCTTTTCAATTTTTCATAAAAAATGATTGAAGATGTTTTGCGCACCGTTACTCCCCTTTTGAAATGAATAATTGAAATGTTCAATGAATTGATTTAAAGTGTACAATACGTGTAAAAGAATAATTTTTGAGATTATATTTCAATCTTAAAGGTCATTTTTCATTATTAAAAGTTAGTGAATTGTGAATAGACTTGTTCATACATGCCTCCTGGGTTTTAATACTCATGCCCATAGTTATCTCTTGTTCTTATCTTCAGGAATAAGTTTTTATCTTGGTCTTAGCCACAATAGGTTTTTGGATGATTTCTCTATCATATAATGTCCCTTTGGGTCACATGGAGATACTGGGGTTGTCTGGTCTAGTTTGGGTATTTTGTTCAGTTTTTGTATTTTTATCTTTTTGTAAATGATTTTTAGTTTCAATGTTTAAATATTTTGGATTTCTCTATGTTTTTCCAGTATTCAATTTAATTATTAATATTTGGATAAAATTTTCACTCCGATAATATTATTGATGTCTCCCACTAGTTACCAACCCGTGGGGATAGAGAATTCCCTTCAGAAAATGTCATGTAATGGATTGGGTGATCGGTGCGGGGTTGACCTAGGTTAGTTTATGATAGTATGATCCCAAAAATACCATACATGAAGAAATATTTGTTGGATGAAGCCTACAATAAGACACTCTCTAATAATCCTACAATAACAAGGATTTATGCTGATCTAAAATAGTATCCATAGTGTAGTAACATGAAATGTGATATTTAAGAATATGTATACTGAATATTGGTTTGTTTGCAAGTAGTGTCTAAGAGACATATGTCTAAGGATATTTTACAACAATTACCCATAGACGATACGTAATTAATGATTTTTAGGATGTATGTGATATTATAAAAGATAGTAATATAGCCATTGAGCCTATATACTTGTTGGGATTATATAGTTCTCCGAATCATATGTTTATTATGATTAGATATCTATTGGACCCATAAGACCATTGGTATTATATATTCATTGTTTATAATATCTGAAATTTTTTAATAAAAATAAATTCTTTGATATGATTAAATTCATATTTTTTAAATGAAACTTTTTTAGGTGTTTTTTATTTTATAATTATTTATTTATAAATGGAAAAATATGATTATGAAAATATGTGATATTTTAACATATTAATTAACATAATAAACTTCATATAATCTTGTTCACTATATATGGAATGAGAATAAATTCATTTTATACATTAAAAATACATTTACTTCAACAATGATTTTTGTTTCATTTTGTATTGGAATATAAAAATTTATTTCTCCTTCTTATAAAAACAATATTTCAGAATATGGAAATAGTATTGGAAATCATAATTTATTAATATTATTATTATTCATTTTTTGATTTCTTTTTTGGAAAGGATGATTTTTCTAGTAAATAGTGAAAATGTTTATTTTTTTAAAACTTTCATTTTTCTATTTAAAATTTCTCACGACCTGCCCTCGGGGCTCGTGTCGTGACTACCCCAAGCCTCCCTTCAATAGGCCAGGGGTAGGCGACTAGCACCAAATGCATAAATCCCATTAAAAGGGAAGGCATTGCCTTTATATAAGAAAACAAAAACCACTGAGTACGCAAGCTGAAGTAAACACTAAGTAAACTGAGCAAAAAAGTAAGGGCTATAATGTAAATGGGCCAGTATACAAACCCAACTGAAAGTACAGTACAACTGAGAAAAGTAATGTACAAAAAATGAAAAGTAAACAGAAACCCCCGAGATGTCCTCCGGAATTCCCACCTGAAGGGTGGGTACAGATGGTCTTATCAGCTCCTCGAATCTGTCTGTCCACTCCATGTATGTCCCGCCTGATAGTCCACCACTGGATACCGTCCCGCTCCACAAGCCTCAACCACATTTAGCGTTGTACGTCGTTTGTAACCAACACAACATAGTGCAGGCATATCCCGTGCAGGGGTGAGTATACGATACTCATTAGGGACCCCGAGACCCCCAAAGGTCTCCCAGAATCCACAAAGGAAAGATACAACCACGAATTATCAACCAATTCTACATAGGTATATGCCCATACATATACCTAAGTAATCAATTCCAGTTCGACTCCAACTCAAGAACCCAAGAACAACCCAGACCACATAAGAAAGCACAACATAGTTCACATAATAATGCTATTCAATCATATCAATGATTATGATTGAAAGTCATGACTCAGCTCACATAGGTATATTACTCACGAAGAGGGGTGGAGATGATTAGATGTAGCCTCTAAATCATCTCCTTTGTCGAACCCACGTAGTATCCAAGTACACTAACCATCGCTGCTGAACCCATGTAGGATGCAAGTACAGTCTTCATCACTGCCTAACCCATAGACAATGCACGTACAGTCTTCCTCGCTGCCGAACCCACATAGGATCCATGTACAGTCGCCATCGTCATCGCAGTTGCAGATAGGTCTAGGTTTCCCCCACACAGCACGCTCGATTCTAGGAGGGTCCGCTCTATGAGCAAAGAGGGTCGATATATCAACTGTCACGAATTCCAGAGTTTATTTATCACCAAGTTATGTCTCGTCAATAGGAACTCAACGCGATAGACGACGTGTCAATCGGACGTCCGGTCTGAGAGATATTGGCTTTTCCGTCCCGAGGGCCCGATTGGTTTTTAAGCTAAAACCAACCCTACAGTACTCAATATATGTTCAAACCTCAAGTTGAGTTATCCAAAATAATCTTCTCACTAAGATGAATTAAAATTAATTGACGGCACGTCATTCGGACGTCTGATCCTTAAGTTATAAGCATTTCCGCTCCAAGGGCCCGGTTGGTTTCGGGTTCGAACCAACCTGTCCATACACAAACTATGCCAAATCATCGAGTGTAATATAACGAAATTACCTTCTCGATCCAAGGATCCCTATGCAACTGACGGTGCGTCGATCGGACGTCCATAGCCCAAGATATGGGCGTTTGAACGAACCTTGTCCGAAAATAGGGGGTCTGGGCCAGGTCTGACCCGGCCCAATACCCCATGGGTCGGCCTGATCCGGGTCGACCCGACCCGGGTCCGGGTCCAGCCTTATTGGACGCAGCCCGGCCCGGCTAGTATGGTGTGTCCCGATAGGTGTAGCCCTGCCCGGATGGCGTAGCCCGGCCAGCGGCTGGGCGCGGTCCTGCTCGGCCCAACGGGCATGGCCCGGCCCGGCTCCGAAGCTGGATGCAGCTCGGCGCTGGCCGAGCGGGGAGCGAGGGGCGTGCCACTCCTTTCTGGAAATGGAGGACCCTATGGGGTCCGCCCTAGATTCTGGTCGGGGGGGTTACACAACCCGGTTTCCTGGTAACGGCCGGCCTTTAAGGCCGGCCGATTGAGCCGCCGCGGGACCCTTCAGGGTCCCTCCTCCTAGAGACGCCGGCGGCCGGTTGTCCAGCCACCCCTGCCTGGTTCGCCGCAACGCGCCGGCACCGCACCCCATCGACGTGGCCTAGTCTTGGCCTTGGAATCCTTCTACCTCACCAGCGCGGTGCGCCATTTCCCCACCCCTTGTTACGGCTTGCTCCGGTCACATTTGTCTTCATCCCTACGTGGTGCGACGGCACCGCGCCGCCTTCGCCTCAACCATCAACAAAGAACAACTAGAAGAAGGGGGGAGAATATTCCATGTTTGTGGGGTCTGATATCCTCCTGTTATGATAATAACATTCGGCCAATTCGTGGACAATGAAGTATGATGATTAAACTTGAACAAAAGAATTAACCTCTACCTTGACAATTGATGTCGTTCGCCAGGCATCGCGGAAGACGGCATCACAAGGTGAGGTTTTGAAGACGACATTGGCGTGAATCCAAGGAGTAAATGGAGTCTCCACATTAGTTGTGGATAGAATAAGGACATGCACTTCATCTCTCTTTGTGGTGACAGATTTATCCGTTGAAGAGGAGACATTCTTCGCAGGAGTATGTTCTTCAATGAAAAACTAGAGTTCTCCCCAAATCCTCCTCACACAACAATTCTATCCAAAAATAAAATAAGCTTCTCCTTATTTTATTTTACTTTTCCATGCACTTCAAAAACTTAAAATTCAAACACATAGTTAAATTAATTGAAGAGGGTTAATCATTAATTTAGCATGTGTTGGCAGGAATTAAAGTGGGAGAGGAGGAGTTACTTAATTAAGTTCAAGGGTTTTCCAACATTAAACACAAGGAGTTTAATGGGGGTTTAGGGGGTTTTAGGGAATGTGAAGGGTCGGGGATCGTGCGGGCCCCACCTCACATTATTTATCACATGGGTAGTTAGGATGCAAGTCGGTCCCACCCTATCTCCCCCATGTAGGATAAAACCACCTTAGTTAGAAATAAAATTGTACCACAATTTTATTAACTTTTTTATTTAAACCAATTTTTTTAACAACTCCTCCCATGAAAACTCATCTTCAGTAAAGGTCCTCCTAAATAATTACCAGCACTACGGTTTCATCGGTGACCTCAGATTTAATTTCCGAGTACCAGTTGAAATGATAGAGAAACTCGCTCGTTCGTTCAATAAACGTACTCGAGCAAAACTTCGGAAATTGATTCCGGGCACACCGGGCCTCAGAATCAGGTGCCATCAGAAACTGCATACTCGTAAAATCACAAAGAATTTAAAAAAAATTTCCTTGAAATTTACGGTTCTTTAATAAATTTTTATATAAAGGTATCACTATAGTCTGTATTTGTTTTAATTAAATATATGTACTATTTTGTTAAAAATAGTCTAGGTAAATCAATAGTATCCACCATTAAATTAGATTTTGGTATAAGTTTATTTTTTTATGCTTAAACAGTATTTTTAGATGTATTTTTCATTGCAGTTTCCTTAGTTATATTAAAATAATTTATGACACTTTTAGAAATTTATTATTAAAAAATTGCTTCCATATATTTAATTAAGTGGTTAAAAATTATTAATAAGGAAAATTTTATATTTCCCATTATGAATAGTAACCAAGGTAAACATGCCTCACCATGGTAAATGATAAATCATTTTAATTAATGAAACTACTGTTTGATAAAGCCTCAAAATTTCATTTTAAAACTTATTGGCCAAGTTATTTTGACACATTTCAACTTATATTTCTATTTTGATTTTTTTCCACTTTTCACCAATTATGATATTTGTAAAATTTAAATTTTTAAAAAATTACTACTATTTCCCTCAATTAACATTTAAATTGATCCTCCTCTACTACCTACCTAACACCTTTTGATAAAACTATATTAGGAAATACATACCCAAGTCTCTCCCAAAAATACCTTTAAACCTCCTAAATGTATTTGTACCCTTAAAAGACCAAACCTATATAGATTTAAGTATATACCGAGAGGGGTTTTACAAAAATAAGTGGTATGACTCTTAACCAATTATTTTAGTGTTTATTTGTTCTTATAAATCCTTCAAATATTCAACAAATAAGATGAAATAATAACATATATATGGTCTATAATCTTAAATTCTATTATCTTTATGTGACAACACCTTTTCATCTTATTTTCAACCCTATGGAAAAATTGAAACATTTCTTGTGCGTACTTACTGACTAAGATCTACTCAGAGTGATGTGTATCATTTTTAATCTTTAAATAATACATTTTGTAAATATTATGGATAATATATATATATATTATATTTATGAAACAATTATTATTTTCTTAGGATAATATATTGCATACCATCTTACCCTCTAATTTTTTGGAAAATAATAAAGTCACATGTATGTAGTTACAAACTACCACCGCCATGAAGTGATGTGATATATTTCATACTACCGCCTCACATGGATGTTCATAATAATGAAATTAATGAATAAATATAGAATTTATACATTTATTAAGATTATATAAATTTAAAATATTATATACTTTATTCCCTTTCCACCATGTAGAAATGTGAAAATGTTTGTTTTAATATCTTTGACCCGAACAGTCAGCCGAAAAATGCTAAACAGGTTGGGTGTTACCACCTTAGGAGCACCTCCACAATGGACAAAGGCTTGTGACTAGAAAATATGCTGTAAAAAGGTATATTGGGGAGGCTATACCCTCTCGGAGAAAAATAAGGTACATGTTTATGTATAATAATAAAAATTGTATGGGTAATAAAGACATAGCATACTCGAACTAGACCTGCATAAAGGAAGAACATCCAACATAAAAAAATATTAGAAGTAATATATATATAATAGAAATGAAAAATAAATAAAACAACAAGTTAGAAATAATTTCTTACTACTAATCAAACCAATAATGTGTCCACAACAGGTCATGCATATCAATAAAAAATTTATAACCACTGCTAACCAACAATAGCTACAAAATAAATTAATCATGATGAATAAATAAAGAACGAAATACAAAGAAACTCATTCTAGAAACAACCTCACAGTACATTCCATCTTCATGCCACAGCTAGTATGATCCAGCTCCTGAGTCTGGTCACTTTCTTGCACATAAATCCATAATGTCTATATGTGTCTCGAAGAGGCCGTGGAGGGTGTGAGATGAATATAAATAGAATACCAACCAACGGTGCATAGCTATTTAAGGTTTTGAAGAAATAATGAATCTATAATGAATGTAAACAGTACGATGCACAATGTAAAAACAACCTCCACTGGAGCCTTTCAGCCACCATGAAGTGTTACCTACTTTGGCTAACGCCTGAGTCTATGTCACGTAACCGAGCACCATGAGCCTCCTAACACCTTATGTCTCAAGTACTCACTTCTCGAAGGCATACCCAATCAATAGTAACCCGGAACCATGTGCCTCTTGACACTTTGTGTCTCAAGCACCAACATCCCAATGATAATCCTATGTGATAGCAACCTAGATACATGTTTCTCCTAACACATCATGTATCAAGTACCAGCTCCCATAGGTACATCCAAACAATCTATAGGCTCATCACCTTCTACTTGGATTCCATGATAATAATCCCCAACCATAATCACCTAACAACAATTATAGGGGCCTCTTCCCACACAGGAACTCCAAACCACCTCATCATGGAGTCATCTATGTGAACATGACCCAAGTCACAGGTGACCGGTAATCACCAAATCATGAACCCTTGCCACAACTTCTCTAACACCTCGTGCCCCTTATACCATGTAACTCAGAATCATATGGCCTTTTCATTAATGTAACCCAGGACATGCCGAACCTGATAGTCACACTACATCAATCCAACGTCATAGACACCCAATCTCATGGTAAAACCACCCCAACAATCTGGGCCAATCCAAACTTGTGATCAATATCACTCAAGAATATTCAAGACACACCCAAAACAACCCAAAGGTTCTAGTATATGAAATATCAAGAATCACACACACACACACACACAGAGATATATATTTATATATTATTAAAAGAATCACTTCAAACATGAAAATTAATTTAAACAGCAGAATTGAACTAGCCATGTGATGTCCCGTACCATCACTAAAATCTTGAATCTAGAACCCTCAGATTTCTACGAAAACATGAAACAAGGTATACACTGCCTACCTCAGATTCTTAGACATACCCACATCTGATATCAAGATCCAATTCGAATTTGATCTGGTAAATATTTGTTTCCATAAAATTGTGACAATTCTACTATGATGGAAACAGTGGCATGTAAGTCAAAGGTTCAAGAACAAAATAGTGTGTGTCAGTTTTTCCATGCTGATGCGATCCTGTTGCCACTGACAGATTGAAGAACAGATGTCAGATTAAGAATCTAAAAGAAGAAAAATTATTAGAATCCTAGAGCGTAATAGTCTAAAAATGGGGACGAAGAATGAATTTTTGGAAATGAACTACGACACTCTCCCATATAAGAAAATAAAAATAAAAGTACATGGCATGTATTAAGGACTACATGTCATGTAGTATCTTGTTTGTACTTTGAATTACATGGGATTCCAAGTCATTAAAAGGATTAGACACATCACACTGGTCCACACACAACTAGGACTCGGCCAGTACACAGAAAGGAAAATACACGGTGTGTTAAGGAACACTACACAGCGCGAAGTAGAATATCTTTACACAGCCACCACACAACATGTACTTATTCCATAAACATTTTGTACACACATAACATATACCTAGCGTGTACATGGGAGTACATGGCTTGTAACCTTGAAATTTCCATAACTACCCTATTTTACCCCTTTTTCTCAAAAACAATGTCAAAAGAAAAGAAAAAAAGAAAACACATACCTCAAAGGAAGAACAAAGTTATTACATTTGATAGGTGTGTGTGCGGACTACCACCTCCATGATATTATGTGTGTCATTTTTCATGTTTTCTATTCATATATTGTTGTAAAATTTTATTCAATGTATAAAAATGATAATTACATCATTATAAATATTGTAGAGATGATGGAATAATTAAACGTTGACAATAACCAATGTAAACTCAAATGGTTAAGTAACTAAATTGAACATGGCCAAAAGTGAAATAATGGGATAAAGATAACAGAATGAAAATAAAATTCATTATTATTTAATTATATAAAAAATATAATTTTATTATCCTAGAGTAAAATAAGATATTATTCTATATGGTATTTATGGTAATATATTTATCATCTCGAATTCCTTCCTTTGAGACTAATGTCATTTCCCCTAAATATTTTATTTTTTATCATTTTTATAATACAATATTGATTTCATTTTAAATTAATTTACATATATTAAGGTGTTTTTAAAATAATTTTTATTTTCTGTCATTAATTTTTTTTCTGAGTAAAAATCAAAAAATTCAAAAGGAATTGTTTTTAAAAAAAAATTAGTTAAATTATTATTTTTTGAATCTTTTTATTTCATTTCTATCTTATTTTATATTTATCAATAATTTTATAATATATAATTTTAATCTTGTTAATGGTTTCAACTAAATTTTATTTATTTTCTAATTGTTTAAAATATATTTTTTCTATTTTTACCATATGGGCCATTTTGATGTTTTTTTAAAGTTAAAAAGTGTTTTTTAATATATATGACATCATTAGTATTTATTAATTTCATGTGCATTTTTTATAATATATATTTCCATGATTTAATAGTTTAATAATATAAATTCAACTCGAATTTTTTAGTATGTTTTAATTTTAATAATTTTAAAAAAAAATTTATATTTGTCCATATTTTTTTGAAAATGTAATGTGATATGGTTATGGGTTCAAATGATTATTTCAATACATTTATGGTGATAAGATAAAATATTAAAAATTATTTTTTCAAGACATTATAATTTATAATCATTAATTATTATGGGTGATAAAGATATTGCTCATGATTATGGGTGGTCTTAATATTGATCTAAAATTAATTGAGTAATTATTTATCCTTTGAAGGATACAAGTATTGGATAATAATGGGTTGGTTACTCTTATATAATTAATTGGGATATATGTATTCTATCATGGGTTCTACCAAATTGAATATGGATTTGAATATGATTCTCCATGATATAAATATTATTCTTCCAAAATGGTTTTTTATGTAAATATTTATATTATATAATATAAGGACTATTTATGAACATTTAATGGTGAAAAATTTGTTTTTAAAAAATGTTTTTAGGAGTTACCACATTTTTAGGATGACTTCATGGTTTATATTATGATATTTATTGGGTAAAATAAGTTTTATTAGAGAAATGGTTAATTTTATAATGTGAATATGATAAACTTGTGTGGCCAAATTTTTATTTTGTGAAATTGTAAACATATCCATGGGTTTTCATTAAATGGGAAAATGTGATTCTATTATTTTTATATCACATAATATGCTTTGTTTTCACATCCAATATTTTTTGTGTTTTTTACATAGTAACTAAAAAAGAATTATAATTTTAACAAGTCTGTGATTAATTCAATGATTAATATATTTAAATGGTGAAAATGTGACTTCATTGAAACTGTGTTTAAACACAATGTTATATTTTTGTGTAAAACTAATTAATGCCATGTGAAATTTTCTAGTTTTTATAAAATTTTCAAATATAATTCTATGAAACTAAAAACAAAAAAGATCCAATAAATAGTGGAATACCCTATTATAAACCAGGACATTATAAATTGAATATTTTATGGGGTGTTACAATTTATATAAGAGGAAGTGTTTCAACAACATTAGTGGTTACGATGATAATATGAGTATCTTTTAAGAGTTGTATGTTCTATAATGGGTTAAAAATTATACAATTGATAATATGTTTAATGAAATATATACCTCTTTTGAATTTTTATGTGATGGGTTTACCTTAGAGTCATATGTAGAGTTTTAAAAAAAAGTTAAATGAAACCCTTAAGAATAACTTATGTTTCCATGAGAAAATTATTTGTGGAATAATTCATTTATATATTGTGTCTATTAGTTAAAAGTTAATTATAACATTTAAGTGGGAATATTTTTGGAGAATATGAGATATTATTTTGTGAATAATGGTTGATTAATCTTTTGGAAGCTTATATTATTGTGGTTATTTATATAAAATATTAGAATATATTGAATATTATGTGTTCATTATATATAAATATATTTGGTATGTGATTATATGAGTGATTTATATTATTAAAATATAAATGTTAAGTGGATATTGTAAGAATATATGAACAAATAATTATAATATTTTTATTTTTTATTTTTTTATAGTATATATTGAAGAGTTATTAGGTTAGTTATTTATTTAATGATTCATGTTTAACCTTGGGTGTATTGTTCAGGATTTGGATATTAATGTAATTTTATATAATTTTATTTTATTTCATGAGGCATGGAATTTTCATTTTGAATATTCACTTCATTGAGTAAGAGGTGAGATTGAAGTGGAAAATCCATGAAGAATAAACAAAGGATAAAATTATGCACAAGGAATTGAAAAAATTATGTTTATTTTCTCTTTTTTTATTATCATGATGGAAAAATAATTTCTCAAATCCACTAATATAAAGAAAAATATATCATGTTTCATCAATAAAATATTATGTTATTCATTTAGAAACTCTCTCATATTTATGAGTCACATAATATTAAATACATTGTATAATAAATATTAAGAAAATGATATGTCTTCTAGTATTAACATTGGAATTTATTTAAGACATCAAATGCTATTAATGTGTTTCAAAATATAATTATTTCAACTTATGGACATTTTATTCCATTCCATGGAATTTATTTTGAATTTTTTTTAAATCCTTTCAATTAGACACATTATAGAATTGGGAGGATGAAATTTTTATAAGGGGTTATAATGTAACACCTAGGGATTTTTTGAATTATATTTCATTAAATAAAACATTTTTTGATAGCTTAGGAATAGAAAAATTTTGAATAATTAATTTCCTATTGATATGGAATATTATAATTCAATATAAACATTAATAAATTATAAGGGTGATATGATAATCAATAGTACGAAAAATAAAGTTTGAATAAATTTAAAAATATATAAAAATAACAAGAGCATATAATCCTTTTCCCTTGGTTCCTCTATAAATATCATAATTTGAAAAAAAATCATAGATAAAAGTATATTAAGTTTAACTATAATAGTAATTAAGAGATAGATGTATGGATTTTAGGGATTTACCTAAGATTATATAAGAAGATAATATAGTTGTTGGTCTTAAAGAACCATATGGATTATACAGACATTGTAACCATAATTTCCTTCATATTACATATTTCTTGGCTTTATGACTAATGGACTTTATATTCAGTGGGGATAATACCGGTAAATTTTTTATAAATTGATAATATTTGATAGTATTAAAATCATATTTTTTCCTGGAAATGTTTTTAAGCTATGGTGTATTGTATAATAATAAATTAGTCACATTAAGATTATAATTAGGAAAATATGAAATATTGCAACATATGAATTAGTATATTAACAACTATATAATGGTTGTTACGCGATAAAGAATCTGTATAATTTCATTTTATACTTCAGAAATATGTTTTCATAAAAAAATTGATTTTATTGAATTTTGGGTGAGGTTATTATATTTAATTTAATCAAATTTTAGAAATTATATTTTTATTTGTTTTTAAATAAACATTTCATAATTGAATTTAGAATTATTTTCATATTTTACTCAATAAATTGATTTTTCAGTGAATAGTAAAAATTATGATATTTTGTAAAATTTCCAATTTTCTTCATTAAATAAATTTATCTAAAAGTATAATTACATTTTATAATAAGATAAAAATTAATATAATATATATTTTATAAACTTTATATTTTATATTCTGTATAGGTTTATGTTTCATGTTTAAAAATGCATTTGCCTAATAGTTGGATTCATTGAATTTTACATAATTATATTAAAATAATTTATACCACTTCAGAAAAATAAATTGATAAAAATGTATATGATATTTTGAATTAGGACGTTAAAATTTAGTAGTTAGTTTTAATTTATTTTTGGTCATTATGAATTATTACCATAAGAAAATTGTGCCATCACAGTAAAGAGTAAATAAGTTTAATTATGCTAAATACATTGTGATGAGGGCAAAAATTTTCACCATATAATTAATTAGATATGGAATCTCAACCCGTATAAAATTATATTATAAATTAGATATTTATTTTCCCACTATACCATGAGTAACTCAACTATAATATTTAAATTTCTCAAAAAAAATTTATAGGTGCCCCACTCCCCTCATTTATAAAATAGAACCTCATATATCAGTTCATCAAGCAGTTTGACCACTCTATATTGAACGATACCTACACATATATCTCTTGAACATCACTCCAAACATCTTATAGGTTATTATCCTAACAAAATACCATACCTATAAGGGTTATGGTGTAATCCAAAAGTGTTTTTTCAAAGAAGATGTGTAACTCATAACCAATTGTTTTCATGCTTATTTCCTCTTGTACCAACATAAAATCATCTTTAAGAATGATAATATAATTAAATCATCACAATACATTAATAGAATGTTATTCTGTTAATTTAAAATCCATTTTTTATAATATTATCTATCCAATTGAAAAAATAAATCATTGCTTTTCCATATGTGTGAAATACAATCTCCACATAGTGATGTGTTTCTTTTTTCATCATCACCTCATATGGTTAGTTAAAATTATGGATAAAATTAATATATATAATATTTATGAAATATTTATATTCCAATAAAGATAATTTTCACAACTTGATCCCCCGGGCATTTGTCGTGACTACCCCAAGACCGCCTTTGATAGGCCTGGGGTTGGCAACTTCCCTTGAGTAGGAATATCTCACAAATAGGAGGTATTTTTCAAGGAACCTATACACATAAACCCAATTGAAAACCATAGGGATGGAGAGTGAAAACACCAAGTAGATAGAATCCATTCATACCACTACAACCCAACAAAATAGTATGATATAATTTAATTTATAAATGTACGACTGGTCAAGAATACAAGCCCAGCAAAAGAAATACAATTATAATGCCCGGTCCGAAAAGAAGGTAACTCAATAAATTATAAGAAGCTATAGAAAACACCTCTACTCATCAGATCTCACAAGGCACCTCTTAGTTCTGTTCTTGGACCTACTCCATCTAATACACCACCAAAGCATCGATAATATTTACGAGACACAACACGTGCGGGAAAAGCCCGTGGAGGGGTATGTAAAACCATCCTCACTAGGGGACCCCAAAAACCACAAAGAAAATACCAAAATGGAAATCCCCACCAAGAAGGTACAATCATCTCAACAAAGGTATATTTCATCAACACATATAACTAGAACATCTAGGTATAGTCATAAGTGATTCTAAGATGAAACGCCCCATCCACTCCCAACTATATGGTTCGATGTGTTGAATTCTCGATTCCAGAGATCCCACTCTTCAAGACATCTGATAGTAATTGAATAGCTAAATTCTACCAAAAATAACTTGGAGAAAATTTGGTCTTGATACATCAAGGATTTTCCCTAAGACTTTTAGTCTCACTAAGAAAAGAAGTCTCTATATCACAACCAATCCTTCATCACATGATTCTCTTCATGGAATACTTGTCTAAGGAGGACTCGCTCCATGAACCATCAAGTCATCAGAAACCTACACAGTGATTTCTCACTTCTTTGGCCCTCTCCAAAAGTGAACACACTAAGAGCTACATTAAGTACACTATGTTCGGTTTAAAACTGAATATCTTCTATTCCTAAGGGACTCATCCCTACTGAGTTACTAAGATATGCACATCTATCGGGCCACTTATATCCACTCGTCTATGGGGTTGCTGAGGTCCCCTCGGCTACAAGTCGTTTACAGGGCCATTGAGGTCGGCTCTCCTACTACTCATCTTCTTGTCCACTGTGTTCTGCTTGGATACTGCTCATTTTTCTGGCCATAGGTGTTCACTTGGCTACTGCTCGTCTGTCGGGTCACTCATGTCCGGTCGGCTACTACTCATCTTCCAGGCCACTAAGGTCCACACAACTACTCCTTTTATGTCAAGCCACTGAGGTCTGCTTGGATACTACTCATATTCCATGCCACTAAGGTCTGTGTGACTATTCATCTTTCGGGCCACTAATTTCTGCAAAGCTACTTGTCTTCCAGGCCACTAAGTTCTGCATGCCAAAAAAGTGGTTAGTTGGGTCTTGGCATGGTTCAAAAGAATCAGACTGAGCCGACCAGGATCCGACACAAGTCATACCCAGCCTTCTAGGCTTCAGCAGGTCTAGCCCGTCTCCTCTTGCCAAGCCCATCCTCATCGGGATGGCCTGCTCTAGCCAAGATGCAGCAATGATCTACGTATCTTGAACATCATGTAGGTCACCATTGAATCCACCACTTTCAAAGTCTAACTAGACTGCGGCCCTGTAGCTTCATAATGCAGCATGAACCCCGCATCTTTGTGCGCCACCACTGCCAACCATTTTCATCGGCCTGCTCCATCGCACGTGATTTTCACTGTGGGCACCCTTCTCGTCACCACAACACACCGCCAACGCACCGCCATAGAAGTCTATCCATTAAATTCTCCGCCCAACATGGCATGCCATCCTAGTTGGTGTCTCACACGACTGAAGCCCGCTGGTTTCAGCATCCACTACTGTGGTGTGCTGCCTTTTGCATGTGGTCGTTGCCACATTCCACCGCCATCCATCAAGCTGGTGGCGACATGTTTTTGTGGCCTCACACCATGATATCTATCTAATACCACTAAGATCTATCACCATGTTGTGATCAATGAGTTTTTGTGGTGATGGAGATTAGAGATATAAAGAACAGGGTGGGGACAGTTACATGAACGCCAATGGTGGACAGATCGGGCCTTGTTCTTGGGAGCCTTGATCTGTCCATGTATAAATTTAAAAGTGGATAATCAAAAATTTAGATCAAATATCAGGTTCGACATAGATCCATTTTTTTGATGTCTTATACTAGAATCAAACCCATCCCATAAGAACAACAACCTATTGATCAATGTATTTGTGGGTGGATCAGCATTCAATGTTTAGGAAGAAGGAATGGGGAAATCTAGTTCACAATGAGAAAACACCTACCTCGAGTTGTATTTCTTGCACACATAGATAAAAGGCATGTCACCATGTAGATCCTTCTTCTACCGGTGTTCATCGATTCATCACCACTTGATTAAACCTCGTCCTTTGATATGTCATCGCTAGTGAGAGAGGATCCTCCCCCTTACCATAGCGAAACTCGAGAGTTCCAAAGGAATTATTTAGTGTTTTAAATTATAAAATTAGACATTTTCCCTGATTAATAGAGGAAAAATATTAATGTGTTAATGAATTTCATAGTTATTTTTTCTCTTTGAAACAGCATCTCCTGGAAGATTCATTTCAGAAATTATAATGGGTTGCTCTGTCATTGTGTCGTTGCGTCTCCATGTTGAAAAATGTAAAAATAAAATAAAATAAAAAATTTTAGTATATATTATTTTCCATTAAAACTTATAAAAATTATCTTTTACCCTCAACCTGGGTTAGCCAAGGTTAAGTTGTTATTAAGGATGACATCTCATTAGGAACTCTACTGTAGAACAGATTTCAAATAAGATTTACCGTTTATGGGTTATATGTATTTGAGAATAATATAATCTTTATTTAATTATTTTATTTAAGGTCACACCCCAAAAAATACTTTCTAAAGTTGGCACGAACCTACCAATGTGAGGCTCTTCCTAAAGAAAGCATACCCTCAAGAGCTCATTGGTATTCTCTGATTTCCAATCCGGGTTACCTTTTGGAGTTATCAGAATTTGAAAAAAATAAAATAATTTTATTTAATAATTTTATTTAGGGTGATTTGGTATATGGGTTTTCTTGCTGGAGTCACATGCCAACTAAAATTAAGCCATAACTAGGGTAAACACGCCATGTTGAACACAACGGTGCCCTCATATTTCTGTTCGAGCACCCATTTAAGAGTTATTCCATTATTTTAGGAAAACTAGTCACACGTGCTATTTAAAACATTAAAATTTTTGACAGATAATTCTGGGAACATTGGTCCTCGAAATCACATGTATTCTTAGTTATTATTCTTATAATTTCGTGATAAAAATATCTAAAAATACATTTATGAATATATGTGTCGTTATATCAACCCCATCGGAAGGGTTTACGTCCCAAAAATCCAAGCCACAGGATACCCACACGGACGAGGGAGGAGCATGAACTAAGCCTACCACTCCATCATTCTCTCTAAGAGATTATTTTTTTACCACATAATGTTCACTAGAGTAATTGATCACCCTTTGAGGGTCCTCTCTGGTTGATCCTCAATCTATACCTGAAACACTGCAAAAGACTACCAATCGTCAATGTCATGTTCTCCCAATCAAATATCCCACACGTAGAGGCATCATGAGTCCTCTACTAAAATCTCATCCTTGGTTGATAGGAAGTGGGTCGACTCGTTGAATCAATCAATGAAACCCAGATGGTATCATGTCTCCAGGATATATGTGGTAAACCAATCACAATTTCCATTGATATCCCTTCCCACATCCTTCCTGGTACCACCAGAATGAGAATGAACAACCAATGAAACTGATTCATACAAGCTTTCATCTTTTTATCTCTATAGCTAAGCCCAATATCAACCCATTAAATCTTATCTGGTGTCTACCTAGACACCCAAACACATAACCCAATGCATCTCACCACTCTAAGAGACACTTCTACAATGGCACATCCCCCAAGAAGAACAACATTCTCCCCACCTTTCGAATGTCTATCAGGGGTATTCTCTATGGAAAACCGAGAAAATAAATACTAATAGTTGGTTTCACTAAGTTGTGTCTTCCATGAATCATTTATGATTTTATGGGTAACCAACAATGCATGTGGATAAGCTGATTCATCCCATTCTATGAAGGAAAACTTTTTCAAGTCCAATTATTCCATTTCTGTATTTAGAAACTATGGACTGGATCTCCCACTGAGATAATTATCTACCATTTTCCCTTTACCACCAGTGTAGAATGATGCATAAGTATATCTCCATATAAGGAGGTATTCATGGAAACATCTTCTAGAAAGATGTCCCCGTACTCTACCACTACTTAAGGGAACAAAAAACACAAAAAAATACCATACCATGTGGGTGTGGATGGAAGACTCTAGTGTGATTTGTTATACCCTTATATGCATGTGTTTTATTTACTGTTTCTTTGGTTTTATTTTTCCTTGAACAAGGAAAACCTCATTTAAATTCTATGGACATACCACATACTTTTTCCAAATATAGTGTATCAAATAATGAACAGTGGATGATCATTCCATAACCACACATACTTTGTAAGCAATCAAAAATTTTCATCAATAGGATCCAACCAAAACTCTCACCATAAGGGTTAGATCACACAACCACATATGTGTGATTATCAAGTCTCATTATATAGGTATCTCTAGATGTAACAGTCAAGTAAACAGGTTAACTGGAAATACTAGTTATTGAACATGATTCATGAGAAGAAGTAATGATTAGCACATGTTTCTATTAATATGGAATTTAAGAGTATACATAGACCATACCTAGAATCATTCCTGAAGCCCTCGGTTCATAATCCATGGTTGCATGTAATTACCCCTTCCCCTATCCTCCGTCTCCATGAGCCTGGTTTAGAACACATTGAGGTGGTAGATGTAACATGTTGAAATGTAAACCATCTAATGCTAATCTCCTAACTCCTATGACACATATTCCACCCTGAAAATTAATCTGTTCATGTCACTGTATCTACCCCTGTGGAATATCTACACTTTCCCTATTATCAAGATGGGTTTTACAATATCTAGTGAGATTTCCCTTACCACCTTTTGAAAATAATTACATATTTCTAGGCCAACTGAACTCACCCTATGATCCTTGAGCTGTAGATCCCATGTCATGGGACATCGTCTCCAAATTTCTCACACATTCAAGTCTCCGAGACTAACGTATGCTTCCCATTTTTTCACTGTGGACATCCACTAACTTTATCTACTCAACCAAAGGACATTCAACCATGAAGGTTCTTCCTAGAACCCTAACATAAGTAAGAATGAAAAGAGGAGCAGTGATAGCTCATATGTCCCAAAACAAAACACTATCAAGGGTTTGAGCAATGAATCACAATTCGTATCTTCTTATTCCAGAACCTAGAATGGTTAGTACACCTCGTTGAATACTTAGCTACTATCTTGTTGTCATCCTGAGGTTTTAAAAGCTCTTGGTAATTCATAACCCACAGATTTTATGGATATATCCCCTTATCTAAGAAAGGTAATCATTCTCTTTATATGGAAAAGTGACCTCATCTTAAGATTGGGTAATTTAAACCCCACCATCACTATGATCATCCACATAGAAAGAACTCTTCCAAGACATCAATATGATATAATGGTGCACTAACTAGACAGAAAGTAAGTCACAACCTCAACCCAATCCATTGTCACTTGTGAGTTGGGCTCACCTCAACCCCTGATGGGCCTATTTCATTGAAACCCGAGAAGTGTGATCAGCCCACACATCTCATCTGTGGGTGCTGTTAGCACTGTTTCCTACTCCAAAGGTTGTGGTATAGTAGGAACACCACCCAGTAGTGATGTCTCTTGTACAAACCCTCATACCCATCTTGTCACCCCATAGATCATGCTCATGATCACGCAGTGGAACCCTGACTTCCTATCTACGTGGATACACTGTGAAACAAAACAAGATGTACCATGATCAATAGAATATACATGGTGAAATGACTCTATAAGGACATGGAAAACTCAGCACATTCCTTTAAAATTCATGTACCATTGCTTTTCCTTGCAATTTGTGTTTTCATGTACCATGTCAAAAATCATAATTCAAGGTCCTAGTGTATCGATCCATCAGTCAATAAAGCAACATAGGATTCTATATCCTTAAGGTAAAACTCAAAACATGTAACACTCTTTCTAAAACCAAACTCATAGACTCTATGTTTTTAATGTAGAACAAACCTCCTTTGATACCAATCTATCATGACCCATCCTCCAGGGCCCATGATGTGACAACCCCAAGCCTTCCTTTGATAGGCTAGGGGATGGAGACTAGCGCCATGTAGGCATATCCCATAAATGGGAGGAAATCTTCGAGGAACTTGTACACATGAACCCAACAGAAATCCATAGGAATGGAGAGTGAAAAAACTATGTAATGAAAATTAATTTGTACAACTAAAACCCAACAATATAGTATGAAAAAATGTAAACCAGCAATGTACAACTCGGACAGAATACAATCCCAATAAAAGAAAGACAACTACAAGGCATGACCCGCAAACAAGGATACTGAAGCTGCTGTTGTAAGTTTCCAGAAACACCTCGTCTTGTTTGATATCACAAGGCACAAACTAGTTCTTTTCCTGGTCCTACTCTATCTAAGACTCCACCAATTTCTTGGTCATCTATATAAGACACAACACATGTGGGAAAAGACCATGCTGGGGTGAGTAATACAATACTCAATTGGGGACCCAGAAAACCAAAAAGAAAAATACCAAAAAGGAGAACACCACCAAGAAGGTACAATCATCCAAGCATAGGTATATTTCATCAACACATATAACAAGAACATCCAGGTATACTCATAAAATATTTCAAGAAGCAACATCTGATCCACTGCTAGCCATATGGTTCCGTGCATAGAATGATCGATTCAAGGAGATCCTACACTTAAATCTTTCTGTTAGTGACCAGGTATAACATGTCTACCAAATGAATATATGAAAAAAATTTGTTCTCGATACATCATGATGTTTCCCTGGTACGTCTAGTCTCATTGAGGCATGAAGCCACAATATAACAACCAATCCTTCATCCCAGGATTCTTCTCAATGCTCCCTCATCTTGGGAGGAATCAATCCTTGATCCATAAAGTCATGAAAGACCTACAAAAGGGTTCCTTTTCTTTGGGCCTCGCCCAATGAAAACAAACTAAAACCTATCTGAAATAGACTACTTCAGTCGTAATGCTGAATAACTTGTATTTTTTAGGGAATCATCCTCGATGACTCACTAAGGTCTAGTTTCCTACCAGGCCACATAGATCCACACACTTACCAGTCTATTAAGGTCTACTCATCTAGCGCACGTCTTTCGGGCCTCTGAGGTCCGCTCGACTACTCCTCATATGTTAGTCCACTGAGATATGATCGGCTACTTCTCGACATCTGGGAAACTATTGTCTGCTCAACTATTGCTCGTCTTCTAAGACACATAGTTCCACACAACTATTACTCATCTATCCGGGCACTAAGGTCCACACGACTACTCCTCGTCTACCAGGTAGATGAGTTCTTCTTGGGGACTGCTCTTCTTCCAAGCCATTATGGTCCACATGACTATTCATCTTCCAGGACCCTGATCTCTGCATCACCATTCATTTGATGACAGGATAATAAACTTTTCAAGTAATTAGGCATAACTCATCCTCTATGAAAACTCACTTGGAGTATATCTAAAGGACCTCTCTATCGTGAGTGTCTCAATGTCGTAATGTGTTCATCAATTGGATATACAATTTGTGACTTTGTATTGTTTTACTAAAAATGTGTGGGTTGGGTCGAGGTCCGGTCCGATCCAGTCAGACCAACCAGACCTGGATTTTACCATCCCCCTAGGCCCAACCCGAATCGGTTGGGCCATGGGTCCAGACCTGCTGAGCCACCTAGGACAGCCCCCTCCATTTTCAAACCCTTTGTGAGGGGCCCCGCCTGTTCAAGCTGAGACATGGTGGCGAGCTGGGTCACCCAAACATCCTATGGATCACCACGTGGTCTACCAATCAATTGGTCCAGCTATACCATGATCCTACCACCACATAACTCCCCGTACCCATCGAGTCTACATGCGCCACTGCAAACAACCTTCTCCACCGCCCTCAAATTCTGTCATGGGACCCATTATCGCCACCGCGGCGCGCCACCTTCACCCCACCTCCACATCACTAGGGCTCGCTGGTTGTGGCCTTCTCCACCTGACATGGTTCCCCACCGAAACATTCTGACTTCATAATGTGGTCATTGCCGTATACCACCATTTCCTTCGTAACCATCCATCGAGTCAGTGGTCCTATGTCGCTGGGGCCACCCCCGCGGAATCCGCCTCCTACTACCGAGACCTGCCGCCATGTCGCAATCATTGAGTTGTTGCAACAACAAAGATAGTATACACAATGAACAGGGGGGAGACTTACGTGAACACCCAAGGTGGGCAGATTATGCATTGTTCGTTTTGGCCCTGATCCATCCAAGTATGAATTTAAAGATGGCTAAATGAATATTTAAATAAATTCACAGGTTCAACATGGATCCATTTTCATGATGTTTTATCCCTGAATCAAACCCATCGTCCAAAAAAAATGACCCAAAAATCAACATATTGGTCGGTTGATCTACATTCATTGTTTAGGAAGATAGAATGTGGAAATCCATTTCACAAATAGAAAACATCTGCCTCGATTTGGATCTCTTGAAGGCATTGATTGAAGTCAGATCACCACATCAATCCTTGTTCCGCCAGTGCTCATTGATTTGCCGCCGATTGATCGAATCCCCAACCTCTGATCAATCATCACAAACAAGAGATATTTACCCCCCTTTCATTAGGGAAACTCTAGAGTTCCAGAAGAATTCTCCTATTTTATTAATTCTAATGTTGGTCCATGTCCCCAATTAATGGAGGAACCTTGTTGACACATTTCAGTGTTACAATTTTTCGTTTAAATAGCATCTCAATGTAGCTTCATTTATGAAAGAATAACAAGCTTCTACATTATTGTTTCATACCATCTCTATGTTGTGAAATGATAAATGGAAATAAAATAAACTAATTTTTGTTTATTTTATTATCCTTTAACAAGTCAAAAAAATTTACTTTTACCCTTGGCCCGAACTAGTTAGGGTAAAGTCATATATAATGAGAACACCTCATTTAGTACTCAACGGTAATGTTGGATATCCAATCTTAGTTTCCATTTATGAGATATAAGTATTTGAAAATTAAATAATCATTATATTATTATTTTATTTACGGTCACGCCCCAAAAAATATTTTCCATAGTTGGCCCATGCCGGCAATGTTAGAAACTACGTAAGGAAATAATTCCATCATGATCTCAATGTTACTCTTGGATTTGAAATTTGTGTTACTTTTTATGAGTTTTAATTTCTCTAAAAATGAAATAATTTTATTTAAAAAATATTATTTACGACAATGCCATTTTTGAGTTTTTTCGTAGGAGGCCCATGCCGACTAAACCTAAGTCGCTCCTAAGGTAAACCTATCATCCAAAATGTAATGGTGCCCTCGGATTTCTATTCTGGGAACCCATTTAGGAGTTATTCCATTTTTTAGGATAACATCTCCTATGATCTATTTAAAAATTAACTTTTTCGATGGATCATTTGGGCCATGGAATCACATGACGTCTCAGTTCCCAATCCCATAATATTCCAAATAATTTTCTAAAAATATATTGAGGAAAATATGATTCTTTTTGATAATATACTATTTCCATTTTTACCCTTAGATCCATTGAAAAATGATAACATCGTGTATGTGTATGTGTAGACTACAAATCCATGAAGTGATGTGATTTGTTTTATATTACCACCTCCTAATGTTTGTAATAATGATGAAACTAATTACTAAAAAATAAATTTATACAAATATTAAAATTATATAAAATTAAAATTCTATATGCATTATTTCATTTCTACCTAGTAAAAAAGTGGATATTTCAATCTTGTGTACACACGGACTATAGCCTCCAAGATATGACTTATTTAATTTTTTATGTTTGAATTTCATGGATGGTTATAAAATAGTATTCAATATATAAACATTGTAATTATTTAATTGTTAATATTTTTAACCATGTAACAATGACCACTTTGACTACATATAACATAGAAAATTTATTTTAAATAATTTCTACCAAATATCCTCAAAACGTTCAACAAATTATTAATTGAAAAAGAAATTAAATAAATAATAGTAAAAAATAAAATAATCTGATAATTATAATTTAAGAAAAATAAAAAAGGTTGTTCATAAAAAAAGTAATATAATTTTATTACTCTATTTATAATGAATGTACAATGCTAAATTATATTTATAAAAAGGTATTTCTCATATCAAATTCATTACTTTGAGATATAGTCCATTTTCACTAAATGTTTTTTTTCATGTATATATTATTATATGGAGGTATTTTATCATTAATTTATGAAAATTTAACGTTTTCTAAATCCTTTTCATATTCTCTTATTCAATTTTATTTTTATTCAAATGTTAATAAATTCATAAGGGATTTTTCATTAAACCCCTATTTTAATGTGTTCCTTTCAAATATTTTTTTATTTATGTCTTTGTTCATTAATATGTTTCAATAATGTTCTTAATATTATTATAAGGATTTGATGGTCCATTTTCCAAAAAAAATAAAATTATTTGCAAGGGTTTAAAATTATATTTAATTTTCACCATATGGGTCATTTTTATGTTTGTTTACCATCATTTACAAGGATTATTTTTTAACATTTAATAAATGAGTAAATTTTCTTTGCATCATCTAAATTCTTTAGTTGAAATATTAAAAATCAAATTTTAATATTTTTTACAATGTAAATTCAATTCTAATGTTTTTAGTGATTTTTCACAATAATGAATTTTAAAATAGAGAGTGATTCTTATTCCAATTTTTATGTTATAATGGAATGTACGTTTTTTATGGATTCAAAAAAATAAATGTCTTAAATAATGATGAAATAAATCATTAAATAAATTCCCCATTATTATAGGTTACTTGAGAGTTATGGATGTTGATGTTTAATCCTAATATAGTTAATGATGATGGGAGAGATCAATATATCTCTCTAATGAATTGGGTTATTATTTATCCTCCAATTATGTAAAAGAAGATAAATTGTTGGGTCGATTACCCGTATGAAATTAATTTGGATTCAATTATACTGACATGGGCTAAACATGACAGAACTAGGGTAGCTTCATCTCCTAACTCATTAGGTCTGTGTTTTAGTTCCCCATATCCTCATATTGATTGCCCTATATGAAAGAGGTTTCCAACTAGCAAGGAGTTTCTGAATTACATCTACATGGATAATATTCCCTCATTGTCAGAAAAGAATTTAAAATTATAATGAATAATTTAGTGGGATATAAAAATAGTATTATAACAAAATCCTTGGTAATTAACCCATTACATACATGAAAATAAAACAACAACCTATAATGTGGTATGGAAAACCAAGAATCAAGAACATAAAATAAAATAAATATAGTATAAATATTCTAGTGTATACCCTAAAATAATCAAAAAAATACAACAATCAATCTCAAAATCTTCATATCATAAGGTCCAATCAATTCATTATATTCTTTGTAATGATATATGTATGCGCAATGAGATTACTATGTTGGGTATGAGTATTAATCACAATAGAAGACCACCAATTCAAACTTAAGACAAGTTCACAATAAATATATAGATGTGTATGACATGATATAAGGTAAATCAAAAGATAAACATATATACATACATGAACAGATTCATCATACACTAACCAAGTTACTTTGAATCCTGCCCCTACTTGATTCAACATGATGTCGGTAAGGATATCAATGTCTTCCACGACACATCACATGATGTTCACCCAGTCCCAATATAAGTTGGAACCCTACACCTTTTAGTCATGAAAATATTTTTATCCACTTTGGAATGAAACATGCTTCTCACTAATGCTGTTAATTAATAGGAACACCACACACCCCACCAGATGGTGGTTGTTATCCACAAAATGATGGAAATTATCACATAACATGTCTGATATATTTTAATGTCCATGTCACACCAGCAGAAAAATGTCCCATATCATCCTATATCTAAATAATCTCTAATGTTACCTGCATGTTCAAGTCCCATACTAGATTACATGTCCTTGGTTTGACTCACACAATCAAATATTCTCTAACCCATAACCGTTGGTACATCATCACTCTTCCCTAAAGGGGTTGTCTATCCAATATAGGGAAACCGTTTTATAGTGATATCAGAACCAAGGTTCTATAGGATATGAAATATAAATAACGGCTATCATAGAAAGAAATGATAAGACATATCATGAATACTTATAAGGAGGTTACACATGCACACCCCCTAGGAAAAATAATGGATATTAGGTTATAATTTTGTACATGAATCCCACGATCAAATTATAAGTATGGGTCACAAGGGATTCCAAGAAGGTTTTCATCCGAATCAAAATCAATCCAAGAGACTACATATCCATATATAATGTCACATGATAGTTTAATAATGGATATTCTAAAAGAAGAACATAAAATTTAGATAGCTGGATACTCACCAAATAAATGTTTACAAGAAAAACCATATTGATACGTCATAGAACTCCAATGATCATAAAAAAGTTTATTTTTACACCAATTCTACTATTTACCTCACTATAATACACAATTAAACATAGTATAAGCCAACATAGAATAATATTAAGATCATTCAAGATGAAAATAATATGTCATCTAGAAAAATAACTACTCACCAACATGAGCCCAATGAAGCATCCAAACTAGAAGGAAAAATAATAGTTGATAGACTAAGGATATAGATCTATCAAAGGAAAGGTAATTCTGATCTAAATAAGGAATAATTTTTTTAGGATCAAGGATACAATACCAATCACCACTAATCCATGAACACTCCATAAAATTAAAATCGCTAACATGGGAGAATATTCGAGAGACGTAATTAGAAAAAAAATGATTGAGGAAGGAGTTAAACATATCCATATTATAATCCAACATGGTTTGGAGACTAAAAAAGGTTCATTGATAGAGATATAAAGAAAGTGTCATGTTTTCAATGTTTTAAAGAAATCCCAACATTTACACTCCATCCACCATAGATTATTAGTGGTCGAGGTGTTCTTAAAATAACAAAAAATATCCACCCCACCATCGGTGTGTGGTAAGGATCATGCCATTTTCCCTCGCTGCATCTTCTAAAATGGGCATAGTGGATTTAGCTAGGTTGTGGTCCACATATCCAACCCTAGTGCTCTATGCCCCCAACCACACCAACGATATGTAAATTTGCCTCCTATTTCATATATAGGGACCACCACTTCCATCACCACAATCATGGTATTAATCGTTTGTATAATAACATCTTTAAAACCAACATTACGCTTCCAAAAACCCTCAAACACATCCCTAACTCAATTCTCCACAATCAAAAGTCTCAAAAAATTAATTATGACATACCAAAAATTACATTAACATATAAACCAAAAAATGTGGGTGTTGAAATTCTCTCCATTTAAGGACTTGTCATCCTCAAGAAGTAAATAATCATTTGAGCTCAAATAACTTAGTTCATTGAAACAAAACATTATACTCACACTCTATGTCTCCTCCTAGACCCATACTTGTCTCTATAATATCCGTATAATTTTCATTGTCTTCTTATATAAAACATTCCTTTTATGAGTGACTATACTAACCAATCAATCATAATGTGACACTTTTTACTCCAACTCAATATGCTCACAGTCTATAAGATGCATTGTATCATGAACGCACATCTAAAGCTGAGATACATGGAACAAATCATGCATACCTATGTAAATCTGAGGCTAACCAAAATGCTAAAACGCATTCCTTATTCACTCAGTGATCTTTAAAAATCCAAAAAATTCATTTTCGTAGCATTACATTCTTCAGAATACATCAATTCCCCAACCATGGAGTCATGTTAAAGAAGACACAGTCAATTTGAAAAAATGTAATGATATCCTCAGATGGTCAACATATGATCTATGTATTATTTGAGTAGTTACCAAACACTTTCATATTAAAAAGTTTCATTAAAATTCTCTAGCACTAGGCTTGGCCTTCTAATAGCTACCCCACCTACATCATTCTAGCATAAGAGTGAGTGAGATGGTAAACCATAGAGATGCTCATTAGGTTCCTTCTAGATAGAATCCTAATAATTGTTGTTTTAAGAAAACTACTTATATGATATGTGTTCATCACATGATCCTTTAAAATAATTCATGAAATATCAAAAAATACCATAAATAATACATATTTTAATTTTAGACTATCAATCAGTATATAGGTGATATGTCGTGCTCAATCAGAACTGACTTCGGAAAGCCTTCTATAAGCCTTTACAAAACTAAAATACAAAATACAAATCCTTATCTAATATGGTTCCATAGTAAACTCCATGTAGTCAAAAAAATCATGAACATATATATTTTCCAACTCATCAATATAAAAAATACCCTGGAATGACAAGAAATGGCCCACGTCAGTTAGCTGATCTAGTATCACCAAAACATTATCACAATTCTTTATGGCCCTCAT
This sequence comes from Viscum album, assembly GCA_963277665.1. Taxonomy (NCBI): domain Eukaryota; kingdom Viridiplantae; phylum Streptophyta; class Magnoliopsida; order Santalales; family Viscaceae; genus Viscum; species Viscum album. Next base: position 250,817 of record CAUJRU010000300.1, on the reverse strand, counting down.
TAACACTACAACAAAACCCATCATGATAATATTATAATTATACATCATCACTGGAAGTGGTTAGAGTAAACCATGAATGTGTTATTGTGAAGCCTTTAATCTTTTGTTGGTAAGGCATTATGAAACAAAACCAGTGATATCTTTATTAATAACTATCCACCAAAACTAACATCTAATTTCATTATATATCATCATCATTCTGGGATACACTCTTCACTATGAGGCATGGGTGTCTATCATACTCTATTCCTTAATAAGAGTAATAATTACATCCCTCCCATGGATATTAATAATTCATTAACAATCTAAAGGCCAACCTAATATTAGATTAGATCCATTAAACCATTGTTGAATCACCACAAACCAGATATCTAACACATAGATAGTCTTTACATGGTCTATTCTAGATGATGAGATATAGAAATGTGCACATGTCACTAGACCTTGATCCTCAATCGAACCCATCCTCTAATAGGTTAATAAACCCATCACACACCACTATTTCTCCAAAAGATAATGTCCAATATCGTTCGCATATTATGCTTTCCAATAGAATGAATCTCCAAAAAATTGCCCTTACATGGTGCAAAAGCCATCATGAAGTGTAACATCTATAGATACTCAACCCAGCACCTCTACCTCAAATTCAGATCTCACTATTACAAGATATAATGGAGACTCATATTTTTTCATATATAAGAAACCACTCTCCAAAAAGATATTTTTAACAATACATAAAATCATTGAACATGGATACCATCTCCATGTCATGGCAATGATAATTTCTCTTATGGGGAAGAAGCATACGACACCCATAATTTGAAAAGTTATATACTTGAATTTTTTTCTCTTAAATGCACATCTATGGAAACATAATAAACCACATGTCCATACCTAGGTTCTACGAAAATCATCATTCTAGATCCCTTAATTCTCTATTAAAGCTCATGAAATTATTCATCACCCTAATGTAACAACTTGAAATTCAACCTTTTGTTAGTTAAATCTATAACAGAGGATGAAAACTAGAGAAATCATGCACAAAGATATGTAAGTAAATGAAAAATGCACGGAAAATACTTCAATTGAAAATACTCTGAGGGAGACACCAATACATCAATAAATCCACCTTCTCTAGGTCTATAGAAATTATAGCCGCTAACAGCACATTCCTTAGACAATTAACCTCTAGAATTCAAATTTGATACTTATGTAGATTTTTGTAATGATGATGTGCTTAAAGTATACCCAAGACTATCTCATGTTGCCTTTCATTCGTCTACATGGTTTGTGAATATATATGGATTTCATCAATGAAAACCACATCGAATAAGAATAGATATGTGTGGAAGTTATTTTTTATTATATTCGTGAACATTGTTGGATCATTATTTAGCCCAAAATGTATCACTATGAACTTATATTTCCCATACCTAATCCTAGAAATCTCCTTTGGTAAGTCTAATTTCCAAAGACATGGATGATGGAAACCTAGACATAAGCCATTCTGGTAATAAAAATATATCCTCACATCTAATTAAATAGATCATAAATCCTAGGAAAATGTTAATGATTATTCACCATTACCTATTTTACCATTATGTAATACACATACTGAAAAAGAGTACCATCTAACGTTTTAGTCATCATTATTGGGGAATCCACGATATATGTGATTTTTCTAATAAATCCCTTCTTTTATAATTATTTAAGATAAAATTTGAGTTCTATTAACTTAGTCGACACTATACGATATGGATGAATTTACATTGGTTGTGTTCCTAGCATGATTTATATTTTGAAACCAATCCATATTTTAAGAGTTTGACCGAGATACTACTGTAGAAGAACATCCGAAAAATGATTTTCAAATAGAGTGAATGATTATAAAAATAATTATAATCATAGTATATGTGATTGTCTTAATACATGCTTCATAATAGGTTTAATCTTACAAAAATATGAGACAACCCAACCCTCTACCAATTCCTACCCTCAAATCCTTGAAAAATTTTCCCCTCTAGAATAGATAAAAGTTACCCATAACTAATAAGTGTTGATGTTTTTATGATAGATCTTACGATTTTATATCCCCAAAAAACATGTAATCTATTCATATCCAAGACCATGAAATCCAATAAAAACCCATAAATATAATCATTAAAATATATTCTATTCACCACTAAAGATAGTCCCCATTAGTCCCCAAGGGTATGTCAAGATAAAGTATAACTTAACATATTCTAATTGGTAAGTCTAATCCAGATAACATGTGTGTAAATATAATGGAATGAGAAGCACCTGTATGAAATAATGTGGTATATAACATAGAGGTGGTCAAGAACATACCTTAAACCATTGATGGTCCTTCATCACTATGAGATAGTTCCTAATATACTATATAAACATTTATTACCTCATAACCACACCCATTTCCCTAATACAACAATTTCAACCGAGTCTAAATCTTCTTAGAGGGCCATCCACCTCCCTTTTTCCATTATCCCCTATAATCCCTCAGAGAATCCTTCATGAAAAAATGTTAAAGAGGACTATCCTTGTCCCAATATTTACACTCCATATGACACATAGGAATTCCCTCCCAAACTCATCTTCCTTATTCCCATATACCCTTAGTCAACTTTAATAATCCTTTAACCAAGAGCGGCTCCCATAGTAGTGAGATAATGATTTTTAACTTATCTCTTATGGAATGAGAGTAATTTTACCACACATTCCAATTTCTAGTACCTTCTTGATGGTCAGGGATCTGTTCAAAATATCTAGGTATTTTGTCAAATCAAATCTACTAAACTTCCATTTGATATCTAGATGGAGTCCAATATTGATCTTTCAGGACTTGTAGGACTCATATAAATCATGAAAAGTGGTCAATAGTAGGATATTTATAAAATGATATGGATACAGAGAGACAAAATTATATCTAGGATGTATCTCAATTAACTCATGTGAATTTTCAACATTCATTACATCTGGAAAATAATACTCAAGGAAGAACTCTTAGAAAGTCTCCCATGTAAGGAGCTATCATCTTCTAGTCATATTCATGGTATTCTAGTATCTTATGGTTTCTAACTATATCATGATGGTCTGTAATATCACTTAACCATTAACATGATTAATGAGAAGATCGAAAATCACCCTGATGATCTCTATCTAGTTCATTGCTTCCAACGTGCCTATTGTTAACTGAACAACTAGACGATATTGTATCTTGAAATAAAAATAATGATCAGTCTTGATATATTATAATATTCCACATTAAATGGTAACAATACAAAAAATTCATGTTTGAACTAATTTTTCATCTAGAATCATCGCATCTGGTAAAAAAGAATCCATAGGTACATCAACCAACACTAAAGGTGGTGGTACGTGCACATCCTCCATAACAGGAGAATCCTGAGCTATAAATTTTGGTTCTCCCATGGAATTCCTCAAAAAAAATTATAAAGAGATAAATAAATAAATAAATCTTAATACATTTTTTAAATATTTATCATACTTATTCTATGAGATCATTGAAAGGATCTCCATGTGGATTCCCCTATCCCAAGGTATATCCTTCCTAGAACTATCCATAATCAATGCCATGATCCCAATACATACATGTTAGTCAAAGTAAAATAAATATATATAATATAAATTCAATTTTAATTAATCTAATTATTATATAAATACATCATTAAAACATGTATATGCCAAACAATCACATGATTCAAATCATATAATTAATTAATTAACTATTACGAACAAATATTAATATCATATAGGACATGTTATCTAATATACCTAGTAATGAAACAATAGTGCACCCAAATTACATAATATATAACCACATAATAGATCTTATAACAAATATCAAACTATAATAATAAATTAGATTTAAAATATAATCAATGAGGACCTGGAGGTCCACTACATTTGTGATGGCTAGAAACACATTTAAATACCTTACCAAAGTCCCACATAGCCTACGATCAGTTCTACCATACCCAAAAAAACATAGGTAATGAAAAAGGAAATGAAAACATGAACCTCTAATACCATTTTGTAACTCCCCAACCTAAATCTCTATGTTTGATCTGGAGTTCCACATAGACTCATGTGTGACTCCCTACATGCAAGATGTAACCAACTATAAGTGAGAAAAAAAATGTCATTATTGGAGACGATATACCCTCAATATCAATAAAAAATCTAAAATAATATTACATAAAAACTTAGTGAAATAAATATATATTGTTATAATAAAACACATGGTAATTATCTCATGTCATGTAGTAAAATAAACCAAGGGCCCCCACTATGGAATTTCAAACCATCTATGAATAATGGGAAAGTATATAAATATAATACAAATAGTTTGGAGTATGTCCTGAAATCATCTTTGACACTATGACTTTGTCTGTTAAGTTCCCTATGACATGAAACTTCCCATTTACTTGATCTCAAGTTAATAAATCTTCACATGCATCATAGTGATCATTCTGGGTGCGAGTGATAAACTCAGTAAGACACCACCAATATTTTATTAACACAACTTCACAATAAATATATGGATTTTTACATCATGATAAATGATAAATTCACAAGTAAACATACAAATACAGAAGTACATAGTCATTTTACACTAACCATTATCGCACAGACCCTAGTCCTAGGTGCTTCTATATATTTTTAACAAGCATATAAATGTTTTTTACCACACATCACAAGATGATCAATAAGCTCAATTTTTATTTGTAGTCATACAACAATTATTCTATCCAACATGTTTTACATTTAAAAAAATCCACATGACCCACAATGATAGTGGTTATTAATAGGAATACTTCACACCCCACTCGATAGTGTCCCATATCATCAGATGATGGTAATTACCACCTGATATATCAAACATATTTGGATATAGAAGTCACCCCTTCATAGAAATACCATATATTTCTCTATTGATAAAGGATAACTCAGATTACATTAAAGGTAAACTCCCACATTAGTTAACCTTTTAGTGATTTCACTCATACAATCAAAGGATATGTAGTTGATAGCTATTGACTAACAACCAAAGATTTTATTTTATATAATTTTTTTTAAATTAATCTCTTTAATGGCTTACATTGCACGCACCTCCAAGCTTAAAGAAACCACATATTCAGTTAATATTATTATTTAAAATGAAATTTTCTCTTAGTAATTAAATTAATAATTATGAATAGGATTAAATAACTTATGATGATATACTATTGAATTAATTTATAACCAATTTTTGAGAAATAAATATAAAAAAAAATTAAATAAAAGAAATGTTTTTAATGACAATATTTAGATGTGCAAAAGTCTGTTTTATACAAATAAAATAAAAAATCACACTTTTTGGATTACATTAATGATATATATATATAATATCAAATATAATGTTTAAATTTAATCCTATGTGTTTTCAATACAACATATAAGAAGTCATCCAACTTTTCGCATAATATATATATTCATAAAAAAGACAATTTTACTACATGTTGATGGAACAATTTTTTTAAATGAATAATTTTTATTTTAAAAAATAAACTTATTATTTTAAAAAGGAATAAAAAATTTTACTTCAGTAAATATTTTGGAATTTTTTTATATGTTTAATTTTTTATGGATATTGAAAATATATTGCATTTTAATTGAAAGCAATTTTTTGTTTAAATAATTTATAGTGTAAAATTTAATTATTAATTGTTTTAAACTCTATAAAATTAGTTTTTTACAATTTAATATAATTGAAGTCATTATAATCAGTTTCAAATTAAATTTGGATGTACAATTATTTCTATCTTTTGGATTATTTCACATAAAAAATATGTTTTATCATTCCATCAATGAGCTAAATTTAAAATTAATATTATCCATGATATGGTTTTAATTTTTAAAAATGTGTTCTATGATTGGAACCTAGAGATACAATTTGATTATATAGGTATGTTTTATTTTTTGACAATATGAATAATTACATTATAATTTTCTTGAAATTACCGCGGTGGATGGAAAATCTGGTAATTTAGTGTCCGAATTATTTTATATAATTATAAAATTACCCTAAACCTTGTAATAAATTTATTTGTTGAGTGTGTGTCAATGAAAAAAATCCTTGGGCCAATTTTATGGCCTCTGGGATATAGTTGGTTGACTTTAATTTTCTATAGTATTTTATTCTATGGAAAGTCAATGGTGTCATATTCATGTTTTTAATAATCCCTGTATATTTTATAAGGTTTTTCTAAAGATAAATTTAACTATAAATCGTCATTTAAAATAAAAATTATACTTATTCATCATGATAATTTAGGTTTAATTTTTAGCAAAGAAATAATTAAATTAAATTCACACACAATGATGATGAAATAATTTATTAATTAATCAGAATAATAAATAAATTTTATTAAAAAATTTATGATAAATATAATTCGATATAATTAATGTCATAAACTATGTTTATATATAAAATAGACACATTAGGGATGTAATAATTATTTTTATGAATTTATCGTGTTTCTATGTTGTTTTTAAAATGATATGTGATGAATTGTGTCAAAATAGTCACTCATATTTTAAAATAAATAATAAATTATTAAATGATATAAAATTACCAAAAATATAAAATATTTTAAAATAATATTTATAAGGTCTTTGATTCCATAAATGATCTATTTATGGTTCTTTTTGAATTTTATAGTTACTATATTAACCCTTAAAGAGTAAAAACACATATTTTCATGTTAGGAGTTAATGGGATTTAATAAGGGTTAAATCCAAAAGATACATGTAATAATAAGCCCTACAAATATATAAAAATTATTTTTTTATATTATTTAGACCCATAATCATCATAAAATTTAAATAAATCAGTTCGTATAATTTTTTTGTTGGAAAATAATTTATATTAATTTAATATTTTTTGAGTATCCAAAATTTACCCTCAACTAAATTATAAAAAGGTACCTCCTCCATCACTTATTAACACGGCATTGAGCCTTTTATATTGACTAAAACCATCCAATTTTTTCTTTAAAATACTTATCCAATTAATGGTGTAATTTTTATTAAAAAAATATCAACTATAGATATTTTAAAAAGATATCTAAAGGATTTCTTTCAGAGAAGAGATAATAGTTATACCAACTCATTCAAGTTCATTTCTTCTTCTACATCCTCTTAATTTCTTGTTTCCATATAATTTAATAACATTAATTGAATATATATGATTATATTTTATTATGATTATGGGATAACCATATTTCATGTTTTTCTATCATATAAAAAGAAAAACCACCTTGCATGTATACATAGGGGTTACCCTCTCTACAACATTGTGTAATCTATTTTTAGTCACCACTTTACTAGTATGGGTATAATTATGGAAATTATTGATATATATATATATAATAAAAATAACATTATATTTATTTTGCAAAAGTAAATAAACCATCAACATCCTTACAATTCTAACATTAAGGGAATGATATTGTCACTCTAGCCAATGTACGACCTACTGTCTCTATGACACTATATAATTCATTTCCATGTTAAAAATTAAAGAATTATTATAATAATTAATTTAATGATTAAATATGATCATTATGAAATTAATATTATTCTTTATATGTTGGATATATATCCTATGAAATATAACTGAGAATATCATGACAAAACATGGACTGAAAAAATGAAGCAGTTAACACATGAAATAATGGTAACAGGGAAATATTTTCAACAAATGGGTGATAAAATAAGTTAGTAAGATAATATATGATAACATAAATATGAATAAGTTTCATATATTATTTAATATCATTATTAAAACCGTTATAAAAGACTATAAATAATTCTCTTCTAATGGAAGGGAAATGTAAGTGACTTCGTCTCAATATCCTTTCATTGAAGCGTAGTTTGATGTTACACACCCACCTTGTTTTTATGAGCTGTATATAGAGACCGTTTGAGTTGTCATGTAATTAATTTGTTTATAATCATGTTATTTAATGTTTTGATAAATTTTATTCTTTCATGGGGCTTATGATTTAAATGTTTAATGTGGTATGGGACACCTTGAATGTTTTAATATTTAATTATAAAATCATTTCTCTGTGTCAACATTCTTGATAGAATTTAATATATTTATTTATAAGGATGTCAGGGGATTATAAAGTATATTATATATATATTTTTTATTTCATTCAATGGTTTTCATAATAAACCATTTTAACTTTTTTTATGGAACATTTTGACAAACAAAAAAGTATTGTTCTATTTTTAAACCTACATGATTACAACGACTTCTCTATCATCATGAATTTTATTTAACATATTTAATATTATCCATGATTACATGTTTTCATAAATGAAAACCATTCCTCTATGTTTTTGTGATATATGGAATTGAAAATTGTTATTTTTAAAATAAAAATGTATTTTGGTTCAAAAAAATTTATATGGGTTTAACAAGATTTTTTCCACAAGATTTTTTTAGGATTTTATTAAAGTATTTAAATCTATTTCAATACCATTTGTTATATAATATAATTATTTTAGGATGATCTTATATGATATAATCTACCATATTTCATTGATTTTTTATGATAATTATGATTGTGGGTGTTCTAATTGGATACCATTCATGGTTTATGGTTAATGTATTCACATTTAGTATTTAAAATTTTCAATAAAAATGTGTTTGTTGTATATATCACACCCTTTTCTTACAAGGAATTTTTTATACATAGCATGTTTTGTTTCAGTTACGCCATATCCCCTTTATTCGTTAATATATCTCATGAGACAAACCATATATAGACATGGGTGAGGTGTTTCCAAATTATTTTTAAATATAGATTTGGAAGAGGCCTTGGCTATTTATTTTTAGAATTCTTGGTTGAGGCCTCAATTGTATGTTTTAGATGTCCATGATTATGAATTCCATCATTAAGAGGTTATTTATTGATGTTCTATGTGATTATTTTAATTGTATAATTACCACATTAATCTTTCCTATCTCATGTGATTATTTTATAAGCATGTGTTTCACAGATATACCTTTCCATATTTTTATTCCATATTTATTCATATATTCCCATATACACGTACCCTTACTGGAATTTGATCTAACCCATTTCTTGTGTTTTATTTATTCCCAGTATATGAAGAAGTGTTTTGATTTGGATATTAAGGGTTACACTAATGGTATTATTTTCATTATCAATAAAATTCATTGTGAATTTTATGTTTTAGAATATAATATGACATTCATGTATGCATCTAGTTTAAAAGACAACTAATTTATTCAGTCCTTTGGAATATGATTACCTATATATTATTGAGTCAATAAGGTTTCATTATGACTTTTACATTCCTTCATGTTTGGGTAGATTGTAAATTCAATAAGGTTTACTTATTAATTTTCCATTTCTTCTTGTTTTGAAAATCACAACAACCTTATCTTAAGGAAAATCTATTTTACCCGATCCTATACTATCATAATGAAAATTTTCATTCCCCAATGAAATTTAACATTACCATGTTTTTCATTGTTCAAATTTTATCTAAGTATAAAAATTAGGGTTCATATATAAAACCTCGGAATCTAAAATACTAACATATAGAGCATTCTATTTTCATAATATGACTTCAGGTTCGGAGTTCTCTATATTCAGACTCCGAACACTTTTGAGTTCGGACTCTGTGTTCTCAGAATTTAGACTCTGAACTCTTCTGAGTTCTGACTCTGAGTTCCCTGAATTCAGACTCCAAACCCTTATGAGTTCTGACTCTGAGTTCTCTGAATTTAGAGTATGAACTATTATGAGTTCTAACTCCAAGTTCTCTGAATTCAGACTCAGAACATTTCTGAGATCTGACTCCAAATTATGGTTATGAATTCTTATGAATTCATAGATCAAATTCTGGTTACGAATTCTTATGAATTCATACTCTGAATTCTGTTTATGAATTCTTATGACTTTAGAATCTAAATTTATGTTATGAATTCTTAAAAACTCAAACTCTGAATTCCATGATAAACAGAATACGAATATCCTATATCACAGAATCTAATTGATTTTTGTTAGACTCTGAACTTTCAGTTTTTTCTTACATTATAAAAAATGAATTTGGTTAAGTAATAATTTTTTTGCTTACTCATGTTTTGGTTATAAAATGATGTCGTGAATTCATTTTCTAACTGACCATTGGTTGAATGACATGTATAAAAGTCCCTCCTGAAATTCAAGGAAAATTATGACCATTGGAGGAGGGAGCTGACCATTGAGAATGTGCTTATAACTATCTTATACGTCCTTATACATGTACACTCTAATTTAGTGAGAATCTATACGCTTAAAGATACCCTTGTTCTTTATTTTTCTTGCATAGGAATATTTTTCCTTATTTACAGATTATATTACTATCAAGTTTGTGCTGATTTTTTTCTTTTAGATTTAAATAATCAATGTTAGTTCCATAGACAACATAAATCCAACTAGACCACCTATTTTTGATGGGAATGATTACGAATATTGGATAGATCACATGAGTACTTTTTTTGTCAACACTGGAGTGGATAATGTTGTTATTCTTATTGGAGGTTATAAAATCCCTGACAAAGAAGTCAGTACCTTCACCAACCAAGAATAGAATGAATATAAACTGAATTATAAGGTACGTAATACATTTCTTTGTTCCTTGAATAGAAATATATATATATCCAATTGTCATCTTGTGAAGCAGAAAATTGTATTTGGATGAAACTTGAAGTTATAAACTTTTGAACTTCTAATGTTATTTAAACTAGATGATCCGTGATTGGAGCTGAATATCATGGTTTCTTCTTTCCTTATGGAGAACCCATATGTAAGGTACAACAGATATTTAGGACTATTGTTAATAGTTTACAATATATGGGTGATAAATGATTAGAATATGAAGATCTTGTGGAAAATATCAAAGACATCATGCCCAATGAGCGGGAATCCAAGAGAATAGCTATTGATGAGACTAGAAAGGATACTCAGATTTCACTTGATGACTTTTTTTGGAACTCTTCTTCAACATGAGACTAGAATAAAGAGAGATGACGATAATATTATGAACAAGATTGGGAATGGCATTGTTTCTTTTACAAAAACCTCAAATCATATGAAATCCAACACTCCTGAAAGAGTTACAATATCTAAATCTAAGAATTTTGTTAATCAATACGTATCCAGTGGATATGAATCTTAAAAAAATGAGTTATAAAATCTTGCTCGATGGATGAACACGATTTTTGGACAGAAGAACTTTCAATCCAGATAAAAGAAGAAATAAAGGAAAGATAAGAAATACTCAAAAGTCACATGTAATGAATGCAAGAGAGGTGGACGTATAAGGCCTGATTGTCCTATGCTTAAGAGAAAAGAATGAAATGAAAATAATTATGAGAGAAATATAAAGAAGTACTAAAAAGATAAATCTAAGAATGTTTTGAAAGCTAATGACACCTGTAGTGCTAGTGGTGGAGACTCTTCAGATGAATCCTCAAATTACGAATCTTCTGGACAGAAGAATCTTGGTTTAATAGTCAGACTACGTATTGAAAATCAATGCCTAATGGCTAAGGTACACAATGATGAATCTATGAAAAATGTATCCTTGAATGCTAATTATAGTGACAGTAAATATTATAAATCTTCTGATGAAGAATCTTCATCTGATAAAGATGATACTTTACCTACCTAAGAATAAGTTTCTAGGTTTGCTAAGCTTCATGAGAATGAAAATTCTAAAGTCAACAAAAAGCTTCAGAAGGTAAATTATAGGATTTCTATACTAACTAAGGAAATATTATATCTTACTAAAGATCATGATAAGAAAAACATTGAATTTTAAAGTATTTCAAAAAACCATGAGGAATAAAATTCTGAGAAGGATAAACTTTCAAAGGATCTAGAAAAATTAATTTCTATGAAAATTGTTTTCAAGCCTAACTCTAGTGATAATGTTTTGGAAGATAAGAACCTATTTATTAGACTAAATTCGGAATTATTTTCCGTAAGGAAGTTTTTTTCCAACATTACCAAAGGTATGGAAATTTTTGACAATATGTATTATCAAATCCCACCTCTAATGAATAATTTTGGTTTTGGTTATACAAGTTCAAAACTGATATTTAGTAACAATTATTTTTTTCCAAAAATTCCTTCTTTCGGTACTAAGTGTCAGTGTGCTGGGCATTGGGAAATAAATTTTTCCTTAAAAACTCAGTCTTTACAAATTCATAAAGCTTATTTTTCTATGAAAATGTGGGTTCCTTAAATTTTTCTTTCTGAAATTTCTAGATCAAATAATGTTTCAGCTCTGATAGTCATACATTCTTATTTTCAGGAAAATAATGAAAGTACCAACATCAATACATGGTACATGGATAGTGGATGTTCTCAGCATGTGACAGGTAATAAAAACATCATTCCAAAGATTATCAAAACAAAAGGAAGAAAAGTAACCTTCAAAGATAATACTATGGGATAAATTATTGGTATATGTAACATTGTTCTTCTTGGAAAAACATTGATTTTAAATTTTTTGTCTGTTAAGGGTCTTAAGAACAACCTCATTATCCTATGCCAATTTTGTGATGAATGTTACCTTGTGAATTTTAGGAATGATAAGTTCGTAGTACAAAATTCCAAGGAAGAATTTATTCTTTCTTCCCCTAGGAAAGATAATGTATACAAACTAAACATAGAAGACCTTAGGATCCAAGACTTACCTTCACATAGTGCAATGGAATATCATTCTTGGTTGTGGCATAGAATGTTAGGACACTGTAACCTTAGGAACCAATGAAAAATATATATGAAAAGACTAGTTAATGATCTAACAGAGTATAGATTTGTTTCTTCAAAAGTTTGTGATCCTTGTCTATATGGAAAGCAACATAAATGAAGTTTTTAATTAGTCAGTGAAGTCGCAACCACTGATTCATTATAGTTAGTGAATATGGATCTTTTTGGTCAAATAGTAACTGGAAGAATTAGAGGAAAATATTATGTATTTGTCTTAAATGATGATTACACTAGATTTACATGGGTCTATTTTCTAGAAAAAAACATCTGAAGCTTTTTCTTAGTTCAAATGTTTTAGAGCCCAAGTTAAAAATTAGATAAACCATCCTTTGAAAACTATTCATTGTGATCAGGGAGGATAATATAAAAATTCTGATTTTGAAACTTTTCGTAGTAGAAAAGGAATTACCCATAACTTTTCAGCACCTAGAACACCTCAACAGAATTCTGTTGTTAAAAGAGGAAATAGAATTCTTCAAGATATAACAAGAACCATGTTGAGTGAATATTCTATGGCTAAGAATTTTTGGGTGAAAGCTATAAGTACTTCTTGTTATTCTATAAATAGTGTTTTGATTAAACCTTTTTTTAATAAAACACCTTATGAGTTATGGAATTGTAGAAAACCTAGACTTTCCTACTTCAAGGTTTGTTTATGAAACAGATCCTTTAGTTTTTAACCAACCTAACCTACATCTTCGGATGTGTTTTGAAAAACTGATTATCAACCTTTGTTAGAAGATCCTTCCAATAAGGAAAATGTCCATGAAGATAATTCTGAAACATTTAACCTAGAATTTTTCCTACCCTATATTGATGAACATGTTTTACAAAACCCAAATTAGTTGTTTCTTATGAATCATCCTCGTGATACTATTATCGGTGATGTCAATCAACCTATAATGGCTAGAAGTTCCATAAGAAATGAAGTAGAACATATAGAATTTCATTCCCAATTAGAACTAAAAAAGAACTGATGAAGCTTTAGGGGATGATGATTGGATAAAAGCTATGCAAGATGAGAAAAATGAATTTGAAAGAAATGATGTCTAGACCTTGGATAAAAGACCTAAGGAAACTTCTGTTATTGGAGTAAAATGGGTATTCAGAAATAAGTGTGATGAAAATGGAATCATTGTATAAAATAAATCTAGATTGGTTGCTAAAGGATATAATCAACAAGAAGTAATAAACTATTAAGAAACCTATGCTCCAGTAGCTAGACTTGAATCTATTCGTATTTTACTTGCCTTTGCAGCATTCTTCAATTTTAAACTTTTTCAAACAGATGTTAAATGTGCTTTACTTAATGGTTATGTTCAAGAGGATGTTTTTTAACACCCTCCCAGTTTTGAAGATAGAAAACATCCTGATCATGTTTAAAAACATACCAAATCATTGTATGTACTTAAGCAATCCCCTCGATCATGGTACGATAGACATACAATATTATTTCTTTAAAATAACTATGTTAAGGGAAATGATAATCCTACCCTTTTTATAAAGAAATATTAGAAAAATGTTATGATTGTTCAAATTTAGGTTAATGACATTATATTTGGTTAAACTCAGCAATCTTTAACTGATTTCTTTGTGGATCTAATGAAATATGAGTTTGAAATGAGTATGATGGGTGAGTTTACATTTTTTCATGGTTTTCAAATTTCTCAAAAAACTAAAGGAATCTATATATCCCAACATAAGTATTTTAAATATCTTCCTTAAAACTATGGAAATGACAATATTAAGATTATATGTACTAAAATTGGTACCTCAAATTCAAATGATCTTGATGAAGCTGGGAAACCAGCAGATCAAACATCTTTTAGAAGTATGATAGGAAGTCTACATTACCAAACAACTAGTTGTCTAGACATAATGTTTTCGGTATACTTATGTGCAAGACATCAATCCAATCCTATGTAATCTCATTTAAAGGTTGTGAAATGAATTTTTCTATAAATAAAGGGAACCATGGATCGTGTTCTCTTTTATACTTCAAGAAATGATTTTGTTTTAAAAAGTTTTTCGAATGATGACATTGGTGTATATAGAATTTATAGAAAGATTACATCTAGAACATTTCATTTCTTAATAGATTCATTAGATTCATGGTCATGAAAATAATAAATACACATTATCACATTCCACTGATGAAGCTGAATATGTAGTAGCTAGAAGTTGTTCTGCTCAAGTGTTGTGGATGTAACACACACTCAGAAACTATGGTATGAGTTTAACCAAAACACAAATTTTGTGTGATAATACTAGATTCATTATCCTATGTAAAAACCCCACACATCACTCTCGTGTAAAACACATAGATATTAGGTGTCACTTTCTTAGGGATCACACACAAAAATGAGATATCATTCATTAATTTATCAAAACACAAGATCAACATACTAATATTTTTATAAAAACCATTCCCTCTCATAAGTTTGAATACAATAAAAAAAGGATAGGAATGATAACTGTATGGTAATATTCTTTGTTAAATTCCTGTTTAAATCAATATCCTTATAGTAATAAACTCCTTTTCATATGGGGAGTACAATTGCTTGTTAGTTAGATAAATCTTTTTCATAATGAAAATTTGTGTACTCAAATTTTCTAAATCCTCCATAATGAAAATTTTCGTAATAAAGAATTTCGTACATAAATTTTTCTTAATGAAGACTTTCATACATAAAATTTTCGTAATAATTTTTTTATTAAATTTTTGTAATGAGGTTTTTTTATTTTTCGTAATTATTTTTTTCTAAATTTTTTGTAATGAAGTTTTTTTAAATTTTTCGTAATAGAAATTTTCGTATTAAATTTTTTTCGTAATGAATTTTTTTTTTCAGAATCTAAAGTTCTTCCAGAATAATTTTCTTCATTACGAATAATTTTCCTAGTAATCCAAAATGTATGTTTCCTTTCTTGATTTTTTTTATCAACCATTATATTATATTAATTTTAATTAATTTTTTAGATTATCTTTTCCTTAAATATGAATGTTTCTGTTAAAACCTCAAAATGTCGGATTCTGCCACAATTTCCTTGTGGCTATCTTTTCAACCGTCAGATCTGATCAGAAATATTATCAACCATTGGATTGAGTATGGAAGCTGAACTGTAGCTTCAAACACCTATATAAAGGACCCCCGATGGTTTACCCAGATCGATTCCAAAGATTTTGTGTGCTGAAGTGCTGCCCTACTACTTAAGCCTGTTTTGAACTTCTCAGAACTTTATCAAGTCTGAATGTTTGTTGAAGAATATTCCATGAAATACATGCCTACATCAATCCAATCTCATAGTTGAATGTTTATAGGGAAAGGTTGGTGCATCCAAACTTCTTCACCATGTATGATTCTATAGTCTTAAAGAACATTAAACTGAACGGATGGGAAAGCATTTCCGTATTGAAGTTTGGTGATCCAGATTTAGTGTATCTAGATTTTCTAGTTGAATTATATGAAATGGTATGATTTTTCAAGGAAGAAGGTAGAGATATATTCTCTTTCAAAAGAAATGGGAAGAATTATTATCTCTCATACCTAAAGGATACAAATTTGATTCGAGTTCCGTATGAAGGAGAAGCTGAATTGTGTTCTCATAAGTTTCCAGATGTTCAAGGAAGCTTTGTTAAGGTGAAAGATTTAGAGTGCCTTGGTCATATAGATGTTAAGACATCAATGATTTTTTACCTCACTAAAATCTTTTGAATTATTCAATTATAGGTTTAGGGATATATAATTCCGATAAAAGGGGACAAGGACACTTTGAAGAAGAGTGACATGTACATACTGGATTTCATGGTTAATCTGAGTAAGGTTAATTTGGTAAAGAATATTCTGATTATGATCGAGAATATAATGATTGGAAATATAAAGTCTCAGATCACTATGTATCCATCTATTATTTCAAATATTAATGTTTGGTGCTTGGTGTCTTTCAAAATTCCTTTTGTTAAAACACAAGGTATTTCAAAGTCATACTGGTTATTGATGATTCCTTAAGAAGGATGAATATTGGATTTCCCAAAGAATCCAAATAATTTTATGACTTTACTAAGGAAGAAGTTGATGGAATCTCAAAGAAGAAGGAGCATTCTAAGACCTCTAAGAAGGATGCAATGAATATGATAGTGAAGGATGTGGATGAAAAGGTAAAAACTCTGGAGCCTAAGGAATCCCAATTCACACCACCAAAACCTAAGAAGCAAAAAAGCTTATCTAGATGAGGTTGTAGCTAAGTGGAGGGAAGATAATAAGTAAATAAAATAAGGGGAGGACATGTTTGGACTAGAAATTGCTGAAGAAAAATATCTAAAGGAGAAGACAATTGAGTATATAGAAAGGGAGGAGAAAGAAAATAAATGAAAGAAGAAAATGGTTGAATCAGAGATTGTACAATCCCTTCTGAGGGATACTGGGAAATCTTCTGAAAATATTCCTGTACCAGAATCCTTCCTGGAAGAAGATTTAACAGAAACTCTAGGGAAGAAATGTGTGACTGTAGAAAAAGTCAATGAAGTAAAAGAAGTAGAGAATGTTGAATAATAAGTAGAAATCTATGGAGATACTGAAGATTTGATTAGGCAAGTGGAAGACATTCATTTGAAGGAAAGTCCATCTGAGTAGTTGTCAATCAAAACCTCTTAAGCCGAGTCTTTAAATCATGCTACCACTAGGTTATATGAAAAGATTGTAGATGAAGTGAATACGATTCCTGAGGAAGAATGTTTTAATCATCATTTTATACACCCTGAGGATGCTGAGGAAAGAGATGAGAAAGAAAAGATAGATGAAGATAAAATTGGTTAGTTTTCTGATAGTGAACATGAATATCATGATGAGGAAGCCTTTTTGAAAACTAATAAGGAAAAACAGGTGGTTGTCGATACACCTAGTAAAGCTATTGTAAAGAAGAAGGAATCTAGTGGATCTTGAAAGAGGAAACTTGCTGATCTAGAAAAAGAAACCTCACCTAGAAAAATTTTAGATTCAGAATCACCACCCCGTGGACATGATTTCGTTGTTTAGTCATTGAAGAAGCTTTTTTGGACTCTTCTAATTTTTCCAAGAATTGACTCCAGATGCTAGTTTCTTCAATAGGCCTTAAATTAGAAACCAGATTCAGTATCTATGGTGATGGATATGTGTGCAAAACTGGAGGCAGATTTCAAGAATTTTTTCATAGGATACAAGGCTCATAAAAGATCATGCATGAAGATAACTAGTTGGTCAATGAAATCTATTCAATATATTATAATCCTTGATGAATTTCAAGGATGTTTCAAGGATTTTTTTGACATTGAGGATGGGAAGATAAATGATCTCATGAATAGCTTTGAGGAAAAGAAAACTCTTGAGTAGAATAATCAGATACAAGAATTGAAAAATTTGAAAGGAAAGCGATACTCAGTTTCCAGATGTTGGAATAGAGAAAGGGATCTCCCGATTGATATTGAAGAAAATATTTCTTAGAAAGATGAACTATTGTAGGCTCAGTCTGAGGCTCTCAAGGATCAAAAAGAAAAAATTCAATTCCTTAAAAAAGAAGTCAGGTGATCATGATCAGCTTCTAAAGAAAGCATAGGAAGACCAAAAAGAGCTTAAGAAGCTCCAAAAAATAGTTAGGAAGATGATTCCCACGGAAAAAGAAGGGTAATTTTGTTTAATTATGATCTTTTGTAGTATTTTCCTTGACGTATAAATTTTTTCCAAACTTACTGAAATTTTGGTTGCTAGTTTTTGTTTGGATGTTTTTTACTAATATTTTAGGTACCCTATTTAATTTTCCATTCCCTGTATTTCTTTTTGAAAATCACAAAGGGGGAAAAAGGGTAAAGAATTATAAGAAAATATTAAATTTCCCTATGTAAGTGGGAGTGTTCATCTAAGGGGGAGTTCTTATACAAGAATATTTTCATATGCAATAAAATGAAAAGTATCTTTCTGAAAATCTAGAATATG
The DNA here is from genome assembly GCA_963277665.1 of Viscum album. Classification (NCBI taxonomy): domain Eukaryota; kingdom Viridiplantae; phylum Streptophyta; class Magnoliopsida; order Santalales; family Viscaceae; genus Viscum; species Viscum album. The sequence continues at coordinate 231,967 of CAUJRU010000300.1, read as the reverse complement.
ATCCTTAGTGTTCCAAAGCCTATGTGGGAGTTAGTTTTACTTTTCATTGCCCATGTTATAAGGGATATAAGTTTTGAATTCAAATTGTAGGAAAATATTTTCTATGTCCTTATATTATTTTTTGAAAGGATGTTTGTGAATTCCAAAATGGGGGGGATTGTTGATTCAATAAGGTTTCCTTATGACATTTCTATTACTTCATGTTTGGGGAGATTGTTGAGTCAATAAGGTTTCCTTAAAAATATTCAATTTCTTCATGTTCTAAAAGTCACTAACACCTTATCTTATGGAAAATATATGTTACCCTATTCTTTACTCTCCTAAGGAAAATTTTCATTCCCCAAGGAAATTAACCCTTACCATGTTTTTCATCGTTCTTATTTTATCTATGTATCAAAATTATGTTTCATATCAAAAACAACTAAATCTAAAATAATTAGATATAGAGAAATCTGTTTTCAGGATCCGAATTTAGGTTCTGAGTTCTCTGAAATAAGACTTCGAACTCTTTTGAGTTCTGAATCCGAGTTCTCTAAATTCAGACTCCAAAATCTTTTGAGTTCTGACTCCAAGTTCTCCGAATTCAGACACCTAACTCTTCTTAGTTCTGACTCTGAGTTCTCTGAATATAGACTTCGAACTCTTCAGAGTTTTTACTCGGACTTCTCTGAATTCAGACTCTGAGATTCTCTATGTTCTGACTCTAAATTCTAGTTAAGAATTATTATTAATTCATACATTGAATTATGGTAATGAATTCTTATGAATTCATAATCCGAATTCTAGTTACGAATTTTTATGAATTCAAACTCTGAATTGAGTTTAAGAATTCTTATGGACTCAAACTATGAATTCCCTGACAAATAAAATCTGAATATACTATAGCAAAGACTCTGATTGTTTTTGGTTAGACTCTAAACTCTCATTTTTTCATACATTCAAAAAAATGAATTTGGTTAAGTAACCCTATTTTTGATTACTCATGTTTTGGTTATAAAATAATGTTGCACATTCAGTTACTAGCTAACCGTTGTTTGAGTGAAATGTGCACAGGTCCCTCTAAAATTCAAGGAAAAATATGACAATTAGAGGAGAGAGTCGACCATTGAAAATGTGTCTATAAATAGGATCTCATTTGAAAGAGCTCACAACCTTTTTGTGGTTCTATCACTACAGAGATTACATGCCACTAGGGTGATTTATAGAGAGATATACTCTCATACATAGTGCGTACTGAAAATCTTGTTCAGATTGCTTCATGCGACTCCGAATGTTGCTGAGTACATTCGAGGTCTTCTAGAGATAGGAAGACAGAGGTGCCGACTACCTTAAAGTTCAAGAACTTCCTTATTGAGGAATACAGAGGTGCCGACTACCTTTAAGTTGAGGGCTTCTGGGGTGGAAAGACAGAATATGATCTTTGTATTGAGGGCTTACCGTTGTGTGGGTCAGACATACTTTCTAGAAAGTATATATCAAGGGACCTTTATCCAAGGTTGTTGGATACCCTTCACTTTGGGTTAAAAGATTTACTATTTGTTACATTTTTTGTTTCATATTCTCCAATGCATTATGATTATTGATGAAAGTATAACTATCTTATACTTCCATATACATGCACACTATGATTTATTAAGATTCTATATGATTTAAGGTAGAATCTTGATCTTGGTAAACTTTTGTTAAGATTCATTTCCAGATTCACTTTTCCGGAATCAAGAAATTTAGTAGAACATAGAGGTTTCGTGAATTTTCCTTTTTTAACCTCGTTAAACAATAGAAAGGTTTCCAACCAACATTAAAAGTTCCCAAAGAATTATTAAAGTATACAATTCACCCCTATTGTATATTGAGAGTCTACATTATCATTTAGATCCTACAGTTGGTATCATTAGAGAATTTCATACTCCCTACCAACCTAACATATATTATGTCAATGTATTAAAGTAATGAACTAAATTTGGGATACTAGAATTTAGGTGGTAATAGTTGGTATCATAGGTCGTATAGTAGAAACATTGGGAACTATATTGATTTTATGAAGACACATTACTAAAAAAATTGAAAATTAATCCAAATAAAATAAGATAATGGTTTAGTGATTAAACGTTCATAAATTTTCATCTTAGGTTATGATATTCACTAGTTTTTAGATTATACATTATTTTTCATAATGTTATGATAGAATCTAGTGTATTCTATTTTTTACAAATGGATTCTAGGGGAATGAATGGAAACCATATCAATAGAGATAATACAGTTATGGATTTACAACCTATGTAGCATGATTATAATAGAGATATATTTGAAACTGTTGTTGAAAAACTTATAAATATACTCAAAAAACAAAATAAGGTAATGAAAAATAACCTTACTCATGTGGTTCAGCCTAATCCAAAATGTAGAGGAACAATGTTAGACTGGATACTGAGACAACAAACTATATCATTCAATTGGACTACAAATCCATTTGTATATGATCAATGGATAATTTCAATAGAAAATATAATTAATTCATTGGGATGTAACAAAAGGGAAAAAGGTTTTAATGGCAGTTTATCATCTCTCGGGAGATGTAAATCAATGGTGGATATTGATTCAAAACAAATATGTGGAGGAAGAAATAGAAAAAATAGAATGTAAGTATTTTAAGGAAATATTCTTAGATAATTATTTTCATCGCAAGTAGTGATGGGATATGGAGAGGAAAATTTTGAACCTAAGGAAATAGAGGATGAAAATGTTTCTAATAATGGGGGAGAATTTACAAGGTTAAAAAGTCATGATGAGGACTACAAACATAACCCAAGGAGTAAGATTGACCATTTCTTTGAGTGGTTAAATCCATTCCTCTAAAAAGAATTGTTCTCCAAAACTTTCTCTTCAAATGATGTTGTAGACTCATGTGATATCAATATAGAGAAATAAATCTCTATATATTATGAAATCAATGGGATGTAAGATAAGAAGGGGAAAATAGAGGGACTGTCTAATAATAGTAAAAAGGTAATGAAGCATTTTTAGACATGTTATACTTGTTAATGGAAACCCCCATGTGCCATCATAAAACAAAAAATTTAGCTTCTAATTTAGTGATAAAGACCATCATGAACATGATTTAAAGGGAATGAAATAATATTATAATATTCAATTCTACAATTATAAGGACATTGTACATAATTAAAATTAATTTCCTTCGAATCAAGAAAATATTCCCTAAAAGAATCGAGAAATCATGTTCATGTTGTGTTGTTACTAATGTCAAAGTGGAATAATTAATTTATTTTTTATAGATATATGAGTCATAATATATAAAAGGGTTATATTGTAGTATTAATTCATTGAGGATTTTGAAGGATGAATTTTTTAATTTAGGGTATAAATGTGATAACGGAATTCATATATTTCCTATTTAAAAAATATTTTAAATATCATTGGGGAAAATATAATGTTAATATGATTTTTGAAATTTAGTAGACTATAAATATTTAAAGATATATTTTGAATGGGTATTATTGTTGGAATGGATGGATTTGGAAATTGGATATTACTATTTGTGGTTAAAGTTAGATTTATTGGATAAATTTTAATAACCTTTTTTGTATCATTAAAAATTTATAGGTTTAAATAAATACTTTCGGACCTTAGGATACATCAAAAGTTATTCAGGTATAAAAATTTGTCATGAATATCCAACTCCATATATAAAAAATGAAGTTAAATAGATCTAAGCACAACCAATGTATGACATTATGACATGGAAATAAATCAATTATGTTATATTGGGGGCTTTATCTAGATAGTAAAATAATACCTCACCTTTAAGAAAATCATTTTGAAACAAAAAATGTTATCTCATCAAAATATTTGCAGTTTGTAATGGTTAACATTCTAATTACAATGTACTATACAACTCTCTATCAGAACATGATAGTTATATATATCTATCGTGTCCATATTTTCTAATTTCACTAATGATTTCCTATACAAAAGCCTACCTTTTGGCGACCTTCATATTTTCCTTTCCCCCGTTTTAAGAGTATTTTTTATTAACCTTATTTCCAATGTGGTTTTCCCACAAAGGAATTTTCAAGAATCAACAATTGATTTTTGAAATTAAATTTAAAATTTCAAGGACGAAATATATTGGAGGATTGGATAATCTGACCTGAAATATTTTATCATATGTATCATTTTAAATTTAGTCTCCTTGATATATTATGATTCATGAAACATGGAGTTTAAGCGAACCACAATATCCTTTTAATATTTTTATTAAAAATAAAATTATATTTTAGTTTTCAAATTGGTGGTTATGAATAGAATTAAATAAATTTTGAAAATATATTATTGAATTAATTATATACTAATTAATTATAAATATATATATATACCATTTTAATATATAGAAAATGTTTTTATAAACACTATTTAAATGCGCATAAAAGTGTTTTATAAATAAAAAATAAAAAATAACACTTTTTTGATTATATTATTGAAATATATATTTAATATTAAATATAATTTTTAACATTCATCCTATTTTGTTCTAGAAAAAATAGAAAAAACAAATCCAATTTTACACATAAAAGATATATTTCTATAAAATGGCATTTTTACTGCGTTTTAATGGAGAACTTGTTTTAAATATATTTTTTGATATATTGATAAATAATATTTTACATAATCAATTAATCATATAAAAGGATAATCTAAAAATTTACATTTTTTTAAATTTTTGGTATTTTTTGATATGTTTCATTTTTTGAGGAATACTGAAAATTTATTTCATTTTCACTGAAAAAATCATTTTTCATATAAATAAATTAATGTGTCGATAGATATTTTATTTTTTTAATGTATAGTCAGATCAATTTTTTTTACCATCTAACCTAATTTAGGTCATTGTGATCAATTTAAATTTAAATATGGACATAAAAAAGATCAATCTCATCTACAATTTTATTTTAAATACATTTTTTCTCTTTTCATCGATGAGATTAATTTTATATTAATTTTATCTAGTTATGTATTTTTAATTTTGAAAAAAGGATTCAATATATGGAATCAAAATTTACAAATATATTAAATATTCCCCTTTTGTTTTCAGTTAATATGAATAGTAAATTTAATATTTTCTAAATTACCACAGTTATATGTAGATCGGGTAATTATGTGTAAAAATAATATTATGAGAATTATAAAATTACCCTGTCACTTATCAAAGTTTTATTTTATGATTTATTGTATAAAAAACACCCTTGTTTTGATTTTATGTAATTTTGAGATCGTCCTGGATGACTTTAAACCTTTTAGAGTATTTTATAGTAAGGCAAGACAAATATGTCATTCTCATAGTTTTAATAATTGTTATATTTTTATATATGGTTATTAAGTAGGTAAATTTAAATATAAATATTCATTTGAATTTTAAAATGTTTATATTCATCATGATAATTTATTTTTAATTTTTATGGAAGAAATAATTAAATTAATGGCTTTCACAATAATGATGTAGTAATTGTTTAAGTAATGCACATTTCAAATATATTTTATAAAAAATACTAATCTAAATATAATTTTATATAATTAATTTATCCAAGAATTTTCAATATGACCTCAAAATATTTGTGATGTATTAATTTTGTTGGTTCAATGTTATCTTGCAATTGTGATATTTTTAAAATTTCATGTAATGATTAGTTTCAAATTGACAGTACTAATTTTTTAAAATTAATAATATTTTAATAAATGATATAAAATTAATAAAAAACTAATATTTGTCCAACTGATTAGGATAAGGTCCCAAATTTCTTAAATGAATCAATAATGGTTCTTTTGGAATTTTATATTAACTATATTATCCCTTCTGTAGTAAAAACACATATTGTCACGTTAATAGTTAAAGGGATTAAAAAAGGCTTAAATCCAAATGATAAGGGTAACAATATGACCTAAAAATGTGCATAATTTTTTTTGAGATTATTTATACACATAAAAATCTTATATTCAAAACAACTCCATTTTAATCAATTTTAAATTATTAATTAATTAATATTAATATAATATTTTTAGATTTTATAAAAGGCCCTTCATGTAGATTATAAATCAGAACCTCCTCCCCCACTTATTCACACCATATCGAGACTTATAGATCAACCAAACACTTATAATTTATCCTCCCAGCACCCTTATCCATGTTTTAGAGGTTAGGGACTTCCACGAAGACCAACTCTAGATCCCATCAGAAGTGATCTAAAGAAGTCTGTTGAAGAAGAGGTAATCATCTTACCAACTCATCCATGTTTATTTCATCATATACTTCCCATTAGGTTGTTTTTTCTATACTAAAGTGTTAAATAATGTATAATATATATTCTTATATGTTATTATGATCATGGTAAAACCATATTATATGTTTTAACCATCCTATAAAAACAAAATCACTGACGTGTGTATGTGCGGCTTACCGTCTCTACGCTGTGTAATCTTTTTTTCACCACCACATTACAATGATGGTTATAGTGAGGGAAAAATGGATATATATATATATATATATCCATAGTTATTAAATTATATTGATTCTAAGAAAATTAGTATACCAACAAATTCCATACTCTTTCACCATTAAGGTAATGATACTATCGCTCGTGACTACGCACGACATACCATCTCCACGACATTATATGATTCATATCCCATATTAACTTTTAAATAAAAATTATGATAATTTATTTAATGATTAAATGTGATATTTAGAACTTTCATATTATATCTAATAATTTACAATGAATAAAATAATAAAATAAGATCATATATGATAAAATAAATATAAAAAAAGTTTATTATTTAAGTTAAAAACATTCTTAAATACATTTTATAGGAGGTTAAAGGACATTATTCTAAAATAAGTGTAAGGTAAGGGAATTCATCTCAATATCGTTTTATTGAAGCATATTTTTTTGTTAGACACCCACCTTATTTTACGATGTGTATATACAGAACCTTTGAATTATCATGTCATTAATTTAATTGTTATCTTGTTATTTTAATTTTTCTTAAATTTTATTATTTCAGGGGATTTTGATTTAAATTTTCAAAGTGGTATGCGACACATTGATTGTTTAAATATTTCTTTATAATATAATTTCTCCAGGCCAATATTTTTGATATAAATTTATGTATTGATTTATTTATTTATAAACTGATTACAAAGTGAATTTTATTAATATTTTAAATTTCATTCAATAGTATTAAAAATAGTTCTTTTAAGTGTTTTATATGTAACATTTTTCAAATTTAAAAAAGGATTATTCTACTTCTATATGTACATGGTGAAAATGAATTTTCCACCGCCAAAAATAATTTTTAATTTACATATTCTTTTGAAAGATTTCATATTTTTTAAATAAAAACCCCTCCTAAATTATTTTTTGGATATATGTTATTGATAATGGGTTTTTTTAAAACAAAATGGATTTTTTATATGAAATTTTTTCATATGGAATTAACATGAGTTTTTCTTCAATAAAATTTCTAGGTTTTTTTTAGATTATTTTCATCTATGTCAGAACCCTTTATTGAATCTTGTAGTTATTTGAGTTTGATCACTTATAATATCAGGTACTATATTTTATTTAATGGTTTATGACCATTATGATTGTGGATGTGTTATTCTGATACCAATCATGGTTTATTGGTAAAGGATTCGCGTTTTGTATGATATTTTTGTTTTTTATGATTCACAGTTTTAAAATGAAAACTGTATTGAACATAATATGTGATTGGTCTGGACAAATATAGACCCTTGATTCATAGACCAATCTCTTGAGGAAACCATATATGGAGTTTTTCATTTCCTTAAATATTTATTTTCATATACGGATTGGGATGAGGCCTTAACCATTTATTTTCCGATGTATTAGCAAATGAATTGATGATAGGATTCCGATGGCCATCATTATACAATATTTCATTATGAGAGTAGTTATTGATATATCATGTGATCATTAAAATATTAAAATTTCCATGGTTATTTTTCCAAGATTATATAATTAATTAAATGGAATTTGTTTTAGTTATTTAACTTTTCATATTGTTTATTCCCTAATTACTAATAATTTCCAATATATGATTTCCCTTTCTGAGCATATGATTACACACCTTTATTATATTTTATATATTAATAGGATATAAAAATGATTTTTTTGAGTTTTATATAAAGGTTTAAGAAAAGGGGATTAATGGAATGCTCAAATAAAATTCGGTGTATATTTTATGATTTAGATTGAAATATGCACTTCAAGTATGTATCATGTTTTACAATAATAATAATTCATTCATCCCTTTGGAATGTGATTACATGTATCATATTCCAATGTAATAAATTAAACCACCAATCAAGGACACTGGGGTCGGGGTTGTTAAATTTTCTACATCATCCCACTACACCAAAAATTGGGTTTTGTAACTAATATTGAAAATTGTACTCATTCAGATACTTGAATGAAGGTTATAAAGGATATGAAATGACATAAATAATAAATATAATAGTAAGGAAAATAAGAAATGTCAATAATAGATCTCAATAATATATATATACACACCCACCTCTAAATATAACTGAGCATGGGTTATATAGATATACAGAAATCACTAGATGGAAAAACAAGGATATGTCTCAAGGGCCACTGTCAAACCAACATGTAGCACAATTCAAGAGTATAATTTAATCATAATACATCCAATCATGGAATAATAATATAGAAGTATTAATATAGAAATGAACTTCTTTCCCCAATTTTTTAGAGATTAACATCAAGTATCGTTCAGAAGATATTCACCTGAATAAAGATAACCAAAAAATAACCTTAAACCATATCTAATGTCACATTATATTTCTTTATCGTAGATTCCAAGACACAAAAATAAATGTTTGAAAGAAATGGAATCACCAAATAGGATTCTATAAAATAAACAAAATAGATATGTAATTAAATGAAAATGATTATCATGAATTATTTTTTATACAGTAAGGCTACGAATTGTATCTCTAGAATACACAATTCACCATAGTGTAAGGTATAATAGTCTTATAAAAATATCATTCAAGAAGAAAAGAAGAACTAAACTGGAAGAATAAATGCACCCAAAACATTTCCCTAAAAAACACCCAAATATAAAGTACCAATAAGATTGGATGAATCAAGGCCTTAAATCCAATAATGCAAAGGAAATATAAATCTAAAAATGGTATAAAATAGGGATTTTTTTGGAGTTGTAGTACTAATCGACACTATAGTGATAAAACTACCAAAAGCATCAATCTATGATAGAAAATGATAATTTTTTGACTTATTTAGAGATTTCTGAGTCAGAAAGGAATTATACATTTTGTCATTATGATCATATGTGGTTTGATGAACTAATGAAGATCATTGATGGATATCTGAGTAAAAAATAATAGTTTTTAACATTTCAAAAATAGCCCAATGTCACAAAGCACTCCATAAAGGTCTGGCCTCGAACATTGTGTACTCAATATCAAGAAAAGTCACCCACCCACCATTGTAATGTGATATGAATCTAGTAGTTTTCTCTCACTATTCCCTCCAAATTGGTCAAGGAGAGGTCTCCTAGCTGATACCCCATAGGTCCAAACCTATAACTCCATTACCTTATCATTTCCCTCAATAATCTATTTTAATACTTCTATGATTAGATAGTAAGGTATCTAAAAACCCATTAAACTTTTAACAACCTAAATAAACCATGTATCCAACTATAAAACCTAAAAATGATCAAAAAAAATTAATTATGAAATTTAAAATATTAAATTAACATTTCCACATAAAATTAGGGTTTTAAAATATATTTTATGAACACAATACTCCGCAAGACTTATATTATTAATTCCAAAAATGGTTTTAGTGGAAATATTATTATTTTATTATGTTATAAATGTTTGACGACAATTTTTGTCAAATGTTTTTTTGTAGAATTTTTTTAGGTTTTCCTACATGATTTGGGAAACCTTCTTAGATTTTTCCTGTGATTTCTATTTCATTTCAAATTTTTTCATTTCGAAAATGTTTTTTTTCACATACAGATATCTTATTTTTATGTGAAAAATTTTTAATTGTGAAAAGGGTAAAAATCATATTGGGTTTCTATATTTTTTTACGAGACTAACATGATTCATTTATTTTTATGTACCTAAGGGATATATTTTTGTCATCCACTATTTTTAGAGGATCTAATGGTGATTAGAAATTTCAATGAGGTTAATATTTATACTATGATGAATTTTACAAAACAAAGCCAAATTATATTCAATAATAGATGGGTGTAAACATATGTCTCTTTTATCAATGAAAAATCCACACCAAGTTAATGTATTCACTTTTTGATCTAATTTTTTACATTATTATCTAAAAATATAAATTGAAAAGATCCTTAAAATTTCATAAATCTCAATACATATTATAAATCATGAAATTATGTATTGAATATGTTATGAGTCATTATATAATTTCCCTCATCCATTGATTTCAAATGATGACAATGGAATTAAATGAACAAAAAACATATACCCAAGAATATCTAAGTGATCTAATATCTTCCATCACACCAAGTTTATCTCAATACTCATAATATTAGGAAATGAAAATATGTCAGGTGACCTATTTGTACAAACTATAATTATGAGGAGAATAATTTGAACACAGAAAATAGAAATATCAAACAAGTAACAATAATCAAATATTTCACCATAGATGAAATGATAATAATATTATTCTATGAATTGAATTTGATAATAATGGTAAAGGATAATCTCCTTGTGTTTCTTGAATGTCCTGAAGGAGATCATTTTTTATTCATTTTTTATAATCCACTTTTTAAGTGTTTATGGGGAACCCATAAATGGCATGTAGGCTTCATGACATTATAGGACAAGATGATCTGATAAAAATTTATCATGGATAATAACAATATGAAACTACCCCTTCCTGGTGTCTGCATCGTGATCACCACTCCGCCTTCACATAACTATTCTGCAGGATTTCTGCTACAGGGATTCATAGGCTAGGTACTGATGAAAAAGCTATACCATCTCATTCATTCATGTTTGATTATCTCTACATTGGTGAATGAACCTACTCTAAATCCTTATCTTGGGACTTGTTCCTTATATGTTAGTCTAGTATATTTGTAATTCATGTGGTCTGATGGCTTGGAGGTGGCCCGAAGGCCTTGAGGTGGCATGAAAGCCTTACTATCCAGAACACCATGAATCGCCTGAGGGCCTCGAAGGACTCAAGGACCAAACTAGTGTCCTGAAGGCGTAAACCAGTGAAATATTTCTCGCTACAAAAAAATTCTGCTATAGTGAAACCTACAATACCTACTATATTACTACAATAGTAAATTGAAAAAACTAATCTACCAATATTTGATCTGAGATATCATGGATGCACTTAATTCATCTTCACCAACCAGGATATGGCTCATGTGTATCTTATTATATTGACTACAAAGGGTCTAGTGTTCTATCACATGATTTATTATAGCATAATTGAAATTAATCAGGAATATAAAATTCATGTTTTAACAAATAGGTTCATAATTTTCTTTAATATTTTATTAACATGATTAGTATTAATACCTTTTTCATATCTAATGGTTCTAGTGTACCTAAAACATTTATCGAACATCAAGACCAAATTCCACTCCTTCAACTGTCACTATGTGTAAATCTAGAGGGATAACATTTCACAATGTGATCATATGAAACATCATGTCTTAATCTAATATCCTCTAATGATTGAGAAAAATACTCTTCTTTAAATTATATATGATGAAGTGTGTCTCTATTTCCTAGTATAGTGGAAATATTAAGTGGAAGCCTATGTGAAATTAAATTGGGCCTCCTTTATTTGTGTCCTTAAATGAAGGCCGGCCTAGTACAATGATGTTAGATATCAATTTTCATGTATTAAACATGAATATGATATGGTGATAATGATCCAAAAATATGGATGTTCTGAGTCCAATATTTCCTTGGAATTTTATCAGGCATGGAATTCTCTCATGTTAATATGAAACTAGATTGAAATTTCCTATATTTTAATAGAATATTAGTACCATTTCTGGATTAGATATGTAGACTTATTTCAGTATAGTTGAAATGGGTAAAACCTAGTGTTTTTTCCTAATTAAATGGTTGCCGTATCTATTGTGATAGTTGGTCAATCACTATACATGGGTTCTCCCTCACATTTTCATCCAATTTATTTAGGGAAACTTATGCATCACATTTTTTACACTGGATACACACAAAAAAATTATCTAGTTATCAATATTATGTAATCGTTATCATATTTGGATTAATGGAGGATTATAGAGCTCATTAAGATATTTAATTTTATATATCTGTGGTGTGCAATAGATTCTTGGTTAATAGAAGAGGATAACATAGGCTTGTGTTTGTGTGTGATAGATAACCTACTTGGTTGGGAGATTAATCTCAGTATAGTTAGGAAGTGTATATACATATATATTGAACAAGTCTTGAAAGGTGTAGTCACATTAAAGGGTATTATAGGTTATCTAGTTCATTAGATATGTTGAAAATATTACTTCATTGGTTCGTTCAGTGCATGGAAGATTTGTGAATTGACAAGGTTGACTATGTGGAGGTGGGATATGAGAATGATATCCTAGAGAAGCATGAAATAACGATACACATCATCCATTTTATGTAGTCACTTGTGGTATGTCACATGGTAGGTATATCTTCATGCAGTCATACATGAGGTTGACTATGAGATAAATTTCACATGATCTAGAATATATCATTTAGGTTGATAGTGGAGGTGCTTCCATCTTATGAGAAGTTTCATGACTGGTAGATAATTTTTTTCACTTTTGGTCATTATCGAAAAGTTCTTCAGTAAAATTTTTATCTATGTGCTCAACCGTGATAGGTTTGATTGTAGTAGTTTGGATATAAATTTTATATAATTTTAGGTGCCTAAGTTCATGTCCTCTTGTACATGTGATATGTTTTCAGTCATGGGTGAAGAACCCAAACATTTAGGATAGAGGCCAAGCCCGATGGACTACATGGTCTATATGATCTACTAAGAATGGATGGACATAATTTTAATGGGATCAATTGAGATGAGAATCCCTCTTAAAATTTTTCAATTTCATTTTACAATAAATTAATAACAATTACACTATCTAAGGTAGTTTAATATTCATCTATGAATTAAATTAATAAATTACCTATTTGAACACATTTAAAAATATCGATTTTAATTTATATATATATTATTCGAAAAAAAATTAAAAATATTTCATCCTTTAAAAACAAATTTAGATTCCAAATTAATATTTCACTATTGCAAACCTACATAAATGTATTCATCAAAAAATCACTTGTCTAGATTAAAAAATTCCAAAAAACAACATCTAAATTATATTAATGTTGAAAAAATTCATCAAAACCAAAAAAAATATTCTTAATTATAATTATTTTTATTGAAATAACTCATTATAGAAGAATGTGACTTTTACATGGTTTTTAATAGTATCTAATTCAATTTATCAATTAATTATAGATAAAAATCAATAAAAAAATTTCTCTAAAACATAGTGTACATGATAATATAACTACCATGTACACAATACACTATAATTTTTAGTTCCAAATATTTGAAAATGTATATTTCATCTAGTATACTGGAATATATAATTATCCCAAGAATATGTATTTCTAAAAACTTATATACATGTATATAATTCTAGTTGAAAATATTTGAATTTCATTTGGTAGATAAGTCTACTTCCTCCTGTGAAATTGAGATAGGTGGATACATTTTTTCCCCATTGTCTCATAATTTGTGTTTCTGGGGTGACTTACCATGTGATAAATCTATAACAAGGCATTAGATTTTATTGGTATTCATTTCATGGTAACATATTTATTTAGTGGTTGTATAAAATGGGATCCCTGAAAATGATGATCATGATTGATCGCGAGCATTATTTTGGTTGATGATGATGTTGGGTGTCATTGACCTTTCTTCCTTTACTATTCAATTATTCTCACATGTACTCGATGTGTATGGGATTGAATTACTGATTAAGACAATTATAATGGGTATTTTAATTGTCACCCATCTAGAATAATAGATAAACATGATTGATGATGATGGAGTAAGATGATGGATGAAAAAATAGATAGTTGGGGGATCACATATCTATTGATAAGAGGCACTTGTATCTTTTTGTATTTATAATAACATTTTTTGGAATTTTGTGGTTGCAATTGATGATTTATATGTATCAATTCCTATTTGACCAAAAATATTTTCTTCTTATATAATCATATGTAATGTAGTTCTAGATGTGTTTCTTGTCTTCGATGTTTTATATTGAAGTATAATTATCGGTCATTAGTTGTTCATAGAGGTAATTTCCCAGATATTCATGCATATATCATATCACTGATGTCTACTACCTGAAATACTGATGGTGTGAATGGGGACTCAGATAATAGTATCCAGAGATGTGATATATTTTTTGGGAATAGGGTGTCAAACATTCTTTAAAAATTTTATTTTTTATCAATTATTTTTTACAAATTAATGTGAAGATTATAACAGTGATTCCATATTGATATTGAGGGGTTGAACCTTAATAAAATTAATTAAATGTTTAAAATTTTGTAATTTGATATTGATTTTTTAATTTGAAATCTTTTTTATTCATTGAATTTTTCTTCTTGGTTTTTTATTACATGTATCGAAAATTATTCAATGGTTATAGTGGGATTATTGTCTTATAGATATTCTATATTATATTATTTCATTTCCATTATTCTGTGGAAAATCATTAATGTTTTGATCCTACTAGAATTTTCATTATTGTATTGGTTGTGGTCATATAGTTACTGGTTTTATTTTATTAAGGGTGGAAGCGATGGTTGTATAGCTAATGGTATAGTTTTTGGAAGATATTAATGTGGTTATTCAGAACAATTTCATGGGATTATGTAATTTTTATGAAAGAAATTAAAGGAAATATAGGAGTATGTTTTGATGGTGAGAATGATGGGATAGAAATAATAAATGAAGTTGTTAAAAAATATTGGGTGTTAAATAAATTTTTAATTGTTAAAAAATATGTGGTTAAATAAAATTATAGTAGCTAGAAAAAAAGAAATAATAATGAATAAAAATTTAATAATAAATTAGAAATAGTTTGTGAAATAAAATGAAGTTGTGTGGATATTGTTTTTTATTTGTGGAATTTTTTTCTTCATAGAGGTTAAAGGAAATTTGATTTGATGTGAAGACGGTGAGGTGATGTTAGTGTTATCGAGTAATTTCATTAGGGAGTCAAACTTTTGGGTTTGGTTATTGTGTTTTATAATATATATTTTTTTCTGTATTATGAACCACCACCAATGTAGTGTATTATTAAAAATTTCTAAATTAGGTCTTCTGTTGCGATTGTAACAATAACATTCAATATGGACTTGAAATTTATTACTAACTACTCCCAATTTCTATGTACCTGTCTTCTAAATATAGTATATGATATGTTGGCCTGAAGAACATGTTAATGAAGAATATATGTAGTTGTTTTGATGTTGTTTATTGATATATGGTTGTGGTATAAGGTATATTGATATGGTTATGTGGTATGTGGTACTGTGGACATGAAAGGGATGGGAGGTCAACGATGTATTTCATTCGGGTGTGGAGGTTATTAGTTTAGTAGGAAAGTGAGTACAAGGTACCTTTTCTTTTAATTTTATTTTAATATTATATTACAATTTTTAGTTTGGAATTTTTGGAGAGATCCTTTTTGTAGTTCGGTTGATAGTTGACCTACTAAAGTTGACATATTGTTTTTGACATTTATTTAATATGTTATTAGTATATTTATTCCAAATTTGGAGAACAGTTTGAGGGATAAACCTACTAAATAAAGATTTTTTCTCACACAATATATTATATATCTCATTTTTATAGACATAAAATATAGAGTTAATGATCGGGTTATAAACTATTAACATATACTGATCAACGGAGTTGGAGACAAAACTCTAGGAATAAATTATTTTTTTAATATTGCTTATATCATTACATAAATATTTGGATTTTTTTTTAATTTTACATTGATTTTTTAGTGTTTATTAATTGTTTATTTATTTATTTCCTAAGATTTATGGTGGTAATGTCTCCCATATGTGGGATTTATAAACTCGGTGCTAATCATCAACCCATTTTCCATTTAATATAATATTTGGGGGTCACACATGGCTTTGTTATAGGTTTACCAGGGGTTATAGAAATAATTAATTGGGATATAGTGGTATTAGTGTTTTGGTTAAGGGTTAGGGTGGATTTTGGGTTTAAGAAGTGGTGAAAACTGATTTTTTTTGTCAATATTGTGCCAATAAAATATAGTATGTGATGTGTACAATATAATCAATCCTGAAAACATATATTTTAAGCCCCTAGGGTCTGATGTAATGAAATTAGGCATACTAAAAAGGTGTTATGATATAAATTATAAAAAAGATGCTTATATGTTGTAGAAGAATAATTTAAATATTTTATATTCCTAAGAAGGGGAGATGTTATGAAATTTCAATGTGATTTAAATCAATAATAATTGAAATTTCACTTATTAGGAATCAGAAAACTTGTTTATTTAATAGTGAACTATTTTAGAAGTAACTACATTATTGTTCATATTTATTACATATATAATGGTCCAATAATTTATATTATTATGTATTAACATGAGGATGAGGTTTATTTGCAGAAGAATCTGTGAAAGTTTTTGTAGACAATTTTTATATTGTATAGGTGATGATATCTCCGATAATGAGGTAGATCGATTGTTAAATTATGTTGATAATTATTCAGTTCAGATCTATATGATCATGGAACATTATATTATGTTTTTCATAAGTCAATGAACATGTATAAAAATTATATATAGAGAAAAATTATTTTCTATAATAATCAAATAAAAAATTCTAAAACCCACGAAGGTAGGTTTCTAATGTCTTTAATTGGATAACTGAGTTAAAACATATCTTTTAACTACTTTTTTCAATAATTGATGTTATTAATCAAATTCTTCAGAGTTATAATATTGATTATAAGTTAATTGATACTAATAACTTTTGAAAAATTAACACACATGACCATTTTTTACCTTTCATTGCTTTGATGCTCATTTTTAGAATACCCACTCCTTTTACACTGATGACCAAACACTATCTTCTTTTTTAATCATCATTTACACTCATTTTCCACCATTTCTCATTTCACATGAATTTTTCACCTTTATTCCCTCTCATTACACCAAACTCTAGTGAATTTATGCCACTAAAGATTCATTATGGTTATCAATTTTAACTTCTACGATAATTGTAATTTGATATATATTTTATTCCACATTCATTTTTATTTTTTTAATATTAAATTAATTATTTTACATCTTGATAATATTTTCATTAAATACTAATATTGAATCTCACTATTTTTTCATTTAATTTCAATTTTTTATTTCTAAAATATTTATTAATTTATTTTTTATAGGTTGTTTTTCATTTAATTAATTTTTTACATGTGCATATTTTCAAGGAATAAGTTTTCATGGTTCTAGTTTTTTTACTAATAAAATAATGATTAAATTTCTTTAATTTTTTTTCATTTTCCATATAAATTAATTTTTGTTTCTAACTTTTTTAGGGCCCAATAGATCATGCACGGAAATAGATGGGTGGGGGGAATCAATTTCTACCCAATTTAATTACGATATAAATTCTGTTAAAATTATCGCTCATTTTACTTGAACCTATATCCATATTAAGATATATTAATATATTTATCATGAGAAACCCTCAAATAACTATTAAATAAAGAAGAAACAAGATTATAAGTACTTTTGGTTTTTAGAATGTCTGAATACTTCTAAAAAATCTAATCCTTTTTTTATTAACTTTGGTCATGTCCCATAATTTATTATCACGTTATTTTTAAATGAATAAAATTTTATATTAAGTAAAAAATATGGTTGGTACTTGTATCATCCAAGTCCCAAAATTGATGTTGTCACCCACATCTATTTATCCACTACATGATGCAAGTGGATATGTTTTTATAAAAAACCCCACTATATTCTTCTCCCACTTATTGATGATGTTGTTTAAACTAGTACCACCATTTCAGTAAGGGTCCTATATTAAATTAATGAATAGTTCATTAACTACTAAGAAATATTAAAAAAATCATCATTCTAGTTTTCCATTTTTATTTCTTATGGCACAATATGATTTAAAATTTAAATAACAATTCTATTTTCAGAGTATCCATGTCAGGCATAGAAGAAACAATAGAAATGTCTACTCCTCATAGTCTCTATTTCCAAATAAAAACTATTTTATTGTATTTGATATTTAATTATTATTCAATTCATATTTTCCCCTGAAATTATTTAATTTCTTATCCATTGATATAAAATATATCTTCAATAAGAAACTGTACTAAATTTTCCTTCTTCTTTTACTGCAAGTATTTATTTAGTATGAATATACTAACAAAGGATTCCAACTCTTATCTTCTACTCCTAATTCTATATATTAATAGAATATTTTTCATTATTATTACTTCCATTATGGATATATAAACTCCTTTGATTCTCATCAGATACATCTCATTTAAATTATCAATAAAATTTGAATCAAGAACCACTTTTCTTAACACCTTTAAGACTCGAGTGATTATATATTCTCCATGTCATATAAAATATCAAAGCATCTTATCCAAAAAATCCAAGACTTTAAATTCAATAAATTTCATATCAATGTGTTCATGTAATTTCAACATGGTACTACCCTTCATTGAAAGATCACTCCCATCAAATATCTATCATGAATATCAATCCATTCAATGATCATGAAAAGAAAATATCTGAAAAAATAGAAATAATTTCATCTGAATAACAATTATTTTATTACAATGTTAAAATTATGATTTCTCTGAATATATCATAATAATAATTTGGATTGTATTCTTTAGAAATATCATTATGTGCCTAAAAAATTATTATTTTGCTTTCTTCAGAGGGTAGAATAAGTTTCATGATTCATTGAATGGTTCATTGATACATTGAATTGTCTTCTACTAAATAATTTCCCTTGAATCCTATAATGGTACATTATGTAGTCACAAAGAACCTTATATATTTATCATCATAGGGTTCATGTACTCCATGATATTTCATGCTCACACCAGGTAGGGATCAAGCCTTTTAAAAAATTATCATATTTAATTTCTTCCATTATCCTTTTTATGATTTGTGATATTACTAATGATGTTTGTCAATATACAGTTATGTTCATGATTTTCATCAAGCCTTTTTAAAATGTCACATATTCTGCAAAATTTATAACTTAAAAAGGATAATTTTTATCCTATAATGTTCTAGTGTAACCATAAATGTATGTAGGGTGTTTCCATTTTCTAGTTTTCTCATTCACTACCCCATTTCATTCAATTAATCAAATATTATTGAATATAATCAAGTCTTAATGGGATGTTATGTAACATATATACTAAACATGAAACATCATCCAAATGTAGTTCTCTAATAGATAGAAAATATTCCATGTATAAAACTTCATGGATGATTTATCTATCTTCTCAACCAGCATGATTTCATGAATAATCAATTTTCAACCTCCCCATAAAATGGATTCTTCTAAATTACTCTAAACATAGTAGAAAAAACTTCTAAAAAATAAATACTTATCTTTGACATAAATAATATTCCACCAATCATCACATATAAAGTTGTTCTCCTTGAAATAGTCTAGAAGGTTGTTCTATGTATCATCCTACATCATCCAATTCAAAACAAATAATAGCATGCCACATTACTCATTTATATACGAGGTGCACATCAATCAATTAATTCACAAGCATATTGACCACTTTAACATATTAATAGTGTTCCATGATGAAAAAAATAGATTAATATTGGGTGATTTAACTAGATTCTTCTCACACATTTATTTTAGAATCAACCAAGTCCACTTTTAAAGAGAAGTATGGCACCACATGTTTTCTTATAAAGGAGAAATTATTTATAAAATTAATGTTTTCATGGTAAAACATGGGGTTGAGATCAAGAGTGAATTACCATAGTAATTAATGTTGTGTATAGGTTTCCAAGAATGTGATATCTTTGTCAGTTTTCATCTAATAAGGGATTTATTCTATATTTTTATTGAATTATATACCATAATCTCTACTCGGAAAATGCATCCGAAATTTTCATGTGCAATTCACAATAATATCCCTTTCTATAATAATTTCATTACCCCCACCCATTTCTATACATGTTTCATGCAATCAAAATTATGGAATTATGTGCGATTAGAATACCTTAATATTCAACTTTTCTAGGATTCCAAGATAATATAGGTTCATCAATTTCTATATTTTTATTAAATAATGTGGTATGGAAGACTATTCTTCAAATATTTACCCCTTAGGGGGTGAACATTGAATCAATTCATTATAGCTGTGAGAATAATGTTTGATGAGGTAATAATATTTATTATTATGTAATTATAGTCCCATAAATCAATCTAAATTTTAAATATCACCTTCTATTTATTTTATGAAAACACATATAAATATATTCAAGGAAATAAGGTGAAATTTAATATGTTCTCCAATTAGTGCAGTGGGGCAAAGTCAATTTACAAACCCATAATATTTCATCATTATAGCTCAAAAATGTTCATATATCTTCATAGAGACTATATAATTATCATTAAACATTGAAATTTATTTATTAAGTATATGTTTCTTATAATCTACAGATTTATTATTTCATTGAATGCACTTATTTTTCTATTTTAAGTATTGGACATTTAGCTACATGTGCTTTATATTTTGTATCAATCATCTTAAGAATTTCCTTATGATCTTTCCTGATACTCACACAACTATAAAATACATGAAAAAAATTAATTATACCTTTCACATAATCTATACGAGACTATCATAATACACTAATAGATTTTTCCATAATGTGAAATGGACTAATCACATTTATTATTTTCTTTTCCCAATGTTGTATTTATTTATACACTTTTTGTTGTTTTTGTTAAACTATTAGGTACTAGTTTATGAAATACATAGATGTTTTGTATAATTCAAATTTTTTTTAACATCCATTATGTCTCTAATTTTTTTGGAATCATCTCATACTCATAATTAGGGATTTCATGACTTAATAAAAAAATTTAATTTCCTTTCCTGATAGAAACTTCTTTATTTTCAAAATTTATCATAGTTATAATGATTTCCAATAATTTATTGTGATGATCTAGGGCCTATCTCTTATAAACACATTATAAGAATGTTATTATTGTTTTTATATCATTTGAATATTACCTCTTTATATTGTTATCTCAATTTGGAGTGGTTTTATTAGCTGTCTTGTTTTTTGGAGCACCATTGTTTTCATTATTTTATTCCAGGGTAGCATGATTTTCCTTTTAACCTAATTTTTTCTACTATGGACTTAATTTTCCTTCATTTTTGTTTTTATATACAAAAAATCATGAATATTTCGAAAACCCATCTCTTAAAATTAATAGAATTTTTTATTAATCTAAAAAAATTAAAATAAATTAATTTTTTTGTGCATGTTTCTTCATTATAGAAAGCCGTATTCACTTATAATATTTTATCCCCCTATGATGAATCCTTCCAAAATCTTCATGATAAAATTCACTATGATAATATATTCTTTTGATATTCCTAAACATCCAAAATTACAAATAGTATCTTATTAATGACGATTTATTTCATATAGATTCAGCTTGGGTAGAATTTTGTACCCACTACCACTCATGAACACTTCTTAGGGGTAATCATTTGTACGATAATCCAATAATTAAATATAATATATTGTAATTGTTTCCCAATTCTAACCCTAATATTTTTCTAGGTTTTATTTTGGAACCATAAATTTCACATCAAATATCATTGGTGATAAAATAACTTCTTGGAAAATGGGTTTCATTTTTCAAGGATATTTTTTAAAATATTAATTTTATTATTAAAAATTCCTCTTTCCACTAGAATAATACCTTCATTGGATGGTATATTCATTGACTATTTTTATCAAATATACTTTCTTCTCAAAAAAAATTTATGTTGTAGCTTTTTTTTGGTTATATATTTCTCATTATTAGATTAATGTCAATATACATAATGTTTAGGGAGTTCTACTATTCCTCCACTAATATCATGCTATCTTTCAATTTCTTATTCAGCTTTTGGTGCTAATTTTCCAACATAATTATTGTTCCAAAAAATTGTTATCAAAATATTTTATTCCTTTTTTATTAACCTCAAACAAAGAACATTTAATATATTGGAGGTTTTATATAGTTTAACAAATGAATATATCACTTATTTTAGAACAAATTCCATTACCAATTTCTAACAAATATTTATTTTAAATTTATCATCAATCAAGTAAATATTTTGATTATATAATCACCAATTTTTCTTCATTATCTTCTATATGGTCTGTGAGATAAATACACTGTCACAAATTATTTCCTAGAGAATCCTCCATTTATTCTACTTATTCATTTTGTTTTACCTTTTCATTCATTATTCTTTTAATGTATATAATTATGTATGTGATTACATCAAATAAAAATTTCATGTAATTTTATGTTTTATAGTAAAGGACCTCAATTATTGAAATAGACTCATCATTATCTTATTATCTATATCTTGGTCATACTTCATCAAAAGATTTCGTTCAAAATATTTGCTAAATGAATATCATTCAATTTTATAGGTATAGAATCTTAATTTTCCATTTTAGGTACTTTTAAAAATTACTCAGACCAGAACTTAATTATGTTTGATAAAAAAACTATGTAAGAATAATATATTCAAGAAAAGGAAAACCTTTATAATCTCTTATGATATTCATGGAACCTAGTGTATTATCCTTTGAAAATGGATGAAGGTGGAGGGAGTTGATTTTGGGTATACATAATTTTACCATGTTTTATTTTCACTTGATATTATACCATGTCATACATGAACATATAACCCAGATAAGAGATATGGATCTATTTATGTGAGATAAAACCACACCCTGGTATGTAATTCAAAAATAGTTAAGAACATATATATAGTAAGATTTTTCTGTGTTTTCATACTTCTTGGAAAACATATCCCAACTTGAGTTCAACTTTGGTCATGTTATAAATTTTATTTTCAATTTAATTTTATATGATTACAACAACCTAGTAATTGACACATAATGTTTGGGTTAGTATAATCAAAATCCAAATAGGTAGTTATTATTCAGTTTCCTTCCACTAATTTATGATGTATGTGAACCACTATTTATGAGACATTCAATAGTCTTTAACTCTCCCTAGTTGATTAAAATTTATATAATGGTACCCCTATTTATCAAAGTATACATACCTCATTCAGTGAATGGGTCTTAAACTACCATGATATGGTTATGAACCCTTAATGTCATTTATACATTTCCATCAGCTGAGGAAAACTTTGATTTCAAATTCATATGGATCTTAAAACATTCAGGGACTCATCTCCCAGTATAAGCAGCAAAAAAAGTTAAATCTTCCTTTTCTCAATTTACTAAAACTATATTGTTGTTTCATTATCCTCCAAAACTTCTTATGAAACCTAGAGGATCACACTTAGATATGTTGTCTTTTTCTCTATTACATTGTAGATCTTCTCTAACCAACAGTACTTAAGTCTCATTCTTCTTCATCTGAAAGTATTTCTTTTGTGTGATTTCGCTGTTGAATAAATTTATCTCTTTTTTTATTCTCTGATATCAATATATATATATATATAATATTATAATAAGATATTATTTTCACAATAGATATGAAAAACCCAATAATTCTCTATATGACTCTTCTCATTTTAATTATTAATAAAAATATGATCGTGGTAATCTTTTTAAATGTACCATTAGACTTGTGTATTTCAATCTTATCTATTTTATATAAAATACCAAAACATATTATCCACAAAATCTGTGAAGTTAATTTCTATTAAAATATTGTATGTGGGTGAATTTAATTCCAATGTGGAACTCTCTATTGGGGAATTGAAAACACACCTCAAATACCTATCATGAATCAGAATCCATTGAGTGATCATGATATTTAAATATATGAATAATAGATTAATAAAATTTTCATAATAATCATATTTTCATCATAATATTTCAATTCGGATTTCAATGAATTAAATTGTTTATTAATTATGATTTTTATCTCATTAGAGTTCAACACATTTACCCCATGAAGTATGATTTCACTATCTTCATAGGGTAGAATAAGGTCCTAGATTGCTCATAGGGTTTGTTTTACCATATGAATATTGTGTGCTGAAAAAATTCTCTTATAACCAACACAGGTACTCTATGAAGTCACTTATTAAAATAAAAATCCTTAATCAAAGGGTTTATGCACCATAAGATTCATCATGAATACCCAACCTAGGGTGTAAACCAATTTCAAAATCATAAATCTTAATTATTTTTGTATAAATTAATGTTTATGAGATATAATTTATGAATGTGGCATGTACCACATGATGTTCATTATATAATTCAAACCATTCCCAAATCATGTTTGTTTTACACAATATATACCTAATGTAGTTATAGTGTTTTTCCATTGGATGTTCTAATTTACCCTATGACCATGGGAATTTCAGATATGTGACCCTGACCATGGGATGTTTTGATGATCGAACCTGGCCTAATTAGGGTAGATTAGGATATTACTTATAGCCTTTGAAAATTATTACCTTGAAATCTAAAATAGTGTTCTTATGTTGGGATTACTTTTAGATCAAGAAGTATATGTCTCCTACGAAGAACTAGTTGGTTTGACCGTGGTAAAGCAGTGACCTCTTCTTTCTCCATATCCTAGATCTTAGGATCATACCTCGTTAGGATGGATATTATCATTTACCTAAAACCCAAAAGTTGACCAATATCCCTTCCTTATCTCTTTTCCTAATTCACAAGTCATTAGGTGTATTTTTCCTAATCCTAACAAAAATTTTGGAGACTCCTACACATAGGGTTCTAATCCATATATTCATACTGACTGACCAATTACCCAAGGGTTCTAACACATACACTCACTATATTGAGTCTCAGTAGAATGTGTAGTTTGGGAAGTAAATAATATAATATGACTATAGCCCATGCGAGTTAAAAGGATACATGGGGATGTGTCAAAACTAGAAATATTACTCTCGAAACCTACCCTTGGTGGGTTGGCCACTCTTGGTAAAACAAATCAAATATTGAAAATAAATAGAAATTATATCAAACATAAAAAATGAGTATTGTTATTAAATTATTGAAAACATTAAACAATTTATTTTAAGAAACTAATAATCATTCAATCCAGAACATGAAATATAAACCATGAATAAAATTAAAATTCAATAAAATACTTACCTGATATAGGAAGAAGAACTAGATCGACAAAAATTCAATTAATATTGATGATTGAGATAATGAATGTGCGAGTCACGTCGTTGAGGATGAAAAAAGGGATGAATAACACTTCTCAAATCAATCAACAGTGCTTTTATTTATGTAAAAAATGAAAGTATTTAATGAAAAAAAATTTTAGGGAGAGGGGATAAAAGGGAAATGGAAAAAAAATGAATTAAATTCAGATTGTCAATCCCCATTGTTCTGCTCCCACATAATGTATATATATAGATGGAAAATTATATAAAGTGTATTCAGTATTCATGGCATGTAATGATGATCCTGGATTTTCTCCATTGTTTTTTAATCTATGTGTATCCCGTGAGAATCTTGTCCTATATTTGAAATTTTGAATCCATTCAGGATGTGTATCTGGATTTCATGTCATGAAAATTCCTTTTGCAAGATAATTTTGAGAGGGAAATGTGATTTTAAATCTACACATCTTGGACAAAGAATTGTTGTAATGTAAGGATGGTTTACATTATGTAATGATTATTCACTTCATGAAACATGCCATGAATTGGATAATCTTCATGAATTGGCTTCATAGATTTCAGAATGTTTTGAAATGATATTACACATCATGTAGTGATTTTTCATGATGTTTAATAGCCAATTTTTCTTCTTCTTTGAATTTTTTTCTTTGAAATCTTGAAATCCTCTTTACTGCAACAATCCACACATACCAGGTGCTTTATACAACAAATTGTTGATAATTCATAATAAAATGAATCCAAAATATATATATGATTTTATCTTATAATTAGCACTTCAATATAATAGGTAAGTGCCTTTGAAATAGTGAATAGTTTA
The DNA here is from genome assembly GCA_963277665.1 of Viscum album. Lineage (NCBI taxonomy): Eukaryota > Viridiplantae > Streptophyta > Magnoliopsida > Santalales > Viscaceae > Viscum > Viscum album. Next base: position 205,507 of record CAUJRU010000300.1, on the reverse strand, counting down.
TCAATCTTAACATATAATGGGCTTATCCATTAACATGTCTTGTGAGATGTTCAATGCAACATCCATCATCTCACAGTACCATAGTGGTATTAGCTTACATTGAACATCTATATATAAGAGATAGATCTATCATGTATTCCATGCTCATATTGGTCACATTATCCTATTCTTATTAATATTTATTGAAAACAAATGGAATATGATATTGGGCCCTTCAAAGGATTATATTTATAATTGTTTCTATTTATAATTTTTTTTGTATTAAGAATTTAGTTTTGATGAAACTTTTTTTTGATCATAAATTATTTTTCAGTAATAGTTTTTTTGGTTATAAAATTTTTTATGGTTATAGATTATATCAACTTTGTGCTGTTATAAATTTTTTGTAGTGACTTCTTTTTCAGTTAAAAACTTTCCATGATTTTATATTTTAATTTTCAATAAAAAAGAATATTTATAATTTTAACTTGATATGTTTATATATTTTATTTATTATAAGTATATATATAATATTAATCTATATGATTTAAATTTATATATATTTACATATTTATATATGTATATGTTTTATATTTCTATGTTTCATTATATGTTGGAATATATATATATATATATATGTTTTAATATATTTATAATTTTATAGTTACTTTATGAAATTAGATGATCATAATTGAATATATTCATGAATAACCTGTGAAGAATATGAGAAAAGTGTTGATAATTTCTTGGAATCTTATTAATGGGATATTGAAAGCACTTATTCATTCATTCTGTCTAAGCATTAGGATTTTTAAATATAAAAAAGTTAATTTCTATGGAAATAAAATTCTATATAATTTTAAATGGGTTTAATCATAGTTACACACACATGACCTAACATGGTGGAATAATGGAAAAAGTGAAGATATAAACCCACCCAACCAAGCACTTAGTCATGTTGCTAGAAAGGGTTGGTTATGAGACCTCAAGCGCCCCTCCTCATACATCAGAGGCTCCCGACTAGTAGCAGGGTTGTGATTAGTATAGTGAGGTGATTATGCCGTGGTATGGAGTCATATATTAGTGGAAATAAACTTATAAGTGACATAATTATAGAAATATAAAAGAGGAAACAATATCATATATCACTTGAAAATAAAAATAAGAACAAACAAAACAATTGTAATGAATCCTGTAATGACATGCTATGATGCACTTAAATTTAAAATTGAAAGAAATACCACAAAACTATCCAGTATACACAATTCACCCTAAAATAATTTCCCAAACCACAAATTGGACCAATTTCAAAACACTATCCCAACTGGCAAGTAACAAATCAATAAAAAGTTCATTTTCCCTTGTCGAATCTTACATCCCTGAAATCTTCTTGGGTACTAAATGGTGGCTAGAAAATTGTGTGAGTATAACTCAATAGTTCGACACCATAATATATAAATATGACCATTCTGATAATTTTTTTATGCAATAAAGTTACAAATAGATGTATTAATTAATATATTATACATAATATTCTTGGGATCCATGATATAATATCTCTGATCATGCAAAATAATCATAAAGCCAAAAACCATATAACCATGGAAAAACATTACCTAATTTGCCTCCATGTTAGAATTTCTCTGAGCCTGTCTCACATCCATTCCAACCAAAACATATTAACCATGGTATAGTTCCACAAGACTATGTCAAACCCACTATATAAGCATTTCAACATGGGATTGGTCTAAGCCTACTCAATGTAAGAATAATAGTGTAGGAATTCACTGATCCCACTCATTATTAGAATTATAATATAGTACTGGGCATAGCACACTCAATATAAGAATTACAACATGGAACTATGCCTAGAACAATCAATATAAGAATTGCTAGATGGGACTAGGAATATCCCACTCAATAAAAGAATTAGAGCCTAGGATTGTGCATTGCACACTCAATATAAGCATTACAAAATGGGAATGGGCATGGCCAGATCAATATAAGCATTACTTCATGATAATAAAACAAGTCAAAACAGTGAAGATATATCAATATCACATTATACATCTAAAGGGATAACATCAAAAATTACAATGTATATTTAAATTTTACATTGTTGATATCCAAAATGATCAATAGTCATATCATTAAAAAATATTTCATCACCTAGAGATTCTATATCATGAATCCACCGATGGTATCAAGTCATTTTAAACACACATTAATCCATTATCTAATTCAAATTAATCATGGGATTTCTCTACAATGGGTATCCAAAAGAAAGTTCACAACAATTGGATCCAGGGCGATTCAAAAGAACAATCCAATTAACCAATTAAAAAATTTAGGTGAAATATATTCTTAAGAAATCACAATATTTCACATATTTTTCAATTTAAATACACAATTGGGTAATGATTTATTCCCCTATATTTAACTGAAGATAAAATAACACTACTAGCAGGATTCCTCAATGAGATGTAAGGAACAAAAGTTTTCAAGAAGGATGCTATATCACAATCGATCAAGATCAAAACCAGAAATGAAAATAGTAAAGGGATTACCCTGAAAATGCCGAAGAATAGTGGGGGAAAATGAAAAACATAAATAAAATGACTTAACAAGGATCAAATTCATGATAAGTACATCTAGAATAAAGGGAAACACTCCAAAATCATCAATAACTCACCCTGGGGTAGAGAGAGGGATGTATCATGTGAGATAAATGAGAAAAACATCCAATATACCAATTAAGACCAATGGGTTTGTGATTTACTGAATCTGTAAGTATATTACAAGTATTTTAATCATTATTTAATGAGGTAATATGAAAATCACATAACCTTGGGTGATTTGTGACACTGCCTGATAATTACACGACATGATGTATCTTCACTGTGTGTATCCATTTCATGTCATGAAACAAGCTCACAGATTGTTCTTGGAAATAGTTTCATAATGTGTATCATCTTTACACAATTTTTAATTGTACTATAGATATCACTAAAAACATTCCAATGAAATGATCCTGAACCCCAAAAAATGCATCCAACTCTCAGCAAACCCTTCCAATCCCATTTAACACATTTATATCCAAACTCTATTAATTCAAACAAGAAAATAACCTCGATCACTAAGTCCATTACCCACTAAATTCTTTCTATCTATGAACAGCACTCGACTACAAAGGCAGAAATGTGAAACTCAATGAGGAAAATACCTGAAAAATGATGAGATATTACAAACTCTCCACCATATAACATATCAACCTAGAGATTTTCACAAAATTACTATGGTTCGTGTAGAAAAGTTCTATCCACTATGCTCAAATATTAGACTCCCTATCCTAGGTCTCCTCATGAACTTAACCATACTAGAACTACACTCAATGTAGAGGAATAATCATACCCTAGTGATACTTATCATTATGATCAAAAATCCATATTTGATTTTCCTAAAAGAACACATAATCACAAAGATTAAAATTTTCAATGTCTATCACATGAGAAGGTTCTAGATAATATCGTTGATGCTGCAACATGTGAAACACATCATGCATTACCTTGTAGTTATATGGAAGGGACAATAGGTACACTAATGAACTAAACCTATCCACTATCTAAAATGGCCTAACAAATTAGGGAGCTGGATTTCCTTATCTCCGGATATGGAATTTCCCCAACAAAGGAAACATTAGAATGAAAACATGATGACTAACCTCAAAATATTAAGTTCATCTCTGATGGGCATCATAGGATTTCCCCCTAATCTTTATATTCACAAACCACATCCTGATTAACTGAACTAGATTATATGCCTCCACAATGAGACTAGGCACAATAAACACTGACTAACATGAGTCAGAAAAACAAAGAGGTAAAAAAGAATCCTTCCACACATATCCGTGAAATGTGAAATATATATCATGTCCTGGAAGATTTTATTATATGTAAACTTAATGAGTTCTATATGATTCTCCCATGATCCACCAAAATCCAAAATAAAGGATTGTATCATGTACATCAGAACTAGAATATTCATCTTAGATTATCCTTCAGAATCAGGTTGATTGGATTTACCCAAAATAACCTGGAATCATAGTGCTTCATCAAGAACCTTAATAAAACTAATATGTAAAATGTGGATTTATCTCTGACACAATTATCATCAAAACAAAATGCAGCTAAACTATCAAGTTCATGTAAAGAGTATATAAATCACCAACTATGAGGGTATCCCTATTAGGTAAGAAGTGAGCTAACTTCATCAGTCGATCCATGATCACCCATACTATATCATTCTTATGGGTTATTGAAGGTAATCCTATCACAAAATCCATAGTGGTGTCATCCCACATTCCGTCGAAAATGGGAAAAGGATGAAAATATATGGTGTCCTATGATGCACGAATTCCACCTAAAACAATTGAATCATATTGGCACAAGTCCTTATATATCCCTTTTCATTCATAGACACCATTAATTTCAACGGATACCATGATAAATATTTGTTATACCAAGATTTAACACCTATCTAGAAGCATTAAATTCTCTTATCATCAACATGATAATGATTACACAATCCCAAACATGGTCATAGAAAATAAGATAATTATCATAATCAACAGACTATCCTGATGGCATCTCCCCACCATATAAGGTGTCTCTCAGAACCACACCCTCTAGATCTGATAAAAGATCTATCTTAGTTTTGTCTAAAATTGTTGGTATAATAGATTTTGGAATGAGAGATACACTTATTTGAGACTCTTTAACATCATGATATATTTTTCCAAAGATCTCCATCATCTCCCACTCGTCGCATGACTCCTTCACTACATTAGTCTATGACATTTGGCTCAATGCATTAGAAATAATGTTTCAGCTTCCAGGTTTATAATTCAACTTGAATTTGAAAGGAAATAGATACTCAACTAAACAACTCTACTGAAGGTTCAGGTACCAATATAAAAATATTTACCTAAGACTCTTGTAGACTATGTATACCAAAAATCTCTCACCCATGAGATAAACTCTAAAATATATTATAGTATATAAAAATCATGCAAGATTCATATTGTGAGTTGGAAAATCTCTCCTAGGATCTCAGCTATATGGATCGATAAGAAACCACTTGATCCTTCTGTGTCAGAACTTCTATGAGTCCAACTATTGATGCATCATGGTACACGATATATGATTTACATAAATAGATAAAGGGAGGATATATATTTATGTAACCCTTGATTTCATCTCTTGAGAACCTTATTAGTAAGCATCTGACAAATGAAACTTCATTCCTATATCAGTATGTCCAGACATCATTGCATCTAGATGGGAGATGTGTCAGATAAATAACCAATAATAACCTACTAAACCTAGAAATATCTGAATGTAAAATACATTCTTGGGTTACTCCAAAGATAGAATGGTTAAAACCATCACTGGGAACATTGAAAACCTTTCCACTAATATCATATACCCCATTATGTGCACTTTATCAATAAAGAAACTATATTCGGTTAGATTGGTGTAAACACGATGCTCCCTCAATAAAAGTTTTATTATTTCAGTATATTAGCAATGATTGTCTGACAATTGAGAGTACACAAAGATTACATAAAAAAATAGCTAAAAATGGTCCATACAAGGTTTAGAAACCAGATTTTTCAAGGACCTGAAAACTACTAGTGCATTGGTAAAAACAAATTCCATCATTATGTACTAATAAAAATCATACCTTATCCTAAATGAATTTGTAGGTATGTTAGATAGTATCCCCCTCAACTGAGTGTTTTTTCATGATCTCAAATATATCTTGGAGAGTTTTTTATCCCATTTCAAATAATATAATAGAACAACAATACACGGAAGGGGATACCATTTCTATACTGTCATCTATTTCAACCTTCGATCATCCACACATAACCATGAATACCCATCCGCCTTATAGGTGAAAAAAACACAAGAACACAAAGGATATATACTGGGACATATTAATCCTTTAGTTTCTAGATCTTATAACTAAACATTCAATACCCATTTCCCTTATAATTCCATCCTATATAGAGAAATAAAAAAGGATCTGATCACGAAAAAAACTCGATCATGATATCGATCTCTCAAACAAGATGTAATCCATTGAACTCATTAAGAAATTCATCCTAAAAATGAAATACAATGAGAGAAAAATAATCAAGATAAATTCCACCATTATCTAGAATTTGGCCCGTTATCCGAGCCATTAGACTATCTAATAAATACTGAATTAGTCTTGTATGACCAGACTAAAGATCATACTCCCCAAGGTGGGAATAGATACCTCCCTCTAAATAATGAAAGATAAATTTCCTCTAGTAACAGTCATTATGATCTGAGTATAGAACTAACCAATCAATATCAAGAATAAAATTGAAGTGTATCATTCCTCTAACAAATGGTGCCTAAAAGAAATGGTATCCACCAATCACTAGAGAAAATGCCTTGCAAAATTAGATATTATATAACCATGCACCCAATGGTGTGTAGATGGTTATATAACAATCCACGACTTCCAAATCCAAGACCAAACCATTTTCAAAGAAATCTGATAAAAATGGAATGTGACGCTCATGTGTCAAACCAAAAAAATAAAGGGTAGGTGATATAATAATCAAACCAATGATAGTATATATTCCTACATCCACACTAACATGAGTAGTCTACATTACATGCACCTGACTATCCCCTCTACCCAATGTTCAAGTATTACTCCCCTAATGTATTTCCTTTGCCTAGTACTACCATTCCAGCACTTGTGTAGAACATACCCTACATTGAAAAAAACACGTCCTACAGAACTCCACTTACTTGCCTGTTGAAGAGAAGTTAAGTCCTTATTAGACTCTATTGTGTGTCTTGATCCCCTTCCATGACTCTACTATGCCATTACCCTTCAAAAATGCTACAGTTGTCACATCATTCCATAACCTCAACACTCCAATGTGGGGTATAAACACTGAGTATGTTATTGGCCCAAAATGAAAGACTAAAAACACTAAAATATAAAATGGTCATGACATGGAAACACACTTCCATGACTACTCTATCCACTTTTACATTTGAAAAAACTATCATTGTGGTGGTTCCTTTCATCAGATGAATAGATCCTAGTTCTTCCTTCTGAAACAAAAAATATGATACTCAGGACCTCTCTTAGAATCACTTCCATAATAAGTTCCTGAATAATCATATCCAAAAAACTTATTTGAAGAAACATTTTCACCTACAACCAGATGTTATTGAAAATAACATTCTAAAAATGTCTCTCCCTAGAAATATCATCACTAGTTAATGATGTTACAAAGCATTAAGGTCTGTGATATGTCTAGAATATTCTAGCAGTGACATGCTCTCCCCTGTGAGGTGCATGAACTCAAGAGACTTCTCACACCATGTCATATCATGGTAGAAATGGCTCAGTAACATTATCTCAAAGTCCTTCTGTGATAACTCACTCTTCTTCCCTGCTTTCTCTAGAATATCCCAGTATTTCTTGGAAGGTCCATGATGTATATATGCAGTAGGCTTCACCATCCTATTAGTGGGTATTAGGATCTTCATAAGTATCATCTATACACACTCTATCTACAACACACTTTCCTAGTGGAATCCCTCACTAGTATACATAGGTAGATGATATAGCTGGAACACTCTATTCATCTCATATGTCAAAGTAACAGTGTGAAAAGTCTCTCTTTTCATGGATCACATTACCCTCAGGAAGCTTTGGAAAAGATGAAAATCCCTCTAATTATCAGGAGTTATGAGAATCTCTAATTCAACTGCATTTTGATCATGCTGATTTCCACTCCCCTAATGCTCAACATAACAATGATGAAGATGAATTTTCACTATAAGTCCAACACCATCAATGGAAGACTTGATATAACAAAAAGGTCAACCTCAAGATGAGACAAAAATAGATAAACACAAACTCTCGGTCCCCCTAAACATGGCATAATTTTTTTTAAAGAATATATCTATTAATTTATTCCATTTCTCATATATATATATATATATATATATATCTGGTATCTCATTCCATAGTTCATTTTTAAATTATATATCACATCTAATAAATATGACCCTATCACAGTCAATGGATGTCAATATATATCCCTATGCATATATCATGATGAATTAATAAAAATATCATTCCATACCAGGGTATTAGGGTAAATATAATGAATCCATAACATCGAAATAATAACCTTACACAGAAGGTGAATCATACAGGGTGAAATAAAATCAAATTTAACAAGAAAACATCATAAACAACAATTTAATCCCTTGATAATCTGATTTCCCCCGTACTTGGGTTATCTTCCCTCATTCAAAACCTCTTTACCATGTCAGGACACATCATACTCTCATTTATATCATTCAAAAATAGTAAGGAAAACAAGAAAAAACCCATATGCATATTATAGAACTTTTTAATGTCTCCTAATCTAGTACTCTCTCACATGAAAAAAATTTCCTTTTACGTGACCTTAAGCACACCTCCCCATATTCTAGAGGTTACTGACTAGAAGTGACGATATGATTATTATTTTCAGGAGACTATACCCCTTGTATGGAGTTACATAGAAATGGAAATAAAAAAACCTAAATGAAATAATCTATGAGATAAACATGAAACAACATTATCTCTTATCACTAAGAAATAATAGGGTGAACAAATAAACCAACAGTAATGAATCATAAAATGATAAGCAGAGATGTAAAAAAATTTCCAACATGAATAAATACAATAAAATAAATCAGGAAACTCAGGTAAACTAAAATGATGCCCTCAATTAAACCTATGTCAGTCTCATCTCCAAAGTCAATCACATCCAGCATACAAGAAATCAACAATAATTTCCCTTTCCCTTTTCCAATCTCACATCCATGTAATCTGTCTGTGTACCAATAGATATCCAAAATTGGGTACAAGTATAAATAAATATCATGATGCCACTATATCTAAATATAAATAGTCGAATAATAAGTGTATGAAAAAATAGATACACCAGTGTAATGATTATTCAATTGAAAAAATATCCCAAACCTACTAAAACACCCTAAAATAATATATCTGATCATGTAGAATAATCTTTCCAACCAATAAACATATAACCACTAAAAAAATAACCTACATTGGCACTATAATAGAATGTACCAGATAATGTCTTGCAAATATTCCAACCATAACCTTGTAATCATGGTATCAATCCACAACACTAGTTCATGTCCACTATATAAGAATTTCACCATGGGACTAGGCTGAGCCCTCTCAATATAAGCATTATGGCTTGGGACTGGGCCGATTTTTCTCAATGTAATCCCTATTTCATGGTACTATGAATAAACTTCTCAATAAAAGCATTATAGAATGGGAATAAGAATATCCCACTCAATATAATCTTTATAACATGAGATTCACTACTAGAAATAAGATCTATACCAATTTTTTTGTTCAAACCGTTGGTATGGTTCACTTATATAAACCTATACAAACAGTTTGGCCAAAACCGTTGGTATAGGTCACTAATTTGGACATATACATTGTTGGTATAGGGGGACCTATACCAATAGCTTGGGGAAAACCATTTGTATATATCACTTATATGGACCTATTCCAACAGTTTTGGCCAAACCGTTGGTATAGGTCCATTATAGAGACCCTATACTAACAGTTTTAGCTAAACTATTGGTATAGGTCCCAAAATTAATGAATTAACAACGGTTCTCAAAACCGTTGGTATAGGTCTATAACAATGGTTTTGAGAACCGTTGGTATAGTTACATGTATTTTTTTTATGGAATCTTCTTATAGATAACATTAAATAAATCAAAATTTAAAAAATTTATGATAATAAATATATATATTTAGGAAATTATGTTCACAAAAGTCATGTTAGGTTAGTTTTTAGGTCCTTCAATCATAAACTACAGGTACTGGGATCAAAACCCACCGAATGTTTCTTTTTTGAAATACATATACCAACGGTTTTGGAACCATTGGTATAGATTTTTTATATTACATATACCAAAGGTTTTGAAAACCATTGGTATAGGTCTATACCAACGTTTTTTTAGAAAAATATTGGTATAGACCTATCCCAATAGATTACTTGGCCACTGTTCTCCAAACTATTAGAATAGGATATACCAATGGTTTGGAGGCCTATACCAATATTTTGAAACTATTGGAATAGAGTATTTTTCTACTACTGATTGGAAATAACACACTAAATATATACTATGTAGTATGGGATTGGTAATTTAATTTTCAATATAATAACTATAGGATTGGACTGGGTATAGCCCACCCAATATTATAATTACCGTATGATAAGAAACAAATATACAATAACATGAATATCAAATTGTCACATCATAAATCTCAATGCTTAATTATAAAATATACCATTTATTATTCAATTTAACATTATTTATATCCAGAATGATAAATAGTCATATTAATAAGTGATAAACCATCACCCAGTTGTTTTATATCAAGAAATTACCAATGGTCTAATGCCATTATAAACACACTTTAATCTATTATCCAATTCATATTAATCATGGTTTTTATCACCCAATTAATATCTAAGAGCTAGGGTATATCAATTGGATCCCAATAGATTCCAAAAAATAATCCAATCCACCATTTAATAAATTTAGGTAAAATTCAGGTTTCTAAAATTTAAATATTTCAAATAATTTTTAATTTAAATAGATCATAGTGTTACGATTTAGACCAAATACCTTTAAATGATGGTTAAATAATTCTTCCAGCTGGATATGCCAATGAGGACGAAGGAACCGATGATCTCATAAAGTATACTAGATCCTAACCAATCAAAATAAAAACCAACGATGATCACAATTATGGTATTACACCACAACATCTATAAAATCGATATGTATATATGATAAAATCTAAATAGAATGACATACTAGGGATCGAATGCATGATCAGGACATCTGAAATGAAGGGAGGTAAACCAAAATTGCATGGAACCTGCCCTAGGTTTGAGAGTGTAGAGATACAAGTGAGATTAATGAGTAAACCATTAACATCACCCATGAAAGACCCCTTTATATATTACTTACATGTCTTGAGAGTAAATTACACACCATTAAATATTTACTTATAAAATATGCTAAAAATTGTGTCACCTATGATGATACTTAAATGAACCTAAACATTAAATGACGTGTAATTTATTCACAACATAGATTTGTTTCACATCATGAACCATGATCATGGAATGTTCCTAGAAATAATTTCAAATCGTGTCACAAAATTACAGGAATTCTAATTACTTTTCCAATAATCTTCGTCTCATTTTCTAAAGAAAGAACCTAAGCCACCTTTGAATCCATCCAGCTCTAAGTAAACCCATGCAATCCCTTTGAACACTTTTATATTTAGACTCTATTAATTCAAAAAATCATACATCCCCATTAATTATGTCATTTTGTAAAAAAAGCATATCGTTCTCCGAACAAGACTCATCCACCATAACTCAAAGAAAAAACTCAAAGAGGGACGTACTGGGGAAAAGATAGGATATTATAAAAGATCTAATATGGATGTATATATTCATTATGATATGGAGGATTCTATTGATGAATAACTTGTAGATATATGAATTGAAACCATTTAATGAAAGAATCTATCAAATGATTTTAGGAAGATTATGAAAAACCAATGTTACTAGGTTATGTTGAATTTATTAGGTTATCACCATAACTTTCTGTTATTATATTATAAAAATTTATGGAGTGAGATATAAATTCATCAATTTCATTGACTTTGGATAGGGTTATTTCCAAAAGAACATATTATTAAAAAAATTATAATTATGACGTTAAAAAGATGTATTTTTTATTGTTACATAATAAAATATATGATTCCCCAAAAATTGTGTGTTCCATAGGAAATAAGATGATGCTTAATCAAAATGTCCTAAATAAAGGATTTAATGATATTAAATTGGTGACAGATCCAATTGTGTTTATTTCTAAATGAAAAGCTCTGAATATCTGTATAAAAAATCTACAATATTCTAATAATTAATCATTTAATGTATTTATATGAAAATTAAAATTGAAACGGCCTATGTATTTAGTTTCAAAATTCCAGTTTAATAAATTTATTAAAAAGGTGGAGAATATTATTTAAAATAAATTTATATAATTATTTACTATTCATTTAATTAATAAGGATATTTCATCTTGGGTGAATATTTTTTGGGTGGTCAAAATAATAAAAAATTTAATGGTGACATTATTATTTATGGTAAGTATGGAATTTTGTAATTAATAGTTGATTTATGAGTATTTTTTGTATTTAATGAATGTTTTTTCAATGTTTTTTTACTATTTTTATTGTTTTTTAAATTCATTTATGTTTCTGTTTTTTATATTAATTTTTTTATTATAATTAATTTTTCTTCAAATTAAAAAATTAAAAAATTTAGGAAATAAGTCAAGTGGGGCATCAGTTTTTTAATGCTAAAAAGTGTATTTTAAAAAAATTAACTAGATGGGGGACTTTGGAATGCGTGAGATGGTGAAGCAAGGTAAATATAGAGAGAAAATGGGGTAGGGTGGAGAGAATTATTAACAAAATAGGGGAGAGTTGTCCGGGTGGATAAAAGAATATAGGGGATGTAAAGATAATAAAAAATGATTGAATAATTACAAATAGAATAAAATGGTGGGAGGGATATTGATGTGGGTTGGAAACATGGGTAAAATATCACACCCATCTCTATATCTCTCTAATATTATCTCCCATCCCACATAAAATATTCTATTTCTCTATTCAATATCTCTATGATATGGATAAAAATTATGCGTCGTTAGAGTCATTTGATTCATACTGATGAGAGGAATATATCACAAATTATTTGTGCAGGTGTCATGTAATTTTTAAAATATTTATTTAAATCTATTTTTTGTCTTTCAAATTTTGTGAGTTTGATAATTATTGTTGAAAAAGTGATAGGAAGTGGTGATTCAACATTAGTCTTTTGAGTTTAATCTATTTTTGAGGTATCTTTTTTATCAAACTAATAATATTTCTTTTAGAAAACATTAATTTCTTGGTTTTTATTTGGTTTTGATATATTAATCATACTTAAAATACAAGTAAAATGATCGTTATATTAATTCTTGTTATATTTAATGTCTTCATCTAGTAAAATGGAGATTTCCCTTATCTTTTTTTAAAAACCAATCTTGCTGTTTTCAAAGTGCATGATAAAATATTTTAAAGAGGTTTGATTTTTTTAAGAGATATTTAATGTCTTTTATAAAGGCAATTTTTTGTGAATCATGTTCCTATGATTATGTGATTTGAATTTATATCAATAGTTTTTATTATTTTGTTGTTGATATTAGTTTGATATAATAATGGCATTAATGTGGGAGAACATGGGTGTTTTTAGCTGATCTAGATGTCTGTTTCTCTAGTCCAATTATTTGTTGGCTTAGGTTCGATGATGGTGGGACTATGGGATCCACCAAAATTTTTGATATTTATTCAGGTTCATTTTGACTCGAAATTTTCCCATAAGAGAGTCCTAGTTACCATAATCTAATAGGTTTGATCACATGTTATGCTTGTTATAAATATCTGGTGTGTTATACATGTTCTGTTTTTTGAAAGATATTTTTATTTTATACTATATTGGATTTACCTAGAATATAAAATATGGCATTTGGTGTGTGTTGAATTTATTCTGACCAATGCAGGTATGGTGAAATGAGGAAAAATTTATCATGGCATTTATTGACACATTAATCATCCTACTTTGTTTGGAATGGGTGGTGAAAACAATTCATAAGGATATATCCTGATTGAAATGTAAGAGGGATTCTCCATTGTTCTATTTAAATTTTGGTTGGGCATCTGCCACATCAGCCTTAATCACATTTTTAGGATCTATATGATATTATAGTGTAAGTTTGTTTAATTTTTTTTAATGTTATATTATATTTTCATATTTTTTATGTAGTTTTACTCTAACTTTTTATTTATATAATTTTTTACTATTTTTATTTAACATTGAAATCCAGTGTATGGATAATTGATTTCATCATTCCCAATAGAATCAATCTTGTGGTTATTTTGATTCTAATAATGAATTTAGGTGAAATGATCATATAGTGAAACCCATAGTGCTTGTCTCTATCCTATGGCAATCAAGAATGTTCTTAGAGACTTTTAGTGAGTTGTTTTTGGTGACATGTCAGGTCTACCCTGGATGGTTCACTACACAAATGATGTAAATAGATTTAGATGTCATGAAGATGAGAATATATCTAGTAGAAATAAATATGATCTTACTGATTCACTTCGAGGGAATATATTTGATCAATATATTCCTTATTCTAAAAATTAGTTTACAAATCATAGAATGGAACTCCATATAGATGTAATGAATCCATATCGAATCCTTAGAGGAAATATAGATCCTGGATAGTTATGTCGTTAATTTAAAATATGATCCTAGATATTTGTTTGAAGAAAAAATATTTTATATTGACGTTGAATATCTCTCGACTAAAACAACATTGAAAATATTTTTAATTTTCTATTTCAATATGGATTTATGATTTGAAATTTTTATGGGTAATTGGTATTAAAATGTTTCATTCATACAATAAATTTTTTTCCCAAATATGATAATGTTAAATATAAACGAATTTATTATATATGGAATATTATTTGGATAAACTTTAATGGGGTTTGAATATTACAGAATTTTTGATGATGGGACATCATGTAACTGATTATATAATAGGAGAAATAAAAATTACAATAGATATCATATTATTTTTTAAATGTATCATGTTTATTGAAGATTTTAAAAATGTAATTAATGGTTTGAAAGAGTATTATACCTCACCCATCCCACTAACTATATCAACAGGAGAATATTACAATAAGGTTAAAAATAACAATATAACATCTAAAAAGAAAAAAAGGTTCATGTTTTAAAAAAATATAATGATGAGATGTTACTGTAACATCCCAATTTCAGAAGCCTCCTAGAGGCGCCCCATACCTGGTTGGTCACATGGCCTCAAGAAGATTTCCCCAAATGCCAGAGGCTGCCAATTACCAGCGAGGGCCTTTGGTGTGATAGTGGGGAAACTATGCCCTCATTGGTAGAGTACATATAGGAAGTAAATAAACATGAAAAAGCGGAAGCAGTACATAACCAACAATAGTAAATAGTAGAATGACTAAATCTGAAAACAACTGGAGATCATATGTATATATATGAAATGATGCATGATACATATCTAGGGAAGTATCCAAACATATCACAATGATGAAAACACAATAGTACCAAAATAAGTACCAAAGAAAGTAAACAGCTCCTCCGCATCGCAAGCCAAAGCATGGCCCCATGATCTCCTACTCCAAAGAAATCAATTACCAGATGTCAAAGGATTCTTTCCCTTGTCTATACCTACAACAACATAGTCTATTTGGGGCTAAAAACATGACCCAAATAGGGTGTGAGACTAAATCCCAGTAGGAAACCACCCGAAGATCTGTGCCTAACAGTCAGTGAGAATATGGTAGGTAATAGTACAAAAAGCAGTAAACAATAGCAGTAATAGCAGGCAGTAATCAGTAAGTAGTAAACAAGATGATTTACAATAGTGATCAATCCACAGAACCACATGTAGAGGTGAAGAAACCGCTAACACAAACAAGAAACACTCTAGGAAGTACTTGCATCCATCCCCTTTGGTCTTATCCAAGATGTACCACAACCCTCTAGGTAGTGCACTCAGCCTAACCCCTCCGGTTTAGTCATACGAAATTATAAGACTCTATGTGGAAGCTCACTCAGTCAATTCCCCTTATAGTCTAGGGTAGTAAGGGACTCTCTGAGGGAGATCACGCGGTATAACCCTCTTGGCCCCGAGGTCTAGAGACTCTATGAGGAATCTCACTCGATCAATCCTCTTATAGCCTCAGGTATACCACAGACTCTCTGAGGAATATCACTTGGTCAATTCATCCTCTAGCCTAGGAAGGTTTTAAAGACATTCAAACTATGTAAAGAATCTCTGAGGAAGCTCACTCGGTCTAACCTCCTGTAGTCTATAATAACTAAGACTCTCTGAGAAGCTCACTCAGTTTATCCCAAGTAGTCTATTATTTCCAATAAAACTAAGGATGCTCACTCAGTCTATCCTCGTATAGTCTATAATCTATAAGACTCTCTGGGAAGCTCACTCGGTCTATCCCTTACATTCTATAGCACTAGGTTCTCATGGTCTCGTTCTAGTTAGTGCATATTAATTCTATAAGGCCAGAGTACACCTATAGAGCTACTTGGCTAACCAAAGTACACCTATATATCTACTTGGCTAAACATTCTACAGAGCAATAAGCATGTTAACGACATCATTCCGTACTACGATCACAACACATGGAAACAGGTACAACAACCAATGGCTAAATAGACCCAAAGGTTGCAACAAGAATAAATCATGGGAAAAACATCCAAGCACATCAATTACCCACAAACATGATCAATTTACCACTACACAAGCATGCAAGGAAGGCTGGAATAACCACAAGGGAAAAAAGTTAAACACGCAATACCCCATCCACGGGTATTGGTGGAATTTGCACATAAAACTCAAGGACCTCAAAAGGTAAGGAACAAACCACCTACCTCAATCCTAGGAGATCGATATACATGAACCACAAGGCTTGATTCTCCTCATAATGGCATAGATCTATGAAAACTCACAAAACTATCAAGCCACAATAAATTAATAATGAAGAGGAATTAGAAATCAAGCCTCTAGGAGAAGGAAGAACTCACCCCTACAGTTCCAATGCAATTGACAGTGGTCGATTCGGATAACGGATGAAGGCTTAGGGGCTCATAGGGGATCCGCAGCCGTACGGGTCTCTCTCAGTTGAAGGTACTGGAGAAGAAGACAGTTTTGTCACTTAGGTGCGACCCCGGTCTATTTAATGAAAAAAACAAAAATACGAAGTGTTTAATTCTTGAGTACACTGCGTGTACTCTACTTTTCCATACTCTGCATTAAGCAGCCTCCACTTCAACCCTAAACACCATGTTTGTGGCCTGGACCTGACCAGATAATGTCCTGGCATGTAAAGGGAGTACATGGTGTGTACTCATAATGCACATGGCATGTACTTCAACAATTTCCAAAAACTCCTCCTTTATCAACAAATCCAAGAAAAAGAAATGCATACCTGAAAACGAAGATCCAGGTTCTTACAAACTTCCCCCCTTAAAGAAACTCATCCATGAATTTCCCTAGAAAGGAATAGAAGAAGAAACCCCGAAAAGCTCTGGCCACTGCGATCGTACACCAGTATCCCTCTCCCATGTCTTGTCTTGCACTCACCCATGCTGCCATAGCACCCATACTAGAGGAACATACCGAACATGGAGAACCATTGTACTGAGATCGACAATCTAGATGGGAGACTCCTCAAATGACGCATCCGCTTCAAGCTCAACCTCCTCATGTTGAAAGACATGAGACGGGTCTGAAATGTAACGTCAGAGTTGAGAAATATTGAAGACGTCATGCATAGACTGGTACCTCTGCGGTAAGTGAAACCGATAGGCAACCAGCCCAAATCTCTCCCACACCTCAAACGGTCTGACGTACCATGGTGAAAGCTTACCCTATCTCCCAATCCTCTTGTTTCCCAAACTTGGTGCGACATGCAGGAAAACCTGATCACCGACCTCGAACTCTAGAGGAAGTCTCTGATGATCATCATAAGACTTCTGTCGAGACTATGCTATAGACATCCTCTTACGAATCACCTCTATCTGCTCTGAGGTCTCCTGAACAAGACGAGGTCCCAGTAAAGATGCCTCTCCTACCTCGAGCAAGCATAAGGGTGATCGGCATGGCCTACTATACAATGCCTTGTAAGGCTCCATCTAAATAGTTGCCAAGAAACTGTTGTTATAGGAAATATCCACCAGAGGAATATCGTTCTCCCAACAACCTCCAAAGTCTAGAATGCAAGCTTGGAGCATATCCTCAAGCACCTGGATCGTACGATCGGACTGGCCATCAGTATGGGGATGGTATGCTGTACTCAAAAGTACCTGTGTACCCAAAGACTTCGGAAGACCCTGCCAGAACCGAAAAGTAAATCACGCATCCCTATCTAAAACAATGGAGTGTGGAACTCCATGTAGACGTAAAATCTCTCAGATGTACAACTGTCCTAGATCATCAACATTGAAGGTCTCCTTGATTGGCAAGAAGTGAGAAACTATCGTAAGCCTGTCGCTGACAACACAAACAGCATCAGTCCCTTGAGGTGACCTCGGTAACCCTATCACGAAGTCCATTACGACATAGTTCTACTTACACTTGGGAATGGGTAACTGCTGTAAAAGACATGCTGGTTGCCGATGCTCTGCTTTCACCAGCATGAAAGTAGAACATCTCATGACAAAACTAGCAACATCTCTCTTCATACCTGGCCACCAGTACTGGCGGTGTGGATCATGATACATCTTGGTGACGCCAGGATGAACTACCCAAACTGAGTAATGGAAATCTTGCATCAGCTCCTCGCGTATGTCTGTTTTCACCCATATGCATCACTGGAAATGCAATATCTCATCCTCTCCCACTATACATCCAGAAAGAGTGTCCTCTCTTGACACACCCTCCCGCAAGACTAAGTATTTTTAGTCTGACTGCTTCCTCATCTGTACCCGATCAAGAAGAGAAGAGGTAATAGGTATAGAAGATAGGTAAGTTTGTACATGTCTATTGTGCACCTCCAGATTCATCACAGAGAACATATCCATATGCTGCCACTCAATGCTGGCCTCTTGAACTACCTGAATCTGACTTCTCCTACTCAACGCATCTGCCACTTGTGTTGCCCTTTCCTGGTATATAGGCGATATCGAAGTAGAATGACTGAAGATACTTGACCCACCTGTGCTGTCTCGGATTCAGATTATACTGAGTGAAGATATACTTGAGACTCTTGTGGTCGGTGAGAACCACAAAGTGTTATCCCAAAAGTAGTGTCTCCAACAGTGTAAGGCATGAACAATAGCTGCCAACTCCAGATCATGTGTCGAGTAGTTCCTCTCATGTGGCCTAAACTGCCAAGACCCATAAGCAACGACCCCATCTCCCTACATAAGAACAGCTCCCAACCCAATACCTAAATCTTCATAGTAAATAGTATAGAAATTTCTCAGTTTTGGCAAAACCAGCATCAGTGCTGACGTCAACCTCCCCTTTAGCTCCTGAATGGATGAATCACAAGAATCTGACCAAAGAAAATTCCCCCCCTTCTTCGTCAGACCTGTTAGCAATGCATCTAGGCGTGAAAAGTCTTGTATGAAATGAATGTAGTATCCATCCACCCCTAGAAAAATCTGTACCTCAAAGAAATTTTTTGGATGCTCCCAGGAAAAAGAAAGACATACCTGAAAAATAAGATCTAGGTTTTTACAAACTTCACCCCTTAATGAAATTCATCCCCAAATTTCCCTAACGAGGCATAGATAAAGAAACCCTGAACCACTCTAGCCACTGCGATCATACATTGGTCTCCCTCTCCCAAGTCTCACCATGCACTCACCCGTGCTACCATAGAACCACTTTTAGAGGAACAGACCGGACACAGAGAACCTTCATACTGCGATCAAAAATATGGATGGGTTACTCCCCAAATGACGCATCCGCTTCAAGATCAACCTCCTCGGGTTGAAATACATGAGATGGGTCGGAAAAGTAATGACAGGGCTGATAAAGGTGGAAGACTTCGTGCATAGCCCGGTACCTCTTCGGTAACTGCAACTGATAGGCAACCGGCCCAACTCTCTCCAACACCTCAAACGGCATGACGTTCCACGGTGAAAGATTACCCTGTCTCTAAATCCTCTTGTGTCCCAACCTCGATGCGACACGTAGGAAAACCTAATCCCCAACCTCAATCTTCAAGGGTCATCTCCGCTGATTAACATAAGACTTCTGATGAGACTGTGATATAGCCATCCTTTTGTGAATCAACTCTATCTTCTATGTGGTCCCCTGAATAAGACAAGGTCCTAGAAAAGCTGTATCTCCTGCCTCTATCCAGCATATGGGTGATCATCATGGCCTAAAGTACATAGCCTCGTAAGGTGCCATCTGAATAGTCGCCTGGAAACTATTGTTATAGTCAAACTCCACCAGAGGAATATGCTTCTCCCAAGAACCGCCAAATTTTAGAAGGCAATCTCTGAGCATATCCTCAAGCACCTAGATCGTATGCTCGGACTGTCCATCAGTCTGGGGATGGTATGCTGTACTCAAATGTACCTGTGTAACCAAAGCCTTCTGAAGTCCCTTCTAGAACCGAGAAGTAAAGCGCGCATCCTTGTCTGAAACAATGGAGTGTGTAACTCCATGGAGACTTACTATCTCTCGTATGTAAAACTGTCCCATCTCATCAACACTGAAGGTCTCCTTGATCGGCAAGAAGTAAGAAACCTTCGTTAGCCTATAGACGACAACCCAAACAGCCTCACTCCCTCAAGGTGACCTCGGTAACCCGGTCACAAATTCCATTGTGACATCATTCCACTTCCACTCAAGAATGGGTAACTACTGTAAAAGCCATTCTAGTTGCTGATACTCTTCTTTCACCTACCGGAAAGTAGAACATATCATGAAAAAACTAGCAACATATCACTTCATACTTGGCCACTAGTACTGGTGGTGTAGATCACGATACATCTTGGTGACTCCAAGATGAACTGTACAAACTGAGAAATGAAAATCCCGCATCAACTCCTCGCGTATGTCTATTGGCACCCATACGCGTCCCTGGAAATGCAAGATCTCATCGTCACCCATTGTCCATCTTGTAAGAGGGTCCTCTCTTGACACACTCTCCCACATGACTAAGCCTTCTGAGTCTGATAGCTTCCTCATCCATACCTGATCAATAAGAGAATAGGTAACAACTATAGAAGATAGGTAAGTCTGTCCCTGTATGTCGTGCACCTCCAGATGCATCTTAGAGAATAGAGCCTTAAGCTGCCACTCACTACTGGCCTCTTAAACTTCCTGAATCTGATTTCTCTTGCTCAACGCATCGGCTACTGCATTGCCATATCAAGGAAAGCAGCCAAACAAGTCACAATGCTAAAAAACACAATAGTACCAAAAAAAGTACAAAAGAAGGTACACAGCTCTTCAGCATCACATGACAAAGCATGGTCCCATGCTCTCCTACTCCAAAGAAATCAAGTACCAGAAGTCGAAGGGTGCTTGCCCTTGTCTATTCCTGCAAAAACATAGTCTGTTTGGGCCCAAAAACATGACCCAAACAGGGTGTGAGACTAAATCCCAGTAGGCAACCAACCGATGATCTATGTCTAACAGTAAATGATTATATGGCAGGTAATTGTACAAAAAGTTTCAAACAGTAGCCGTAATAGCAGGAAGTAATCTGTAAGCAGTAAACATGATGATTTACAGTAGTGATCAATCCACAGAACCACAAGTAGAGGTGAAGTAACAACTAACACAAAGATGAAACCCTCTGGTAAGTACTCGCAGTCATCCCCTCTGGTCATATCCATGAATTACCATAACCCTCTGGGTAGTGCACTCAGCCTAACCCCCCTGGTTTGGTCATACGAAATTATCAAACTCTCTGGGGAAGCTCACTCAGTCAATTCCCCTTATAGTCTAGGGTAGTCAGGGACTCTCTGAGGGAGATCACTTGGTCTAACCCTCTTGGCCCCAAGGTCTAGAGACTCTCTGAGGAATCTCACAAGGTAAATCCTCCTATATCCTGAGGTATACCATATACTCTCTATGGAAGCTCACTCGGTAAATTCCTCCTCTTTCCTGGGATTGTTTTAAATACATTCAAACAAGGTAAAGACTCTCTGAGGAAGCTCACTCGGTCTACCTTCCTGTAGTCTATAGTAACTAATACTCTCTAGGAAGATCACTTGATCTATCCCATGTAGTTTATAATGTCCAAAAATATCTAAGGAAACTCACTCAGTCTTTTCCTATATAGTCTATAATATCTAAGAATATCTGGGAAGCTCACTCGGTCTAACCATTACAGTCTATAGCACTAGGTTCTCACAGTCTCGTGCCAGTCAGTTCATATTAATGCTATAAGTCCAGAGTACGCCTATAGAGCTACATGGCTAACCAAAGTACACCTATAGTGCTACTTGGCTAAAAAGTCTACAGAGCGACAATCATGTTAACAACATCATTCTGTCCTGCGATCACAAGGCATGGAAACAGGTACAACGACCAAAGTCTAAAGAGATCAAAAGGTTGAAACAAGATAAAATCATGGGAAAAATATCCAAGCACAACAATTATCCACAAACATGATCAATTTACCCTTACGAAAGCATGCAAGAATGGTAGGAATAGCCACAAGGGAAAAAAGGTAAACATGCAATATCCCGTCCAAGGGTATTGGTGGAATTTTCACATAAAACTAAAATACATCGAAAGGTAAGGCACAAACCACCTACCTCGATCCTAGGAGATCAATATACTTGAACCATGAGGCTTGATTCTCCTCAGAACGATGTAGATCTAGGAAAACACCCAAATCATTCAACCCATGATAACTTAAGAAAGATGGGTAATTGGAAATCAATGCTATAGGAGAAAGAAGACCTCACTGATGCGGTTCCAACGCAATCGACGACAGTCGATTTGGAGAACGAGTGGAGGCTTGGGGGCTCGGAGAGGATCCATGGATGTATGGTTCACTTTCGGTTGAAGGCACTGGAGAAGAATACAGTTCTGACGCTTAGGCATGACCCTGTTCCATTTAATGAAAAAAAAGAAAATACACGGTGTGTAATTATTGAGTACATGGCGTGTACTCTAATTTTCGGAACTCCACTTTAAGCAGCCTCCACTTCACCCCTACAAACCATGTGTCTGGCCCGGACACGGCCAACATAGATCATGGCATGGCAAGGGAGTACACGGTGTGTACTCATAAATTACACAGCGTGTACATCAAAAATTTCCAGAAACTCCTCTTTTCTCAAAAACTCCTGGAAAAAGAAATACAAACCTAAAAACAAAGATCTGGCTTATTACAGTTACATCTTATCTAGTAGATATTATTAGATAATTTCGGAGGTGAGACATATCCTTGACTTTGTAGATGTTGATAAAAATATATGTTATAATTTCTCATTATAAGGTTCTCGTTTGAACATTATATAATATTGGGTCTTAAGTAATGAATTCATTCTCTTATATTTTAGGATCTTTTTTTAGATGATAGATTTACATAATCATTTCATAACTCATACATAACAATACAATATATTATAATGTAGAATATTCTAATGAGTATAAATTTTTCTCATAATATAATAAATTACATAAATATGTTTTATTTTCATGAAAATACCAATGACATTCAACTTGTCTTTTTTTCCCTTACCCTTACTTAAAACCTATAAAAATAATTATAAAGATATATATTGAGCACAAAAAAATCAATAAGGGTCATGAATAACCTTTTCCTCAAAACATACCTTTCTTCCTAAATGGGAAATTTTATAATTTTCAAATGTCAGTATATTAAATTTTAAAATAAAATAATTTCCTTAAAACACATTATAAAACATAGTAAACACATTTAGGTTCGTTGGGAAATAATCTATATATAACCCTTAAAAACCCTTACAAATTGAAATAACCATATGGCTGATATCCAATATAATTATCTAGTGAACATCATCATTACCTAATTAATTGGATATTTATCTTGGTGTACCCATAATATGACATATATCAGTCTCAACAAGGATCATTAATGAGGAAAAACCCATCTTATGTATTGTTTCCAAGGACGACAACATGAATATCCAAATTTAATAATTTAAATTGTCATCATAAAGCCCACGAAAAAAATTTTCAACCCCATATAAAAACAATTTTGGTTATCCCTATACTATTTTAAAACCCCATTTTCAGAAAAAAAATACCTCAAAAAACGAAACATGGGTTTTCATTGAATAAAACAAGAAATCATATTAAGGAATACCATAAAAAATTAATAGTTATGGTAGCGAAAAAAATGGTTTCACCGTATATGTTAAAATAAAATATTTATTCTGTCCTTTGCAAATATATTCAAACATTTCTTAAAAAGATTAATTTTTTAAAATCACTAAAATAATTTCAAAAGATAAATAAAATTTCCATTATAAATAAATACCTAAAATAATGATAATATTATGTATATAGATGAAAAAATTTGAAAAATAATTCTTAAAAAATAATTTTTTAAAATAATTCCCCTCATGCGTAACCTTAAAAAGATTGCATTTTTAAGAACATTGTAAGGAATTTAAAATATTTTAATAAATATAAGTTAAAATAATTTTATTAAAAACTAATAATTTTCATTAAACATTTATAATAACATGAATTTGGAAGAAAAATATGAAGAATATAAATATTTATATATTTTTGAAAAGTTCTTCAATGTTAAAGTTTCACTAACCTTGTGTCCAAATAGTCTTGTACATTTTAATGATCCAAAGAAACTATATTATGTATTTTTTTACATTATTAGGAAATTCTTCATACTTTTACATTCCATTTATTTTATATAATACTATTCTAAATTCAGTTAGTTAATAATTTGTGTTCACTGCATTAGATTTGATGGTATCCTCCTTATATGTCAAGAATAACTTCGATAGGTTGATTATGGTAAAAAAGGTTATTATTTAAATACCTCAAAATAATAATAATTGAAAAGGTATTATATTTTTACATCAATTATATTTATAAATCCAATAATTCAGGATGGTAATGAAAAATTAAATTTGTTACAATCAGGGAGACAATGGTCTCTACGTACACATTGGTAACATTTCCATTTTTCAACGATCCTTATTAAAAATAAGTAAGTATTGTATTTTAACATCACAATTATAAATATATATAATACCATATTACATACTTATATAGACTCATACATTTCATCAATTATTTGTGGTGATGAAAAAAACAACCACCTCTAGTTAGGGAGGCAGTTGTACACATTAACACAAGAATGACATTATCAAATTTATGTGAATGTAATGGAAAAAATATAAGATATATTATAAATTTTGAAATATGAATATTTAATGAAAATAAAACATAAGAAGTAGTTATATTATTATAACTATTAATTAGAGTAGATGATGGAAAACAAATTTCACCAATTTGTGATGTGGTGGTCTGATGTAGTTAATGATGCTATATTTCCCATTTGGTAAAAGAGGAGATGGATGTAGCTTATTAATATAAAATAAAATAATAAAAAAATATTTTATATATTTATTATATTATATAATAATGTTTTTATAGTAGTTTAATTATGTGGAAGAAGAAACAAAACAAAATCCCTCGGTTAAGAATGATTCCTCTTCTTGAACCACCACTTTCGAATTATAACTAAAGCCATCAAATACTATATTAATGATAAAAAAACCTCTATGATCAAGGGATGAAATAAAATAATATATTTGTTTGGTTATTTGAAAAAAAATCTTCTTTATTTGGATGAGGATTGGATAAGGGTGTCCTTTTAAAATTGGGGGCGAAGAAACACTTGGAATTTTTGCAAAGAAAATGTTATATCCATATTTTTCACAAGAAAAAAGTCACGATAATAAAAAATTATTATGCCTTAGATGTTTTTATTTAATACAATTTTCATACAATATAATTTGAAAAAGTTATTAGGTCATTTTAACTCTTATCTTTTTAGTTTAAACCCCAGTAAACTCGTTTTTACATTAACTATGGTCAACATTTTTTACATTTTACTATTATATATGAAAAAAAATTAAATTGAACATGTTATATAATATAAATTATTATTAATAAAAGTATTCAATTCATTTAAATAAATTAAATTCTATTTATTGATATAATTTAATTTAAAACATATCTTACAGATGCATCTATAAAGCACTATTTCAAGAAATGTATATTTCTAGCATAAGATGTTCTTATAATAACTATGTGTCCACTAATTATCTTTATATGAATTTAAATTTATAGTTATAGATATATGATATATTGATTTAATTTTAGTAATTCATCATTAGTGGTTATTTTAATTATGTAAATAAAGAAACACTATTCACTTTAGAACAATTTTTAGAAAAAATAATGTGTTTTTAAACTAAAAAAACATATACTAAAATAAAGTATAAATATAATTGAAATGTAATTAATTTTATTAAATATTACTAAATAATAATTATGTTACTTTCAATATAATTTAATTCATAATGGAACTTTTAAATTACATAATTCATTAAAAAGAAATATTTGTATTTGAAAAATTAGTATTTTCCACTATTCATTGAAAAATCAGTATCTTCTGAAAAAAATCCTAAAATATTACCTTAAGATAATTTGTTATTATTAATTAAAAAATAAAGATAACATTGTTAAATATATTTACTAAAATATTGTGAAATTAATTATAATATTCTCACATAAATAAATAAAAAACTATTTTGTTAAGAAAACAAATTTTTGAATAATGAAATTTCTTTATTAATTATTTATTGATTATTCAATAAAAATTAATCAATAAATTTATTTTTATTTTTAAATTTAAATATATTATTCATAAATTAGTTAATACTATTTATTCCATTCAATTTTCCATTTAGGTTTTAATGGCCGTATTTAAAAAATACTATTCCATAGTTTATTTATGTTCAATGATCCATATTTTACACAATATCTAATAGAGTTTTATTTTCTAAAATGTTGGGTTTTTACATCCAACTACCTATAATGGACTGTATCCTTCAAATTTTATCTTGATCTTGGAAATTAAATTTTTTACATTTGGAAATACCTTTCTTTAAATCCCATAACATAGAAGTGGTTAAAACATAATTTTGATAAGAGATAAAAATAAAATATGAACGTCACGTGGAATAAAACATAACTTGGTTTCCACTTATAAAAACCTTAGTGGGGGTGAAAATATATAAATTGATAAAAGTGAAATTCCGAAATTAATATATAGATTGATAGAGATCATTTATAACATGAAATTTAATGGACATGAGAAAGTCATCAACAAAAAACCATAAACCAAAATGGTTTGATAAAGACAGGCAGTTTCATCAGAAATTACACAAATAGAACAAAATTGTATTTTCAAATACTTTTCCTAGAGTTAAGGAATTAATTTAATATCTAGAATAATTATGTAACACCTAGATATTTTAAATTAGAATCATCATGGTCGAAAGATAATATAAATATAACACTGAGCTTAGCTAAGAATATAACACACTGATACATTTTTATACATTTCTTATTAAATAAATTCAATCTCATCCATTTCTTGTGGAACATGCATCCCCGAGCATGGATGAACCATAATATATAATATAATTAAATTATAAAAATAAAATTAGTGTGTGTGAATAGGAATAAATAATGTATGAAAATTATATGGTTTATACATGTAAAAAATAAATTCAATTGTTGTCTCTTAATTAGAAATATAATAAGAATTATTTGAAAGAAAATGACTTTTATCAGTGAAATTGTATTTTTTCTGAAGGGTTTCTTTGTATCAAATTTCACACCTAATATAATATTAATTTTTATTGATGTTATAAAATTTGTTTTACAAAATGGACCGACTATTTTATGTAATCATAAAAAATTTACCTAAGCATAAATTATTGGGATTTTTCAAAAAAATCCTTTTCTCTGTGAATAATGAAAAATAATCAGTTTTGTAAAACTACTTATATATTTAGTAATTTAAAAGGAAAATTTTGATTTTAATTATATTTCAATAAAATAATTTTCATTTCCTTATATTTATTCCAACTAATTTCATTTGAATCACCTTTATAGTAAATTTTATTATAAGTATATTTTTAATTTTTAAAACACATTTTTTCTGAAGATTGTTTCATAGTTTATAATGTTTCCACATATTAATTAATAAAAATATCCTAGAATTAAAAATGATTCAAACTAAATTTTTTTATTATACAACTAATTTTTTAAAAAAATTCATATAATTATTATTACTATTTCTATAGTTTATATAAGATCATGGTTTCCCTAAAAAATACATTTCTTGAAAACCGATTAATCATCACATCTATGGAATTAATTTTATACTAAATTCTATAAACTATTTGAATATAATTACAAAATATTCATTTAATATATTTAATAATAATAATTAATATAGTTTTAAATGGTCAAATTATTTTTTTACCATAATGAATAGTCAAAAAAATAAAAAATATTTCTTGGGGGTAAGGTAAAAACTGTTTTACTTGCTGTTAAACATAGATGATAAGGGATAAAATGACCTAGATCCTTATCCAAAACCCATTATATTTATATATTTAGACATTATCACCTATAATTAGTGATAATTATATATTATAGAGGTTTAATTTTAGATAAAAACTTGGGTATCACTTTTTCTTTTCAAAAATTGCAATTATGTCCTTTCCTATACATGTCAATGGGATTTCCCAATCCTCTCCACTTCACAATTAAAAAAATCCAAAAACCTTTCAAATAACTTCATAACTCTTTTATAAACACCTATGATTCCTTTTATTTATCATAAATCCATCCTAGGAAATATTTTAGGGATATTCTAATGAATTTAAAAAATAAGAAGTAACGTTCTTTAACTGTCATTTTTATTTTATATCATATTACACCTCCTTATAATTTTCATTAATCACTATAACATAATAAAAATATTATATCCTATATAATTTAATTTTATTATGATAATATCATTTTCTATATACATCTCATATTCCATCATGTGGGTAACAAAATCATCGATTGTGTGTACAAAGAACTATCGATAGAGGAAGTGATGTGATCTGTTTTCCAACACCAAATCTAGTGAAAATATATAATAGTGGATTTTAAATATTTATAAGATTTTATTTAATTATTATATCACATGTACCTAATTAATTTCCAGTCCGTTTGGATACCATAACGCCACTCCAATATATAGGTGACTACCACTTTATGAAGCGATGTAATTTTTTTCTCACTTACTCTTTATATGGACGGTAGTAGTGATTATGTAAATGAATATATGTGATATTTATGGCATAAAAATACTTTCTAAATTATAATATCAAATATAAATTCCTAACTTCTCCTTCATCGGAAAATAATTACATCGCTTGTCCGTACTTCTGGACTACCGCCTCCTTGTAGCAACGTGAAATGTTTTTCATTATTTCATGTATAGTAATAATAATTAAAATTATTAATATAAATTATATATGTTAATTAATAATTATTCATTAATTGTAAATTAATTATTTTTTCCTTTCATTCCATCGATCGAGAAAATGGAAACAACGTTTATGTGTTTGTATGACCTACCATCTCCATGGATGGTGTAATACATTTTCTATATCTTACATATATAGATTATAATATATTTGTATATAATGAATATATATGATATTTATAATATGGTTAACAATATAGAGGTTGTTTAACCATGATCAATATAAAATGACTAAAATTACTAAACCAAAACATATATGAAAAACGAATCAATTAACAATCGATACAGTCATTTTAACAGACTGTTAAATAAACGGTTCCAAAAAGTATATAAGTAAATAATATATGAAATTATATTTAATATTATGGTTCTATAATAGATTTATAGTAAATATGTATTTTTTATTCTGTACATTCATACACAAATGAAGGATGACAAACTAGAGGTAAGGGTTTCTCACCTCACGTTTACATCCATCAGACGCACATAATATTGAAAACTGTGAACTTTTGTGTGGTTTATATAATTATACTCTTGTTATGTTATATAATTAATCTATTTATATTCAGGATATTTAACTTTCATTTGAATTTATTTATTTGTTGGGTGTATGATTCAATTCATACCAAGGGAGTGGGTGTCTGTTAAATAATTTTATCATTATTTGAGATTTTTTATCTTTATATTTTCCATGGTGGAATTATTTAATACTTATATCAAAATTTCAAACTATTTTATTCACATCTCGTTGTCCTAGAGATTCTTCATATAACAGTCTAATTTTTCCACGATTTGGTACTTAATATGATTGACAAAATATTTTAATGTAAATAAATAATTATTTCACGCGTCGGCCAAAAACACTATTTCATCCAAATACATGTTTACTAAAAATGTTTTCAAAAATGTTTTAAAATTACCGAATTGATTTATTAAATATTTTCTTACACATTTTTACATTTTTTTTAAAAAGAATGAGTGGTATTTTAATGTTTATTTCCAAACAAGGATCGTTTGACCTTAACAAAAAATGTAAAAGGAATATTTATTTTATTATGTATTAAATGAATAAAATTTCACTCAATCATAAACCCTTAATATTTTAAATCAAAATTTATATGATTCAAATTTTATTTTTGAAAATTTTTATTTTCATGAGAATGATAATTCAATTTAAATAAATGATTTCCAATGTGAAAAGGGTATTTCTTGTGAAATTTCATAATGAAATATTTATTGTATTTATATTCCTTAACGACATCACCGTTATATTTTAAATATGTTCAAATGTGTATTTTTTTGTTAATACCATCCATAATTTTTTATGAATGGTTTATGATCATTTTGACATGGGGATGTACAATTTTATTACCATTCACAATATTAATATAAATGGTTTGTGAATATGTTTTTTTGGATTGGGTAATGATTTAAAATTTACTATACTAGTTTTTAAATATTAATTTTCATGCTTATTATGTTTCACTGCTTTAATATTAGCATTTCATTAAACTTATTATATTATTGGAAGGCCCCCTATAGCACCTATATGGATCGGTACATCTCATGAGAACAACTAGTTTGGGTCTTTGGATGAGTCCATACACATTTATATAATATAACATGGCATGGGACCTTGAAGTTATTGTTATGATGTCTGATATTATTAATTTTTTCATTATGATATTACTAATTCGAGCTCCAAGTGGTTTTTTAGTTTGAATAACCATGGTTATGTTTCAAGCTAATGTGATTATTTATGTTGAATTATTTAATCATCATCTATTCCTAACAAAATATTAATTGTATTCAAGTAATTGATTCAATGGGATGTGTTTTAGTTGTTTACCATTACATATGGTTACTTATTTAAACAACGTATCTTATGTTCCCTACATTTCCTTATTCATAATTTGAGATCACATCTTTATTATTTAGTATTTCCCTAGGAAGTTAGGATATGGTTTATGATTGATATTTAGGGATGTCATAGAGGAAATAATTGTATAATCATATAAATATTAGGGAAAAATTTAATTTTTCTATTAAAATGTTATATTCTGGTATGTATTATTTTTACAAAGACTTATAATCTATTCAGTGATTTAAGATCTCATTCCTTATATCATATGAAAGTTTAATATAGTAACCACCAACTCTATTCTACTATGGTCAAGAAATTTAAAGTTGGTATTAGAGAAATTTTAATAGAAACCATGGTTACTAAATTTAAGAAAACATATATTAGTGAGAATAATCATAAACTTTATTTTTAATGTATATATAGAAGAACAACCTAGTGTTTTGGTGAGGAATTGATTATTTGTTTTTTCATTGAAATACATCCTTCATTTTATAATAAATGTGGATGGGGTTTTGTAAAATATTTACCTATGGGTAGTAACCCCCAAAGAAGGACTGATGGGATTCACATGATAATTACTTGGTAAATGAAAATGGGGAATATTGTGCACCTGGTTTGACACTCCATAGGGATATGAAATGATTAATTCACATTTTTTCAATAATCCATTACGAAGGATTTGAATACATGATATCAATAAACAACTGAGGATAAAAATAATGTGTTATATATTGAAAAACAATCATGATTTTTATATACTATAAATGATTATGTGATTTCCCACTATGATTATTGTTGCTCATACTATGATTTTTTGTTTTAGACAATGGATGGAACCAGGATGAATCATATTAACATGGATTGTGATAGAAAATTCATTGATTATGAAACATAAATATGGATAATGACTAGAGATAAAGATATGGTGATTATGCATAATCAGTTTTCGTGATATAGGACTAACAACTTCAGAATTAACCAACTCTCAGACTAATAAAAGAAGAGAATAATGGAGTCTATTAGGAGTTTGAATGGAAGAGATAAGGGAGAAACAAAGGCCCAATTTCATTCAATTTACGGATGTGGAAAGATACACCTAATGTAATTTATAAAAGGAACCTAAATTTTTTTTAGGTGTATAAAATAATGGTATAGGTAAATTATTAACCATGGAAAAGTGAGGAGATAAAAGGACATAAATAAATTTCATCATAGAGATCTTTTTATATTTCATTTACATAAATGTGTGTAACATGAGAATTTAATAAGTTAGTATCCACTTATTAAGGATGAATCCTAGAACACAGAAGAAACTATGTTATACAAATCATTGGACTAAATGTTTTTAGCTAATTATATTTTGGAAATTAATGAACAATGTTGTACCTATATTTTTACCATAGGTATTTAGGGTAAAATAATCATGAAACATCTAAGGATTTTTTTAAATTTCTGAAGAATATATGTCTTTATAGACCTAATATCAATAGAAACTAAAATGATTTTATGATTTTAATCTTTATCATAAGTTCATGTTCTAAAAAACCCATTTTTGGGTCTTTATGATAGGAATTGTTTGGGTTTAGTGATATTTTTGGAGAGATATATTGAAATAAAACCCATTGTCTTAGATTATATTTTAATAAAAAAATTATTTATAGAATAATTCCTTTATAATTTGTGAACATAAGTCAAAAGGTATTAGTATCATTTTGGGTTCATATTATCTTTTAAACTGATGTTATTATGGTTTTTAATGATTTTAAAAGTAATAGTAATTATATTAATATATTATTTTTAAAAAGAAAAAACACATATCGAGTGAGAACATGTCTCATATCACAAGGATTCATGGCTTTAAATCATATCCTAAGTGTGATTTTCTTCAAAATCCTACAAATATCCTATCTGATGTCCTAGTTTATATGAAATTTTTTTTTCAATATTTTTGACTGAAAAATATTAAGCTGATACTTTTTCTTTGAATTTATGATGGATAATTAATAAACTCCATATTGGGTTAAAATATATGAATTCACTAATATCAATAGAAAGGATAATTTGGGAATAATTTTATTTCGTTTTTACATAATTGAGATGATGTATTTTTATGATAGAAACTATTTGAAGGGGTTAATTTGATCTTTGAGTTTTACTATTGACATCCAGAGATTAATGTATTATATTGGATAACACGTGACAACCATTTTGGTTTTGGAAAAAAATTTATAGAAATACTAAATAAAATGTTACTTAGTTATAGATCTTATGACATGTTAAAAGTAAATTTTTGTGCTCTATTCATTAAAATTATAAATTTCATACCCTTTGTTTAGAGAAAAAAATGATATTGTATGAGAAATTTATTAAAGGAAGAAATTAAACTTGTCAAGTAAATATTTTGGATTTTATTATTGGTTTACAAAACAATGTAATTCCTCAACTCTTCGAAAAGGATCTTGAAACAACAATGTTTTCTGACTAAATTAACTTATAAAGAACCAATGTTATTTTCACTATTTATATATTTATGGTTTATTGGTCACTAACAATATATTAATAATACAATTTCTTTAAAACAACAATCTATATCACTTTCTAAAATTATTTATAATTTTCTTACATGTTTATGTCTTCACATCCCATAAATGTTATCTCATTTTGAAACCTAGTTATGAGTTACTCTAGATGATATTTTTAAATCCATTTATATATTATCAAGAATAATTTTTATTCCCCATTTTAGAATATAGTTTTTTCCATAGTTTTATTTCCAAATTTAAAACCCATGATTACGGATATCAAGTTTAATATGTAATGATGAAATTTATTAATTGTGGGGAGAAATTAGCACCCTGAGATTTTAAAAGAGTAACCTCATGTTAGATATAATATATGATAAAAAATAATGATAATAAAATATAATGTTACACCATAATGAATTATGATATATTTCTCTTTATATAAATTAAATTTCTTCAGTAGCTTACGGAATACGCATCCCTGAGTCTGAATGCACATAATATAAAATACCATTGTAGCCAAGTTGTTAAATTAGCAGGTATGAGTATAAATAAATAAATTATTAAAATTAAATGTTTTATACATCTATAAAATATATTCTTGGTTTATAAATTATTTATAAATTAAATAGGATCCATTGAAATAAAAATGATGTTTTTTTTCTGAAAATATCAAATTTTATAATGGGTTGTTTAGTCACACTTTGTGCACATAAATTATAATTAATATATTCCAATTTTAGAATTTTAATTTTTTTAAAAATTATTTCATTTTTAAAATCCAAAATCATAATTTACTTAGTGTTGAATTTTTGAATTTTTCATAACAATGTTATTTTTTAGTAAGTAGTGAAAAATATGGATTTTTGTTAAACTATAAATAAATTCTGTTATTTAAATGACCCATTATAATTTTATTTTTATTTAAATTCAGAGAAGTATTATTTGGTTATACATAATCGAATTACTTACCTTCTAATAATGATTATACTTAATTTTATTAAAACATTTCTATAGAAAAACATTTTTTTTAAAACTATTTTAATGTGCATAATTTTCCCCCATTTTAGTTAAAAAAATTTACTATTAATGAAAATTTAATTAAATAAATTATATATATTATACATATAAATTTTAATTTTAAATTTATATAATGATTATTAATATTTATAGAGTTTATATAAGATAATATTTTCTTTGAAAAATATTTTTAATGAAAACAGAATTTTCATCTAGTCTATGGGATTAATTTTAAATTAAATAATGCCCCTTATGTTAATTGAATTTAGAATATTGGAACTAATAATTTTAATAAGAATAATTAATAAAATGTAATAAGATAAAAATCATTTCATACCATATTAAATAGTAAACATAATAAAAATTAATTGTAGTTGTCAAGTTAAAAACGGGTTTTCTAGGGAATCACTAGGGAGATATGGGTCATAATGACCAAGAAACTTTTCCAATACCCATTTGTATTGAAAAAAACATACTTTCAATTTTTTTTAAAAAAAAATTATATGTCTTTCCTCTACCTAACTAATAAAATTCGACTCCTTATGATATCTTATTCAAATTTACAAAACAATATGGTTCATCCATGAAAAGAAAAAATACCAAAAATTAATCCTCTATAATTATACTTGACAAATTATTTTTATCTAAAATAAATCCTAGGAAATATTTGGGTGAAAACCTAAATAAGATCCCCAATGAAGAGGAAAAATTCCTAAACAAGCTTTTCATTTTTATTTCTCCTTATGAATCCTTAAATTTTTATCCAATCATGATAATATAATAAAAATAGTATATGAAATATAAATTTATTTTAATTTGATAATATCATGACATAAATAAACCTCCTCTTCCATCAAGTGATAAATGATATAATATCCCATAATTTCTGGATAATTTTTTTATATAGAGTTATTTCAAGACCACAAAATCTGACGGAGCGTCATTTCATGGCTCGGAGTTCCTAAAATGATCTGTTGAAAAATGTTTAGTTTCGAAATAGTGCACTCGAGTGGATTTCATTAAAAATTGAATAACCCTTAAACGGATGACCAGATCATAGATCTGATGGAACCA
This sequence comes from Viscum album, assembly GCA_963277665.1. Lineage (NCBI taxonomy): Eukaryota > Viridiplantae > Streptophyta > Magnoliopsida > Santalales > Viscaceae > Viscum > Viscum album. Next base: position 169,612 of record CAUJRU010000300.1, on the reverse strand, counting down.
TTGTGTTCAGGATTGCGGGTTTACCCTAGGCGTGAAAAAATTTTATTTAGTGCTTGCCTCTAGTGGGAAAACCAGAAAATGTTATATCCATAATTAAAATAAATAAATAAAATTATTTTATTTTTAAAATGATTATAACTCACGAACGGTAACTCGGATTGAAAATATGAGTCCACCTCGGAACTCGTGAGGCAATTGATTCCATAGGCTGAAACTAACATTGGCTAGTGTGGGCCACCAGTGAAAGATAATTTTTTGGCCGTGAATAAAATAATTAACTGACACTTATTTTATTATAAAATAAAAAACTTCTATATGGTAACTCGGGATGAAAATCTGAGAGTACCGTTGAGCTTGTGAGGGCGTTTTCTCTTTAGGAAGAGCCTACCCCCAAAAAGCGCAAGTCAAGGGTAACTATTAATAATTTTATAATCTTTTTTCCAAGTATGTTCATTAAATGCACTAGTGATGTTTGTTAAATTTTGAACTAGTGCTCAAATTAAAAATATGAGGGCACTGTTGAATCCATAGTGTCATATTCTCATAAGGGAGGCTTCACATCGACCGTAGTAGGTCTAGGGAAAATGATAGATTTTGGGACATTTAACAAAATAACGTTGTTATTTTTTTCTCTTAATTCTATTCTTCCAATGGAAATGCGGCAATGTCGGGACAAGTAGCGTGTCAAGCCATTAAAAGGCTTGACTCCTCAAATCCTTTATAACATCGCTGTTAGAATTACGACGGTTCTTATTAAATGAACCCTCATTAATTTCACGGGCATTGATCACTCCCCACATCCCTATTTATATGAAGATTAGTGCGAGGTATTGGCACAGCTTCACAAAGAGACAATGTTCTGATAAAGTGTTGTGATGCCAATCACATGGGGCACGGAGCTAGTTCTATTGGGGAGTGATGAGTGACACAAAATCACAAACCGATGGATGATGTTTTAACTGCAACATTGGCGGCTTGTTGCAGGAATGATGAACGCTGACTCTCCCTCAATGATGAATGTTTTCCAATGATCTTAAGGTTGGGGTCCATTTTGAAATCTGTCTATGATTAATTAAATCCTATTCTTCTTGCTATCACCTAAACATGGAGGGTACGGGCCAAACGAACAAGGCCCGGACCCTCCGCCGCTTCATTATTGATATGAACATCGGGGAAAAAATTTATAAATTGACAGCAACACAAAATAGTGGGTCACACTATTACAACAGCATCGTAGGAGATCCATAGGCAATGACAGCACCAAGAATGGACATTGGAGGACGTTCAGTGACCAGTAGAATAAATCTTCGGCGCACCATATCGGTGGAAACTGGCGGTGGCCGAAGTAGTCCTATGAAAACAGGTGATTAGTAGTGGAAGTGGGTGCGCGACGACATGCCGTGACAGCCAAGGGTGGCCGGCCCGAGCTGGGAGCGCGGCCGGTGGAAGCGAACGTGGTCGGAAGGGGTCGTGTGGCCTGCGCCCTGCCATGTTGGAGACACCTAGTAGGACAAATGGATAACCTGTTCTTTGCAGCGGGGAAACACCCCTCCGGCTGGAGAACAACCACAGAAGCTCAGGGCCAGCGGGGTGAAACGGTTTGCCTCCGGGCGGACCGAGTCGGCACAGGGCGGACAATCATGCTAGACACGCAGCGCTGCGTGCCGGACCTGGCCAGCGTGCTAGCCCAATAGAGGCTTGGAACCATGAACGAAAATAGGATGACCCCGATGGTCTAGACCTGGTAAACTGTGCAAAAAATTAGTGGTCAAGACCTGTGTGGGGTCAGGTGGACCCTGAGACCCATTGCCTCAGGTCGGCAAGACCGACTCAGACCGGGCGTAGACCCAACCGGTCCCCGAATAAAGAAACACATGTAACTGACAAAATAGGTGTCTGTTCGACACACGTTTAGAGGAGTTTGGATCCATTTTGAGAAGCAGTCCCTTTTACATATCCAGGCGGTCCCGACTGAGCTGGGCCAGACCAAGTTGCGACTAGCCCCGTTTCACAGAACGGGGTTAATCTAGCAGACAGGGTGTTCGTTTGACGATTCATCTACGGTGTAGAAACCCTTAGGAAAATATGGTCCGTTTGGTATTACTCCACTTGAGTTTGGGGGAATGTTTCAGTGTGGCTATCTTGGATCAATCCTGAATCCAACTAGGCCCATGAAACTAAAACTCTTAGAGGTCACAGACCGGGCGTTTGATTGATGCATCGTCAGTCGCGTTGGAACCCTTATGAAATGGTGGTCCTTAATGATACTTATTCATGTATCTTCTTGGATATTGAGTTATGACAAACGGATTAATGAGAAGTCATTAATGATACTTATTCATGGAGCTTCTTGTAGATTGAGGTATGACTGAGCGATCTTATGTGGGACAACACCGATCCTATGTGGGTGAGATGTTGTGTGGGTTATTCCTCAGAAATCCTCTCTGGTTCCGTGCATATCGATCCTCTCTAGGTTAGATCCATTGTGGGTCAACGCTCATTGATCATGTGTAGGTCATCTCATTCCGATCTTTTCTAGGTCATATCATGTGTGGGTATACGGGGGTTAGATAATAATCGACTCATGGTAGGTCGGATCCTATGTGGATCGTTACGGGGGTAGGTAACTATCGATCATGTGTGGGATAGACATCTTATGTTCATTAGTTGTGCCTCGTGATAGAATAAGATGTTCTAGTTTCACGATTATTCATATGTACTACAATACTTCACTAATACCTAGTGTGAACTGAGTCTTTTACCTTCGTGGGGATGCCTATGTGGTACTATTACATTAATGTTCTTATTTTTCTGGTTATGGATATGTGGTAATTTTACCTTCTCGGTGTTATCTGAATGGTGATACTTGTGTGGTACTTTTACCTTTGTGGTGTTATCTTCGTGGGGATACTTGTGTGGTACATTTACCTTCGTGGTGTTATATTCGAGGTGATACTTGTGTTGTAATTTTACCTTTGTTAGGTTACCTTTGGTTGTTACCTTTGTAGTATTCATCCCTCATATATGAGACAAGTTTATCTTGATTACTTATATATATGTATGGGCATATACCTAAGTAGAGTTTTTGACTATTCTGTGCATTGTGGTTTAGGTATTTCTTTGTAATTTTTCCTTTATAGGACTCTGGGAGATCTTCAGGGTTCTTGGGGTTCCTACTGAGTATCGTTATACTCACCCCTATAGGGGCTTCACCCGCGCCTTATTATGTCTTGTGCCGATGACGGACAACTTTGATCGAAGCTGAGGGATCCAGGAATGGATGACGCTCAGAGGTGGACCACAGGGCATGGCGTGACAGAGGACTACAAATTGTGACCTATATCTACCCTTTAGGTAGGATTCTCAGAGTACATTCTAGTAGTTATTATTACTTTTTCATTTGTAGATGTACTTTACTATTGGGCTTGTATTCCATCTCTTTACATTCAGCACACTTTTTACTACAACAATTTACCTCATGGTTTCCACTTGTTGTGTTCTTGGATTTTGTGTTTTTACAGGTTTCTGTTATGGGATATGCCTTTCTGGTGCTATTCTCCAACCCCTGGACTATTGAAGGCAGGCATGGGGTAGTCATAGTATGGGCCCCAGGGGACCGTCCATGACAATGTTGTATCGGAGGAGTATGTTCTACCAAAAAACAAGGACTCTGATCTTCTCTACATAGCAATAGTGTTAACTGTTACGAGTGTGGTTTTCAGTTTGGGGAATAAAGTTTTGGGTTGGTTGATGAGGTATCTATACACTAAGACCATGAATTCTGATTTCCAACTTAGTGCATGAAAACACTGATTGTCTGTGATTTTTTACAAAAAAATATATTTTGATCTCTTTCAGTCTACCCACTCGGTATAACTTATTCAGTATGGTGCACGTATTCTTATCAGGATGATTCCATATAGAGAACCTACTAGGATTCCCAAGAGAGTACATGATAATGGCCCACCAAGTGATGAGACTTCAATAAAGGGCCCTCTTACTGTTTTAGCACCTTTGGGTGGTGCACCAGTAGAACCACCACCCATTGAGAAGTAGATTCTACCAATGGACCATTCATGCTGACTAAGTGTGTTTCAAGAGTTACGGTAGTAGAGGCCTCCAAGGTTTTGAGCCAAGATAGATACCCATGTAGCTGATAAATTGCTGGAGGTTGTGGGTAATGTTTTCTGCCTAGTTGAGGCACCAGTAGATTAGATGGCGATCCTTGATACTAGTATTTATTACTATGTGACCATGAGGATGGTTCGCATATTGATGAGGATTAGGTACATGGACCGTTTCTCGAGATGGTACCATCAGGTAGTGTGCCAGTTATATCAATGCCCTTCGGTCAGAAGTTACAACCAGTGGTACCGGTAGAGGACACCCATAGGCTTAGTGCCTTACATGTGCTTCAAAATCAGATACCCATCAGGTTCTGAGGTGATCATGACTCACAGGTGGCTAAGAAATGTCTTCAGGATGTTTCTGAGTATCCATCTATCTGGGGCACCATTCGTACTGATGGAGGTCTAAGTAGAAAGAATTTTATGTGGCTCTGTAGGATGATGAGAGGGTTTGGATTACCCTGATCTTGAGATGAGGTGACTTTTCAGTAGATATGATTGGGAACCATCCTTAGAGTATGGGTCTCTTTCCATAAGAATCTAAAATGTGAGTGTTCTATAGATATTATACAACTTTAGCCGGATCACATGTTCGTAGATGAGTATTCCATGTGACGTACTGACCATCCCAGGTACTGAATGAATATAGTACAGTCAGTGCTTTAAGGATTGGACCTCCGAGCGAGGTGTATTTAGGGACGTCCGAGCCAGCACAATTCCCCTACATAGTCATACTTGTGTTAGGGTGATAGAGAGAATGTTTGTGTAATAATGTTCTTTGATTGAGCAGATACAGGCAATGAATGTTAGTAGTGGGAAAGCAAGAAAACAGACATCAGTCTCAGAGACTTGGGTATGTAAAATGTTTTTGGAAGTGGAAGTGATAGGGACAGATGAATCTGCAGGGCAGTAGATGCGGATGTAGATCTTGGAGAGCAGCATGAGGTGGTATATATTTTGACATGTTACAACCACAAATCCAATGTGGTCTCTACCAGGCTCAGGGAGCTGGAGGACATGGGAAGGGAGTAGCTTCAAGCGGACAAGGTGTGTGACCCAAGGTCTCTAAGAATGATTCGAGGTACAGTCTGTGTCTACTACTAGGTTAGTATTAATAGATATAGGTACCAATCATTCCTTCCTACCACGAATCTTGTTTAAGACCTAGAGATTCTAATTAAATCAATGACTTGACCCTTACGTTTTGAGATTCCTTTGGGAGGAGACTCAATAATCACAGTTATGTTGACAGTGTGATATGGCTCTTGAGATGACTGTTTTGTTTGGAACCTCTTGGTGTCAGTGTCATGTCCATACAACATTAGTGTGGGGATGGAATGGACATCCACATTTCACCCTCATATTGACTATTTTAGGAAAAAGGAAGTAGTATATCTACATCATTGGAATTGGATTTACCTTGGTCAGTGAAAAAGGAATCCCATGCAACACAGGATAAAATCATGCATTGGAGGGTGAAGCAGATCACTCTTGAGTCTTCTAGCCATACCCTTGTGGAAGAAGATGTTTTGAGTTTTTTTTATTTCTCTATAGTAGTGGCAGAGTGTGGGGTCATATTTTCAAATGATGTTTCCTGGATTACCTCTCTGAAGGGAGAGGGAATTATGCTTTGGCTGGGTACTACCAGAGTTTTTCACCTAATTTATCCAGGGTAGTGACACCCTTTTCAGCTTGGATGAAGAAGGGGGATCCTTTCTTGTGGATGGAGAAGTGTCAGCAATGCTTTCGGGATCAAAGATAGAGACTGACGAGTGCTCCCATCTTGAGGCTACTAGGAGAGATCATTAGATATGTAGACTACTATGATGCATCAATGAACAGACTAGGTTGTTTACTGATATAGGAGAATGAAGCGATATCTTACTGATCACAAAATTTGAGATAACACAAGATGAACTAATCTACCCATGACCTAGAGTTAGCAGAAATGGTATTGGCGATGAATACGTGGTGGCACAACGTGATGGGTGAAGATTTTACAGTAACATTGATCACAAGAGTCTCAGGTATAGATTTCCACATGTGGACCTGAACCTGAGACAGTGATGATGGCTATAGTTTCTCCAGGACTATTACTTTTATATAGTCTATACACTTGGGAAGGGGAACATGGTAGCAAACCCACTAAGTATAAGGTATGGTCTACATCTAATGAGTGGGGAATCAGAAAAAATAGTAATGTTGTAGATATCCTTCATAGATAATGACGGAGCATCGCACATCCAATCTATAACTGTAACACCCCCAAATCTTTAGCGAGTTCAGGAGGCATAGATTGTTACATTGATTGCATGGCCCGACGTGCTCAGATATCCTCAGGACGACCTTCTGAAGGATTTCATAAACGAGGGAAGCATTTCATTCTCTTTAGAGGATGTAAAACGGTACTAGTTACTCTTTGAGAGGAGATGTTGAGGGAGTTCCATACATCCCCTTTAACGGAAAATCCTGGATAAAGACCATGTCTTCCTACGTGTCTCACCTCATTGAGGGTTGCGAAGGTTTGGATGGGGCACCAAATTTATCTGAGGCTGATCGGACCATTCCAATTTTTAAATAGAGTTGGTGAGGAGGCATACCATCTAACTCTTCCCCCACATATGCACCAGGTGCATACTGTTTCCCATGTTCCTCAGCAGAGAAGATACAAGCATAATTCGTCGTACACTATTTAATGCGGCGAGTTGAACTTGACGATGTGTCAACGTTTATGATGTTCTTGATGGAGATAGAGGATCAATAGTAGTGAGTACTTCATGGATGTTGGATCCCTCTGGTGTGAGTTTGGTGGCAGCATGGGAACCTCCAAGAGATCACATGGGAGCGGCAGGATGAGATTTTTTCTTAGTACCCTCTTTTGTTTTGTTTTCCTTGTTTGGGCTTTCGAGGACATAAATCCATAAGTTTGGGAAAATGTAATGTCCCGTAATTTTTGTATAATTTTTTATTTATATGGAATTAATTCAAGACTACAAAATATGATGATGTATAATTTCGAGGCTCGGAGAAATTTTAATGATCCGTCAAAAAATGTTAAGTTTAAAAATAGCACGAGTGAGTGGTTTTCCTTAAAAAGTGTAAAAACTATTAAATAGATTCCGAGTTCAAAAATCTGATGGAACCGATGTGTTCAAGATAGTGGGTTTACCCTAAGCATGCCATATGTTTAGTCGGCATAGGCTTATAGTGGGAAAACCCAAAAATGGCATAACAGTAAATAAAATATTTAAATAAAATTATTTTATTTTTCAAATTCTTATAAATCATGAATCGTAACTCGGATTGAAAATCTGAGACCACCACTGAATTCATGATGGAATTGTTTCCTATGGATGATGGTAAAATTGGACGGTGCGCACCACCAGTGAATGTTTGTTATTTTATGTGAACAAAATAATTAAGAGACAATGATTTTATTTTAGAATACATAACTTCTAAATGGTTACTCGAATAGAAAATACGAGACTACCGTTGAGCTCATGAGGGCATTTTCTCCTTAAGCAGAGCCTAACCTCAACAGGCACAAGTCGAGGGTGACTGTTAATAATTATCTGAAATGTTTTATGGGTTCATTCAGTAAACGTTCAAGGAACCATTTTCTATCTTTTGAACTGGTGCTCAGATTAAAAATCTAACTGATCCATTGAATCGATAGTGCCATGATCCTCTTTAGGGGTTATTGAATTCGACTGTAGTTGTTCTAGAGAAAAATCTAGATTTTGGGATATTTTAAAAAATTATAAAATAATGTACTTATTTTATTTCTCTCATTTCTATTCCTCCAACGCACAAGCAGTATTGACAGTACTAACGACATGTCAAGCCATTAAATGGCTTGAATCCTCAAATCCTTTGTAATAAGGCCATTATAATTATGAAGGTTCTCATTAAATAAACCCATATTAATTCCATGGTTGTTACGCACTCTCCCACACTCCTATTTCTATGGATATTGGGGAGAGTTATTAGCATGACTTCACCAAGAGACGATGTTCTGATAATGTTATGCGACACAAATCACATAGAGGACAAATCTGGTTTCAGCAGGCGGTGATGAGCGACACTGAATCACAAACTGACGGATAACGTTTGAATGACAATGTTGGAAGCTTTTTGCGGGAATGATGAATGTCGACTCTCCCTCAATCATGGTGGTTCTCCAATGATCTTTAGGTAGGGGTCTATTTTCAAATTTACCTTTGATAAATTAAATTCTCTTATTCTTGCAATCGATTTAACGTGAAGGTTGTGGGCCAAATGTACAAGGCCCAGACCCTTCACTTCTTCTTCCTTGATGTGAACTTTAGGAAAAAAAATCCATATCGATGGAAACACGAAATAGAAGGTTACTCTATGAAATTGTAATTGTGGAAGAGTCTATGGCCTAGACGACACCATGAACGGAAACCAGAGCATGCTCGGTGACCCGTGGAAGAAATCGACGGTGCGACATGTTGGTGGCGGCTTACGGTGGTTAGAGGTTACCCGAAATAACAGACTGTGGGTAGTCGAAGGTGGCACACGACGTGGTGCTACAACGGCCAGGTTTAGCTTGCCCGAGAAAGTCGCACCTCCAGTGGAAGTGGCCAGGGTTGTAAGTGGTGGTGCGGCCCGCGCTGTGCGGCATTGGTGACACCCGAATGGACAAACAGTTGATTGATTAATTGTGCTGAGGTAGAACCCCACCAGCTAGCCAATGATCCTACAAAGCGCGAGGCCAACAGATCCAAATGGTCCACCTCAGGGCGGACCAAACAGGCTCAGGATAGACCTACCTAGTAGGACGGAACCAATAATAGGTCGTGCCAGACCCACAGCATGGCAGGCCAGCGTGGGTAGGCAGAGCCCCACCTGGCTGGTCAGGCCAACTATGGCCCAGACCCACAAGATGAACCGATGTGGACCCTGTAAACCTAGACGAACCTTAGTGGGCTAGACCCGAGCGGGGTATGGTGGACCCTGCGACCCGTTGCATCAGGCCGGCCTGCCCGAGTCGGACCTGGTCCAGACCCAACCGGTCCCCGAATAAAGAAACTCTCATAACTAAAAAAATGGGTGTCTTTTCAACAAGCCATCAGTGGTGTTTGGATCCATTTTGGGAAGAGGTCCCTTTGACGTCTCACTACAGGCCCGACTGAGCGGTGCCGAACCGAGGTGCCACCACCCTTGTTTCACTGAAAGAGATGTAACTAGCAGTCCAGGTTTCTATTTGAAAAACAGTCCATGGCACCAAAACACATAGGACGAGGTGGTCCTTTTGGTATTACACCAATTGATATTTAGTTAAATTTGGAGTGCATCCAGGTTGGATTGAAACCAAATCCAACCGGACCCTCGGAACTAAAGTGCTTTTAGGTCACAGACCGGGTGTCTGATTGATGTGCCTTCTGTCACGTTGCAACCCTTATGACATTATGGTCCTTTGTGATACTAATATCATAGAGAATTATGGAGGTGAAGGTATGACTTATTCCTTGATATGTTGTTCTCCTAGAATCAAGCATTCTTGGAGTGGGAATATAGTGGCTGGTAGTGAGGCAGTGGTTAGAGACAGATCATACGGAGGTTAGCACCGAGCGATCAGGTGTGTATCAGCACCGATCCTATGTCGGTCAGATCTTGTGTGGGTCAGATCTTGTGTGTGTCATCACTCAATGATCTTATGTCGGTTAGCACATACTGATCCTATGTGGGTCAGAACCTGTGTGGGTCGGCGCTCAGTGATCCTGTGTAGGTCAGCGCATACTGATCCTGTGTGGGTCAGATCCTATGTGGGTTAGTGGGGGTTAGTAACCTATCAACACTAGGAGGTTTAGATCCCATTTCGATCATTGCGGTTGTTAGTACCTATCAATCCTGTGTGGTTCATACTCCGTATGTTTAGCAATAGTGCCTCTTATCAGAATAAGATGATCTAGCGTCGTGACTAATCATTTTTACTTCTATACTTCACTAATACATGGTATGAGCTAATTATTTTACCTTCGTGGTGATTCTTGTGTGGTACTTTTACCTTCATACTTTTATCTTCATGGTGATCCATGTGTGGTACTTTTACCTTCATGGTGTTATCTTCATGGTGATACCTATGTGGTACTTTTACCTTCGTGGTGTTATTTTCGTGGGGATACATATATTGTACTTTTACCATCGTGGTGTTATCATTGTGGAGATACTAGTATGGTATTTTTACCTTCGTGGTGTTAACCATTTATTATTATTCTCTCATGTATGATATAATTGTATCCTGAAAACTTATGTATATGAATGGTCATATACTGAAGTAGAGTTGTTGACTTCTCTGTGCTTTGTGGTTGTGGTCTTGCTTTGTGAATTTTTTTTGTGGAACTCTAGGAGACCATCGGGGGTCTCAGGGTACCTACTGAGTATCATTATACTCACCCCTAGATGGGATTCTCCCACACCATGTTGTTTCTTGTGAAGATGATTGACAACATTCATCAAAGCTAAGAAATCCACGACTGGACAACGCTCAGAGGTGGACCACATGGCGTGACGTGACACAAGACTATTGATCGTGACATGTACATAAACATTAGGTAGGATTATTAGTAGACATTTCAGGATCTGTTTTCCCTATTCAAGTTGTACTACTACTTTCAATTTGGGCTTGTATTCTGGCCTATTTACATTCTGCACACTTTTTACTAAAGTATTTTCCATCGTGGTTGCCTTTTATTGTGTTCTTGGATTGTGTGTTTTATAGGTTTAAATAAAACTCCTTCCCATTAAGGTATATGCCTTTTTGATTCTTGTCACCAGCCCCTGGAATATGGAAGGAGGGTTTGGGGTAGTCATGGAACAGGCCCTGGGAGACTGGTCGTGACAAATGAAACCGACAATCATGCGTACGGTGGATATCTGTCTTGAAAATGGGTGTTGTTCGTATTCAAACACCACATTCCAAGGATATATATAAGGATAAATTTAACATAACTATAACATATTTATGAAATTATTTTAATATTAGGATTATTATAAATTATATATCATCGTAATGGTCATTTGTCGGGGATATGATAATGTCACTCCTCGGTAAAATGAACTAATGCCTCTTGAGGTGTTGCGATTCGTTTTTATCAAAGGCATTACATTGAAGGTATTAAGGATAATGTTAATGAATATATGAGATATTTATGACCCAACCATTTTTCTATTAATATAAGATCACTTATAATATATTACCATTCTATCTATTGGATATCTGTAATGCCACTCCTGTGAACATGCAAACTACCATCTTCCCGTAGAGATGTGTAATTTTTTCCATTTTATTTTTACATGGATGTTAATTGGGATGTATTTGAATGATATAAATTATATATATGATAGAATAATTATATATAGTGGTTAATGAATATTTTTTTTACTTTCAATCAATCCTTCGAGAAAAACAGATTCATTCTTATTTGTATATATAACCTACTGTCTCCTTAAATGATGTAATACATTTTCTATCTCTATATTTTATAAATTACTCTAAATAAATATATAATGAATATATAAGATATTGATATCATATTTAATATTATATAGATTATGTAACCCTTATCAATATAAAAGGATAGAAAGTTCGAAACCAAAATATACACGACAAATGAACAATTATCGCCCAAAATAGTAATTTTAACAAAGAATTGGTAATAAACAGGTCATAAAAGTCTATTTGAAAATATTATATTGTATTAAATATATTATTATGGTTCTCTAATAGATTTATAATAAACTTATATATATTATAATCTATTTTTTACATAAAAAATTGAATTCTAACCTAATGTAAGGGTTTCTCGTCTCACTTTTACTTCCATGGGATGTGTGCAACATTCACCACGTAGTTATTTTATATAGTTTTTATAGTTACCATTTTAATTAGTTATATCTTGATTATATTTATATTAATTGAATTTAATGTTTCAAATGATGTTATTTCTTTCATTAGATGCATGATTTAAACATTAAAAAAGTGGTCAGTGTGTGTTTCACAATCTCATCATTATTTAAGATTGATTGTGATTATGTATCCCTTGGGGAATTTTATGATACATATATCATACAAAATATTTTTTTATTATCCCTTACTTATTTAGGAATATTTTTAAACATGAGTTCCATTTTTCTCAATTTGGTACTTCAAACGACTAAGAAGTTTTTTTAAGGAAACATGATATCATTTCTATGTTTGGTTAAAAAATGTTTTTCATACAAATCCATCTTTTCTAAAAATGTTTTCAAATTTTTTTGTAAAACTATATAGTTGATTTATTAAATTCATTTATACCAATTTTTAGTTTTTTAAAAAACTTTTTTAAATGAGTTTTCAGGTCAATATCCAATTAAGGAATGTTTTGGCAATTATTGAAAATTTGAATTAAATATTTTTCTTAATATCTATGGAAGGAATAAAGTTTACTGCCATTATTAATACTCAATGTTTTAAATATTACATTATATGTTTCTAATTTTATTTTATTTTTGTGAAATTTATTTTCAAAATTGTTTGTGAACTATTATATCTATTGAAGATTGATTTTTAAAGTGAAAACATTTTTACATAAAAAATATTTTTAATGAAATTTTTATGGAATTTCTATTCATCATTGACAGGTTACATTTATTGTACCCATAATAAATTGGGGATATGTTCTATTGATACAATATTTATTATTTCTCTCAATGTTTTTTGAAAAGTTTCCATACGGATTTAAAAATTAATTACCATTTTCCATATTTATCATGATGTTTTATGATTATGTTTATTGGTTGAAGAAATTATTAAAATATTGTTCTCCATTTTTTAAATAATATTTTTTATTTTTATCATTTTACCCCTATAATATGAGGAATGAATTGGACATTGTATGTGCAGGGTAGGGATTGATATAGCCCCTCGATGAATCGATATATCTCATGTGACAAACTAGATTATGAATTTGGATGAATCCTCACACATTTAGATATGATGTCTTTGTACGAGACCATGAATTTTTATTTAAAATGTCTTCAATTATTAATTTCATAATTTTGATCTTATTAATTGATTTCCAATGTGATTATTCAATTAGTTATAGTATCCATGGTTATGATTCATTCCCATGCCATTATTTACATGGATTTATTTAATAATTATATATTCTTTACATTTTATTATTTATATTCATATTAATGATTTATTAGAATGTATGTTATTTAATTAAAATTCTATATTGATTATACCTTATTCGTGATAGATTCTACTGTATGCATACCTTTACTGGCCATGTGAGGTCACCCATTTCTTATGTTTCCTTTTTTAGTATACTTGGAAGTGTTTTATGATTGATATGCCGGAATATACTAAATGGATTAATGGTTTACTCCAATAAATTATATGTAATATATTTTGTTTTCCATTTTAATATGTGATTTAGGTATGTATCTTATTTACCAATACTACTAAACTATTATGTATTTTGGGATATTATACCTTTTATCTTATTCAATTGTAATAAATTAGTCACCGAATATGATAAACTTGGGTTAGGGTATTTATAAATAATATAAATAAATATATTTGATTAGTATAATACAATATTATTATAATCACTTATTTTCCATCAATAAATGAGTGTTAATATTGAATTTCATTATACTTGAAGCTATAAAATCACGATCTGATGGGTCAGAAAATTAAACCGAAGGATAAAAAGATAATCCTCTTATTATTAGACATCAACTAAAACATAAAAAACACAATGTAACAAAATGGATAAAACATTATATAATTAACACCCAAAATTCAATAGTGATACCCAAATTTTAGACTATTTCATTAAATAATTAACTATACATAAAATTATTTAGAATATTCTTGTATAATATTTTTATAAAAGAAAACATTATGGTTTTATCAAATATTATTCTATGATCGAATTGAAATTTATCTCCAAATAAACCAACATCTTTAAAAGCCTCATGCCAAAAAGGTATATTCCCTAATTATATAATATTCAATATATATTAATAATTTACATAAACAACTGGAATCACCACAAATCAATTGATAAATCATACATGTTTCCAAAAGATAGTTCAACTATTATTCATCAAATAAAATATCTTAATTATTGGTATACCTTAATCATATGAGGTTCCAAAAATCAAGATCTTATTCTAAAATAACAGTAATCACAAAATCACCAAATCACAATTCAATCCCATGGTTATATATACGATAAAAAATTTGTTCTAAAAATCAACATGATCATTATATTTAAAATAATTTAATTAAAAAACTGATTTCATACTAACTAGAACATCATATAGGCTAGTGGTAGGCCCTTCACTATTATTTCCCTTTGATTGTTAGTTTAAAACTTGTGTCTATGGTAGATGTGACTGGTTTCCAATATTCTAAAAATTTACAAATATAATTATTATAAAATTCGAAAAAATATTATGAACACCCAAAAAGATAATATTAATCCTCGTGGTTTGTATAACACCAACTAGTTATCAATACCTTTAAACATGTTTAGAAAAAAGAAAAAACTCAGTCTCCTTCAAATAACATTTTAAAAAGTTAAACATAGGGATACATATATGTAAAACACTTATCAAAACTCAATAAATATATCCAAAGAGTACTCCCATCACAAAAATAAACATCATAAGATTACAAAGGTATTTAATATTAGGATCATCATAAAATATACCACTAAATAAAAACTCTTGAATCCCAATATCTAGACACCATAATCAATCAACATTATTTGTAATCCATTTGCCATAATTTTACTTCTTATTCCTTAATAATTACTGCCTAAAATGGAAATCATGTCCACTGATTAAACAATTTTAAAAAATAATCCAAGAGGTAATACATACCTTTTATATGTAATTTTTAGTTTCCTCATATTCATAAAAATTGATTTAGGAATTATAATCATTTATCATCACATTTATTCTAATCTCATTTTAATATTTCCACCTATGAGATGTATTTTCAAAATTCACATACTCCCTATTTAAAACATTCAATTGATACCATGTGAAATTTTTTTTTTTTCTTCACTGAATTATGATTTTTTCCTAGGAATATCATTATATTTTTCCCACCTTTACCACATAAAAAACATCTTCCTGAACTTATTTGACCACATAATTTGTGATTATTCCCACATTGTTGTCACATAGTTTGTTGAATATTTTTGCATCTATTATTATAACCTAAAAATACATGGGTATTCATTACTCTATTATTTGGTGAATTATACAACTCACCAAGGTTAATGTTTCAAATCATAACTTATTATAGATGGTTAATAATTTCAATAATAGTTTTCAATAAATCTCTCATTTAGTTTGATTACACATTCAGAAAACCACCAAATTTTCAATCACAAATATTATTAATTTAGTTCATTCTAGATCCATCTATTTACTAAAACAAAAATGGTTAGTGTGAGTAGATCAAATAAACCATAATAAACCATATGATGTGGATGATGAATACTAACATAATGATAACCATTACAACCCCTACTCAAATATTTATATTTATCCAAAAAAACAATAATTTTCCTTATCATAGTAACATTTATGTCCATATAATATTTTATACTTCAGTTCAAATGACAACTTAACCTCTCTAAAAATATTAACCACCCTCTGATAACAACTATAAGGAATCATCCTTAAATATTATATAAACATTAGTTTGAATTCAAGAATTCATTCCCTTAAATTTATTGATCTTTTAAGGTATATTGTTCTTAAGAATTATTTCATAACTCATATATGATAATCCCACTTATTAAAAAGGTGTAAATTTTTATCAGTGGAAGTTTTTACCATATTAAAAGACATCAAAAGATAATAACATTTTTTTGATAAAAATATTTTTGAATTTTAATGTGGATTCTGACTTTCCTTAAACCCTATGAAAAGGTTTTTAGAAACATTGTATGTGAAAATAAATAAATAAGGGATATAAAATAAATAAATCAATTAGAATAGGTAAAAAATGAAAACTGATGAAAAACCTATTCTTCAAAACATAACATTTTACTAAAAAATGGAATCAATTTTCATTCAAATATATTATTTTATTTCCTTTGGAATACAATTATGACATTGAAAATCATTATAAAGAATTTATAATTCATGGCGTTTAATGTGTTAATCATCTTCATAGAACATTTGAAGATACCTTATAAATTGGAATAACAACGTAGAAAACATCTAATAAAATTATTTAGAAAAATCATCATTACCCAATGAATTGGAACACTATCTAGGTGAACCCTTTTTGTTAGTATGTTTGGCTCAATAGTGATCTGTAATGGGGATAAAGAAATCATATAAACAATTTTTAATGATAATAAAACAACTAAAATGATTTAATATTGAAAATGTTTACCATAAAGCACTTGAAAAACTCTTTTAAACTCCTTAGAAAAATTCTTTCTGATATCAAAATTCCCAATTCTTTATAACCCATTTTCAGTACTAAATTTCCAAAAATATTTCTCAATTCATTTACAACAACATGGTCATATGAGATAACTATTTTTAAAATAAATCTTCATAACATTCAAAACAAGGTTTAAAGTTAATGTGTCACATACATTGTGTCCACATCATCTTATACATTCATTATATTCTTGAATGATAATTATATTTAATTATTTATATACATAATAAATTTTTTCATTTTTATTACTCAATTAATTTTATGTCATACAATGTTAAAAAAATTAGTATATCATTTATTTATTTTTGTGATTTTTTATTGTATTGTCCTTCTAGGTCAAAAATGACTTTGGTAGGTTGGTTATGGTCAAAAACATAATTATATTAACATATAAATTATAATTAAAATGAAATATTTTTCATAATCATATTACACATATTATTTTAAAACCAACCATGAAATTTGATTATGAAAAATGAACAATGTTACAATCATGGAGATGGTACAACATACATATGCATGACTAACATTTCCATTTATCAATGATCATTTTGGAAAGAAGGTATGTAAAATATTATCTTCAATGAAAACAATTATCATAAATTCATTATTATTTAATTAAATGTAATCATATATATTATCCATGTTATGTGGTGAGAAAAAAATCGCATCGCTTCCCGGAAGCGACAGTCCACATGTGCGCATGGACTATGTTATAATTTTTCAGTGAATGGAAAGGTAAAAATTAAATGACATCTTATATTTTAAAAATTAAAAATATGTCATTAATATAATATATAATCTTTAATTAAACCATTTTAAATATTTTCGAGAGGTGATGGCCAAAAATGAATTACATCAATTTGCATGGGGGAAATCATCTATACACACAAATGAAGGTTTTGTTTCCTTTTTGACTAAAGATGAGTGGATGTAGTGTATTAAATTAACATAATAACATATAAATATTTTAGATATACTAATTTTATTATAAAACCATGTTTTTATAATATTACAACATGTTGGTGGAAGAAAAACAATAATGACGATTGGATAAGAACGATGTTGCTTCTTCAGACCAACTCATTATAATTAAAACAAAACACTTTCAAAATGGATTTATGATCAAAATAATGACTTTATGATTTGGGAATATAATTAAGGATTTTATTTGGGAAGTTATAATATGAACAAAAATACTTTGGAATTGTGAATAGTGGTGGATATGGGTGGTCTTTTATATGTGGGAGGAATTCACACTTAGAATTTTTGAAAATAAAAAGTTATACCCATGTTTTCCACATAAGAAAACTCTCAAAATGGAAATTTTTGGATAACATGATGAGATAATGTTTAATAATGTCCATAAAATATAACTAATACTAGCTTTAAGATCATATAGACACTTATTTTTTCAGTTCAAACCTCAGTAAACCCGTTTTTACCATAACCTGGGAAAACATTTTTACTATTTTCACTATTCATTATAAAAAAATTAGTTTTTATTATTATATTAAATAAATAAACATAATTAAAAATATTTAATCAACTTTACTATACTAAATTCACAGAATAAGAATAATTTACTTGAGAATTAAAATCATAGATGCTGTGAAAAAAAAGTTTTTTAAGAAATGTATTCTCCAAGTATAAAATGATTTTATATTAATTATATAAACAATAATTATAATTTTATGAATTTAATTTCATATTTATTGATATATAATATTTTAATTTCATTTAAATAATTCCTAATTAGATATTATTTCAGTTAATTATAATATATAAACAATATTCACTTCATAATATTTTTTAAAATTTATTTTTTAAACCGAAAAAGAATTTCTGTTAAAATAATGTAAAAACAATAGTAAAATGAAACAAGTTAGATATAATATATAATTATAGAATAATTGTTTAAATTTAAATAAAATTAATATAATAATATGGATTTTAAAATTACATATATTATTGAAAAGAAATGACCATATTTGGAAAGTTAGAATTTCCCACTATTCACTAAAAATCAAAATTTTATGAAAAAACCAAAATTTTCATCGTAAGTTGATTCTGATATGATTATTTAAAAATTTAATTTCACTTTACCAAATTAATTTCATAAATAATTAAATATTATATTTTCTCAAAAAAATTATAAAAAAAATTCCAGGAAAACATATTATTAATGATTAATATTACATTACTAAAATATTGATTAATTATTTACTAATAATTTGCCCATAAATTTCTATTGGGTATTAAATTTATTAATATATGATAATTAAATTAATACTATTCATACCATAAAATTTAATTATTTTTTGTAATTTTTATTTATAAATAATAATATTTTATTATTTGTTTACATTTATTATTGCTTATCTTGTACACTATATATTGAATTTTTACTTTATAAAGTACAAGGATGTTACAACCATAAATATTTTAGAAATAATAGGATTAAAAATATATGTATTTAGTGAAATGTTGAATTTAAAATCATTGGAATTCATATATATTATACTCCCACTAATAAATAAAAAATGAATATATTTACCCCTACCATATCACACATTAAACATGAGTGAAAATATTAATTTATATCAATGTTTATATAGTATTAATGTACCTATTGTGTATGATTAAAATGAAAAAAAATATCACTCATTGATTTTAAGTAAATAGTTATGAAATATCATGATTCTTAAAAATTGATGTAACATATATTTTTTATTCGACATGATGTAATATTTCTAATTCCTCTTAGAAAATTTTCTATTAGGTCATGCTACTATTTAAATCCAATTTTTAATAAATTTATGGATTCAAATTTTTTTAATTTGTTAGTTAATGAAATTATTATCTTAATTTAAGTAAGAAATTTAATTGACACTATTTTTTATACAAATATTCATCTGATTGTTCATTTAGTGTCATAGATATAAATATACAGTAATATATGTTTACCATAGATGTACACATTTGAAATATATATTAAAATATTGAATGATGAAGTTAAAAGTTATATTTGAGTAGAGGTTTCAATCGTTTGAAAATATATATCAGAAACGATTATTCGATTTGGTACTATCCACTTATGTGGGGAAGTTTACATTGATCTCCCTATATCTCATCATCTGGTTGTCAAAAGTAAAGGCTAGGGTATACATGGATTTAATGTAAAGTTAATTACATGTGATTTAGTGATAATGTCATATTTTTTAAAACGAAATTAGTGCTCAAATGTGGGTTTCTATACATATATATATATACAATCCCCTATTTCTGAATTTAATGTATAATATCTAGAAAAAAATGAAATGTTTTTTTGGAATGAGGATTGAATTAATTTTTTT
Organism: Viscum album; assembly: GCA_963277665.1. Taxonomy (NCBI): domain Eukaryota; kingdom Viridiplantae; phylum Streptophyta; class Magnoliopsida; order Santalales; family Viscaceae; genus Viscum; species Viscum album. Next base: position 149,633 of record CAUJRU010000300.1, on the reverse strand, counting down.
AATTGTCTAATTATAAATTCAAATCTAATTCATCTACATTTGAATCCTTTAAATGGTTAGTTGTTGGATTATTTATAAAGAAATCATATAGACTATTTTTAAAATTATTTTTTTTAAAAAAAACAAGACAATGAGTGTACCTTTCAAAATAATTTAGTAATGGTCATCCTTGAATCGATTCATTTTTCATGTGAAAAATATAAAAAACTAATTTATGCATCAGTAACATATTTTTCGTCTTGTTTAGGATATGTATAAAATGTATTATACTAAATTTTGAGTAAAAGTGTTTATAGTTATCTAGGTTAATTGTAAAAGTTGTGTGAAACATGACAATTATGGATTTATACTTGTTGATTTGAAAATATATAGTTACAAAGAGGATCCATTATTCATGGTAACACAAGAAAAGAATTTATTTTAGGCCATTAAGAAATCAAATGATTAGTGGTATGTTACTTTAAAAGGGAAAATAATTCTTTTTGTTGATGATGATGTTGATTATATTATGGACTTCTTTAATGTTTATATATCAATTACACAATCACTTGATGATTAAAATGAATATGATGTTGTCATAATACATACTATATATAATTATCTGATATAAGTGATATGATAAAACACTCCATTACCCACTAATTATTCATGTAAATATCCATTTTATAAATTTTTTGTCAAACATACACATGTAAAAACGTAATTTTCTTAACATAGATATTTAAAAAATTAGATATTGATCAATTATATAATTTTTTAATTAAATTTTATATTCATTAGTTTCAGTTAAACTTTTTATAGTTGTAGAATATTAAAATTTTAATTTTTTGTCAAACTTATGATATAATGACACAATTATTTTACATAGTTATTTAAATTTATAAATTTGGATCATTTCTAAAATTATTATATTAATTATTATATTAATTTATATATCCATCTCTCCCAATTTAACATTTTACTATTGAACACCCCTATGTTTTTATTTTTTGATTACTATTTCATTATATTCATAATTTTCATATATGAAAATTCCTTTAGCTATACTATTTAACATAAAAGAAGAAATATTCTATCTATTATTAAAAAAATAAAACACTTATTTACCTATAATAAAATATAGGCACTAGAATTTTCATTATATTAATCAATTTAAATTAATTTAAATAGTGGAAAAGGATAAATTAATGAGGTTTTTGTATGTTTTCTAATATTTATAAATACTCAATAATATAATTATTTAATGAAATTAATTTTTTCTTTACAAAATATTTGAAATAATATTGGTTATCCTACTATGCAAGAATCTTCTGATTATATAGAGAATGTGAGATCCAACGTTGATTGATTTGTAATTACATGTTTACAGAAACATTTAGTTTCTCTTAGGGAATAGAGGTCATAGATCAAATTTTATTATAATAATAACCTAGTTGGCCTGAATAAAATGTATTTTAGGATTTATATGGACATGGGAAGGCATTGAAAGTTTATAATTTTATATCTAAATTAGAAAATCACCAACAAGACAAAAAAAATTTGTTATTGGATTTGATAATAATAAAATATATTCACATTTTATTTTTTCAATTATTCAAATTAAAATTTTTTCATTAAATAATATTAAATCTATTCAATAAAATAAGAAATTTTAATTCTAATATATTAATTTATCTAAGAGTATGTGCTAATCCTTCCCTATAATTAGTTATAAGAATTTAAATATAAATATTGATTTCTATTTTTATTTTTCATAAAAAAATGAAAACACACAACAAAAAATATGGGTTATTAGATTAAGATAATTGACATAAGTTTATTACAAGCTACTGGAATAAAGACTTTATGGTGTGATACTTATTGTCTATAAAATCAATTTATTATATTATTTATGAACTAAATGATTAATCATTACTTTATTCTTATATAAAATGCCTCTATGAGATTTCACTATGATATACTGTTAATGAATGTATACCTTCAAACTTTGTAAAATAGAGTGTATCCTTTATTGGAAGAGAATGTAATATTCAAATATATTGATGAATTAAGTGTAAAATATAGTAATGGTTTTTAAGAGGTATAGCAAATAAAAACATACAGACCTATTATGACCTTTGACAAGGAAGGTGATCTCGGCTATTGGCTCTTAGCGGCGATTCCCTAACAGAAATAGAGATGGCCTCGGCCACCCCCTTCCCCCTGTCGAGATGGGGAAGGATATCTCCCATCCAACTTCAAAGCCCCGAACTTTCCTCCCTTTCTCCAACCCTGATACTCGCCCTATGTTTCCACCCATTTCTCTTAGTCTGAAGGTTCCTGGGCAATTTAAAGGCATGCCTTAACTTCCATTATCACTTTTGGATTTCTTGGAAGCCTCAAGACTCTTAGATCTGACCATAGTTTCTCGTTTCATCCATCAAATTCCTTAGGTATATGAATTTTACTGCTTCGTATTTGAATCATGTGGCTTACAAGTGCATGTGATTGTTGGTGTTCTCGACAAACTCTACTTGATGGTTTGTTTCTCCTCGAAGGTTGATTTGGTCTGCCCATGGACCAGTGCTCCTCATAGGTGAATCGGTCTAAGATTATTCCTATTTCGCTGGTCTTATGGTTTTCATATGAATTGTGACTCCACTTCCGTTGCTATCTATGTTTCTTTCCCTAAACTTCTTTTTCCATTCCAAAACCCTAAAATCCATCGGATGCTCAGGAAAATGGTTGGATTTTTTCTGTGCTCCGAAAATCAGACTCTGTCAGCCATCAGATTAATTTGTGGATATCCGAAGAGGTAGATTTCTCTAAGGCACTGGTGGAGTGGGAATGTGATCCTATGGGAGAAGAATTCAGATGTAAGAAATCGGTCTTCTTTAAATACTGGGTGGAGTATTTTAAGAAGTGTAGGTGGCTGGGGCATCTCGATTCTAGTTGTTCGAGGGGAGATAGATGTGTGGGTGTTGATATTGTCACGACCCATCTTCGGGGCCCATGCCACGACTACCCCAAGCCCGCCTTCCATTGGCCAGGGGCTGGAGACTAGCACCAAAGTCGTAAATCCTGATAACTGGGAAAGCATTGCCCTTATAAAAGTAAACAAACACCACAGAGTACAAGTGGAAGTAATACACAAAGTAAAAAAGAAATTGCTGAAAATTAAATTGGCCAGACTACAAACCCAACTGAAATGTACAGCTACAACTGAATGAAAGTAAAACAGAAAAGACAAACAACAGGATAATAGAAGCATCTCCTGGGTCGTCCACCTCGGATCCTACCTGAAGGGTAGGTACAGATAGCCTCCTTAACACTCTCTCCCTTCAACCTCTTCAAAGTACCGTCTCATCATGAAGTTCACCTCAGAATACTGACTCATCGTATGTTCCACCTCCGGGTACCGTCTAGTCCTCGAACACTCGGCCTCCGTCAGCGATGTCCATCGTCTGCATACAACACAACGAGGTGTGGGAATAGCCCGTACAGGGGTGAGTATTATGTTACTTAGTAGGGACCCCGAGACCCTCAAGGTCTCACTAAAACCAACAAGGATAACCACAACGAAAGATCTCAACAGTTAACCCTTACTTAGGTATAAGCTTACAGTTATACCTAAGTTATCAAGTAACCCATCTCAAACATGAAGAAACACAAAGGTTATGAAATCAACAGATAGCAACTACTTAGATATATGCTCATACATATACCTAAGTTATCAAGTGACCACTATCAATCATGAGGAAAACAAAAAGGTCATTGAGTCAGCTCAAACCAGGATTTTCATTAATGATACCGAAACGAAAACTACTGAAGAACTCCTCCTCTGTCGAGTACAGTAGCCCTGTCACGACTCCAAGGTGCTACTCACTAAACATAGACTGCTGAGGTACTCCTCCGGTCGAGTACCTCGTGTCTGCACCCAAACACAGTAGTGCTCCCCTCCAAGGGTCTACCGCCCAAACACAAAAGTGGTTCCCCTAATAGCCTACAGAGGTACTACTCCTGTCGAGTACTATGGGTCTGCATCCAACTACAAGGTGCACCGACTGTCGTGGGTCTGATTCCAAATAACGGGCACTCCGTCCACTGGGCTAGTCGACTCACTCCATGTCAAATCAGTCAAGCAGTCGTCAAGTCCACAACTACAAGGTCTCCGCACTCCGTACGCTCGTCTACAGGATGATCCGCTCCATGAGATACTGGTCGATACCTTAAGTATCACAATGTCCCACAATGAAGTATCACAAGGGACCTCCTCGTCACAGGGATTACAACGCAACAGACGACGCGTCCTTCGGATGCCCGGTCTGTGAGTTATTAGCCTCTTCATCCCAGGGGCCCGGTTGGTTTTGTGTACGAAACAACCCGACCATATCACAACTATACCCTGAAATCTAATATGGAATACTCATAGTGACAGTTTGTCAACTTGATTACCAATGCCGCTGACGGTTCATCAAACGGACGTCTGGTCTGAATGTAATCATCTTTTTGTTCAAGGGGTCTGGTTGGATTTCGTGTACAATCCAACCCGGCCATACTCCAACTGCGTCCAAACCATATATGAAGTGTACCAAAAGATCCATCTCACCAAAAAAAATCCAACAAAGTTGACGGTACATCAATCAGACATCCGGAGCTCAGGTTATAACTATTTCCGCTCTGAGGGCCCAGTTGGTTTTGTGTTCGAACCAACCCAGCTGTACCCAAACTTTTCCAAAATCTTGAGTGTAATATAACAAAACGACCGCCTCGATCCAAGGATCCCAACGCAAATGACAGTGCATCGATCTGAGGTTCATAGCCCATGATATTGGATTTAGAATGAACCTGGTCTGAAAATAGGGGGTCTGGGCCCGGTCCGAACCCGCCCAATACCCCGTAAGTCAGCCCGAACAGGGTCAACCCGACCCGGGTCTGGGTCCGACCAGGTTGGGCGCGACCCTGCTCGGCTGGCACGGCGTGGCCCGTGGTGGGAGCGGCCCGGCCCAGCTTGTGTGGCCAGCGGCCCGGCTCGGATGCCGGCCACGGCTCGGTGCTGGCCAATCAGGGCGCAAAAAGGGGGTGTTGCCCCTTGATTTCGGAACAGCGGACCCAGTGGGGTCCGCCCTAAAAACCGGTCGGGGGTTTCACCCCCCCCCCCCCCCCACCCTCGATTACCTGGGAAACGGCCGGCCTAAATGGCCGGCCGATTGAACCGTCGCGGGACCCTTTAAGGTCCCACCATCTGGAAACGTCGGCGGCCAGCGTGACTGGCCACCCCCTGCCTTCACCGCCACGATGTAAGGAAGCCTCTCATCTTCACCAGCGCGGTGCGACGGCACTGCGCCCCTCCGCCGCAGCCCGCTCCGGGTCGCGGCCTCCCTCGGACTCACCGGCGCGGTGCAATGACGCCGCAGACTGCTCCTGGCCGCGACCTCCTTCGGCCTCACCGGCGCAGCATGACGGCCCCACGCACCACCACCGCGGCCTTCTCTTGGTCGTGGTCCTCTTCGTACCTGCACAGTTCAACGGAACTGTGCCACCTTCTCCTCAAACATCGATGATGATCAAAAATGAAAAAAGGGGCGGAGAATCAGTCATGTTTGTGCAGTCTGATCTCCTCCTGTTATGACAATAAGAAGCGGCCAATCTTTAAGTGACGAAGATCGAAAAATTTAAAATTTTAACCAAGATAACCCCTAAAATATTCCACAACAATTTATTCCCAATCCGTAAGTAAAACATTCACGGATCAACTTGATAATAAGTTGATACACATTCTTTTTTTTAGAATGAATGAATCAAGGGAATAAAATCATACATAATTAAAAACCCTACCTCATGTCATTCGTCGTTCTTTGATGATATAGCGAAAGGAAGTAGACGTCGGTTCGTTGATGTCATCGAAAGGTAATAGGTGGATGTGAAAATTTTCATTGGCGTTCATCATTTCCTCAAGGGCCTTCGATCCAACTCGAGTGTCGTTCATTGGAGATCCGACGAATGGTGAACTGTTCTTCATCGAGGGAGGAGTGGTTCTTCATGGATTGAGAAAGATCTCCTCAAATTCTCCCAAAATATTTTCCAAGAAAATATTTCATTATGTCTCCTTTTTTTAAAAGATCACCATACAAATAAAAAAAAGTCAAGAGGTGTGACAAAATTAATTAATAGGGTTATTAATCACCTTAGTTGGCTCATTAAGATTGGGAGGTGGAGATGCTCTCATTCAAGAAGGGAAGTTTTCTAGTAATTAACAAGTGAGGATTAAAGAGGTTAAGGGGAGTTATGGGGAGGAGAGGAGTTAGGGGTTCATGTGGGCCCCACCACAATAACTCTCCCATGCGAGGTTAGGTGGGTGTGGGCCTCACCTCTAACACCCCCTTTGATGAAAAAAACCAACTTCCTTGAATAAAATTTATACACAAAATTTTTTATTTAATTCAATTAATCCCCAAATATTAAACCTCAACCCGCTCAAAACGCAACTACAAAAATGGTCCCCTTAAGAAATTACTCACGTTGTGAGTTCATCGGTGCCCTCAGATTTCAATTTCGAGCACCAGTTCAAGAGAGAAAGCCCTGTTCATTTGTTTACAGAATGTACCTGAGCTAAACTTCAGAAATTGATTCCTGGCACACCGGGTCTCAGAATCAGGTGCCGTCTAAAACTTCACACTCATAAAATTCCAAAAATGTTATGAAAAAAATTTCAATGAAATTTCCGAGTCTTTACATTACTCCCAACTCAGGGATTGACATCTTTGTAAAGCTAAAACACAAAGTAGGGAAACTAAAGGAGATACCAGGAACGCATCTGGGCCTCCTGCTCCCATTTTCTCTCCTGGAGGTTCTCATGCTGCCAATGAAAGTGCACAAGTGGAATCGACCATCCCTATAGGACCCCCTCATGTCGATCCTCGACCTCTACAAGAACCCCATGGAAGTCTCCACGTCATCGATTTCCAGCTCTCCGTGGTCGATGATGAAGGATAGGTCATGCACACATCTCCTTAGGTGAGATACGTGAATGGTGTCATGCACCCGGATCAATTGAGGTATAAAGGATAGATGAACCTCAGAGATAACTTGATGCCTCAGCCACATCTCTATAGACTCCGTCGAGGTGAGACCCGTATAAAGACGTGGTCACCATCCTCGAACTCCAGTGGTCTTGACTCCTATCAGCATAGGACTATTGTCTACTCCATGCAGTCTCCATCCGATCTTGGATGATCTTCACCTTTTCCATCATAAACTTAACCATCTCTGGTTCTACACGAGCTGACTCTATCACTATCCACAATGGATATCTAAAACGCGTCCAGCTGCTATCTCGCCACACTTAACAGCTGAACGTTAGATCTCCTACTAAGAGCATCGGCTACAACGTTCCCCTCCCATTGAGTATAAACTATCTTGTAGGTATAGTCCTAGAAAAATTCAATCCATCACCACTATATCAGGTTCATGTCCTTCTGAGAGTAGAGACACCTGAAACTATTTGATATGGAGAGAACCGTAAACCATTCGCTCAACAAAAAATGGGTGAGACTAGCCAATTGTAAGAACTCATCTCCACCTTTCATCATCTACGTTCCACCAAAGAGCTGCTGAGATATCTCCTCTGCCGAAAAGTGAAATCTAGTCTCATCCCCTGGATGAACCACGTTCTTTTACTAATACAGTCAATCCTGACATTAATGATACAATTCATGTATTGAATGACATCGTAAGGCCTCGACGCTACTACTAAGAGATCCAACCATCACTCTCACCTCTATGGGATGATTCACACTTTCAGCATCAGTGTGTGGTCACTGGGTCTCCTCCAGTAGGTATCTCGAAATTGAGGGTCAAGTCAACAGTTTTAAACCGGAACCTCTTAGTAACAACCATATAGAGAGGACAGGAAAGTAAACACCACAAAGAAAGATGTCTTTTATTACTACTGCTGAAAGTACAATGACACATACAACCACAAAAACAACAAAAAAAGGAAGCTAGAAGCACCAATAACAAATACCTCCATGCCTGGAACTTGTCCCGCTCCTGTCCACCTTCTTCCAGAGCTACACTTCCTAGTCAACCGCTTGGCTGCTGCTCCGGATTTCACCGCTGCTTCTGTCTCGGTGTCTTCCCTAATGCTTGCAGATCAACTGTGGAGGGAGTCAGACCGTCACATACCATGTGACCCTTCTTGCCACATGAATAGCACTTCCTGCTCCTCATATGGATGGTTCTGTTTCTACCCATGATGCCTCGCACTACCGAACCTAAAACCCAAGGTTGCCCACCTATTGGTCCGGTCCTCTTGGACCTCTGCATCATCCGTCTCCTGCCTGCAGATGACTTAGCTACTAATAAAAAACCATGTGGAAAGGGAAGAAGCTCCTGAGCATGCCCAGTGTGTAGAGTCTCTAGTATAAAATCCACCCTGAAGAAGGTCTCGAAGTCTCTCCAGGTGAAGGTCATCCCTTCGCAAAACTGGAACATGTGGCTCCACCACCTCTTAGCTGCTCCCTGGAAGAGGCTAACAGCTAAGTACACCATCAATTCTGTGGGTGTCCTAGCTATGTGGAATGCTCATGTTACAAACTCCAGCCAGTGCCCGGCCGTCTGAAAATATAACTGACCTCGAAACTTTCGAGGCTTCTGACACTGGAACTCGACCATCGTGCTCAAGTGGCGTGCACTCTCTTCTGGTGTCTCAACTAGTAGAGGGCCCTGTACTGAGGTCTCACTGCTCGGTGGGCTATCATCGTGCTACCGACTTGGTACCCATGCTGTCTGACTAGGTGAAGACATCCTGAAAGAAACAGACGTGACACAGTCAAACGATTATACCTGGTGAGCTGACCTGGTTTGAGTTGTTTTAAAATAAAAGTTTTAAAACACACACACAATCAGTGTTTTCGTGCACTGAGTCGGAAATCAGATGTTAGGGTCCTGGTGTATAGATACGTCGGTCTCCCGCACCAACGATGGACTCCCTGAACTGAAAACCACACTTAGTACCCTTAACAGTATTGCTTCACAGAAAGAAAATATCAGAGTCTTATGTTCTATGGTAGAAGCGACTCCTCTGATACAAATTTGTCACGACCCGTCTTCGGGGCCCGCGCCAAGACAACCCCAAGCCCGCCATCCATATGCAAGGGGCTGGTGACTAGCACCAAAGGCGTAAATCCATATAACTGGGAAGGCATTGCCTTTATAAAAGTAAACAAACACCACAGAGTTCAAGTGGAAGTAATACACTAAGTACAAAAAGAAAGTGCTGAAAAGAAAATGGGCCAGATTACAAACACAACTGAAAAGTATATCTATAAATGAATGAAAGTACAATACAGAAGACAGACAACTGGATAATAGAAGTAGCTCCTGGTTCCTCCACCTCGGATCCTACCTGAAGGGTTGGTACAGATAGCCTCCTCAATGCTCTCGCCCGTCATCCTCCTCCGAGTACCATCTCATCCTGAAGTCCACCTTCAGATACTAACTCATCTTGAGTTCCACCTTCAGGTACCGTCCAGTCCTCGAACACTCGACCACCATCAACGTTGTCCGTTGTGTGCATCCAACACAACGAGGTGTGGGCATAGCTCGTGTAGGGTTGAGTGTTATCATACTCAGTAAGGACCCCGAGACCCTCAAGGTCTCACTAAAACCAACATGGATAACCAAAAATAAGGATCTCAACAGATAACCCTTACTTAGGTATAAGCTTATTCTTATACCTTTGTTATCAAGTAACCCATCTCAATCATGAGGAAACACAAAGGTTATGAAATCAACGGATAACCACTGCTTAGGTATATGATCATACATATACCTAAGTTATCAAGTGACCTACCTCAATCATGAGGAATGCACGAAGGTCATTGAATCAGCTCATACCAGGATTTTTATTAATGATAGAGAAACCACAACTGCTGGAGAACTCCTCCATTGTCAAGAACAGTAGCCTTGTCATATCTATGAGGCACTACCCACAAACCCTAGACTGTTGAGGTACTCCTCTTGTCGAGTACCGCGGGTCTACACCCAAACATAGTAGTGCTCCCCTCCTTGGGTCTGCCGCCCAAACATAGTAGCGGTTCCCCTAATAGCCTACAGAGGTACTACTCATGTCGAGTATCACAAGTATGCTGCCAACAACCAGGTGCTCCGCCCTCCGTGGGTCTGTCACCAAATACCAGGCGCTCCGTCCATTGGGCTAGTCGACTCACTCCAAGTCGAATCGGTCAAGCAGTTGTCAAGTCCACAGTTACTAGGTTTTCGCACTCCATACACTCATCTCTGGGAGGATCCACTCCATGATCTACTTTTCGATACATCAATTATCAAAAAGTCCCACAAATAAGTATCACAAGGGTCCACCTCATCGGAGGGGTCTCAACGCAACAGACGGCACGTCAATCGGACGCCCAGTCTATGAGTTATTAGCCATTTCGTCCCGAGGGCCTGGTTGGTTTCGTGTACAAAACAACCCGACCGTATCTCAACTATACCCTAAAATCTCATAGGTTATACTCATAGGGACCTTTTCTCAATGTGATTACCAAGGCCACTGACGGTTCGTCAAATGGACGTCCGGTTTGAGAGTTATCGGCTTTTCGGTTCCAGGGGTCCAATTGGATTTCGTGTACAATCCAACATGTAAATACTCAAACTACATCCAAACCTCAGATGAAGTATACCAAAATATCCTTCTCACCAAAAGGAATCCAACAAAGTCGACTGTACGTAAATCTGATGTCCAGAGCTCAGGTTATAACTGTTTCCGCTCCAATGGCCCAGTTGGTTTTGTGTTCGAACCAACTCGGCCATACCTAAAAATTGCCAAAATCTTCAGTGTAATATACAAAAACGACCATCTCGATCCAAGGATTCCAAATCAACTGACGGTGCATCAATCAGAGGTTCGTAACCCATGATATTGGCGTTTGAACGAACCTCATCCGAAAATAGGGGGTCTGGGCCCCGTCCGACCCGACCCAATACCCCCTCGGTCAGCCTGAACTGGGTCAACCTGACCCGGCTGGGTGATGCACGCCCGAAGGGGCGCGGCTGACCCGGCCTGTGCGGCCAGCGGCTCGGCTCGGAAGCTGGCCGCGGCTCGGCGCTGGCCGAGCGGGGCTCAAAAAGGGGGCGCCACCCCTTGAATTCGGAATGGCAGACCCATTGGGGTCCTCCCTAAAAAACGGTCGGGGGTTTCACCCCCCCCCCCACCCCCAGGTTACCTGGAAAACGACCGGCCATAAAGGCCGGCCGATTGAACCGCTGTAGGACCCTTTAGGGTCCCGCCTTCTGGAAATGCCAGTGGCCGACATGGCCGGCCGCCCCCTGCCTGGACCTCCACGGCGTAAGGGCGCGGCTCATCTTCACCTGTGCGGTGCGATGGTGCAGCAGCCTCCCTCAGACTCACCAGCGCAGCTTGACGGTGCCACGCACCCCCACCGCGGCCCTCTCTTGGTCGCGGTCCTCTTCGTCCCTGCACGGTGCAATGGCACCGCACCGCCTTCGCCTCAAACATCAACGATGATCAAAAAGGAAAACATGGAGGAGAATTGGCCGTGTTTGTGTGGTTCGATATCCTCCCGTTATGATGATAACAAGCATCCAATATTTAAGAAACGAAGATCGATAAATTTAAAATTTGAATGTAGATAACCCCTACAACTATCCACAACAATTTATTCCCAACCCACAAGGAAAACATTCACGGATGAACTTGATAATAAGTTGATCTGTGTTCATTGTTTTTAGAATGAATGAATCAAGGGAATAATATCATACATAATCAAAAACCCCAACTCATGTTGTTCGTCATTCGTTGATGATATAGCGAACGGGAGTAGACGTCGGTTCGTTGACGTCATCTCAAGTTAAGAGGTGGAGGTAACAATGGTCATTGGCGTTTGTCGTTTCCTTAAGGGCCTTCAATCTGGCTCGAGTGTCGTTCGATGGAGATCTGATGGATGGAGAACCATTCTTCGTCGAGGGAGGGAGTCGTTCTTCATGGATGAAGAAAGCTCTCCTCAAATTCTCCAAAAATATTTTCCCTGAATATATTTCATTAAGTTCCCCAATTTTATAAGATCACCATGCAATTCAGAAAAATTCAAGAGGTGTGAGAAAATTAATTAATAGGGTTATTAATCACCTTAGTTGGATCATTAATCTTGGGAGGTGGAGAGGCTCCCCTTTAAGAAGAGAAGTTTTCAAGTAATTAACAAGGGAGCATTAAAGCGGTCAAGGGGAGTTATGGGGAGGTGAGGAGTTAGGGGTTCGTGTGGGCCCCACCACACTAAACCCTCCCATGGGAGGTTAGGTGGGTGTGGGTCTCACCTCTAACTCCCCCTTTGATGAAAAACCCACCTTCCTTTAATAAATTTTTCACACAACAAATTTTATTTAATTCAACTAATCCCCAAATATTAATCCTCAACTCACTCAAAACTCGACAATAAAAAAGGTCCCCATAAGCAATTACCGGTGCTATGAGTTCATCGGTGCCCCCATATTTCAATTCCGAGCACCGGTTCAAGAGATAGAAAAACCCGCTAGTTTGTTTTCTGAATGTAACCGAGATAATCTTCAGAAATTGATTCTGGGAACACCGGGCGTCGAAATCAGTTGTCGTCTGAAACTGCGCACTCGTAAAATTCAAAAGAAATTAAAAAAAATTCATTGAAATTTTCGGGTCTTTACAGATTTGGTGATGGACATAGTTGATGCAACGGATCAAGTGGGAGGTAATTCTGTGGTGGAAGTAGGGTGACCAACAATCAAGGTTGTGGATATTTTTTCAGGACTAAAGAATGATTTAGGTTATTGCAAGTAGACTCAGCATTATCTGATGGATTCGGAGAAGGTAGAGGAGGCTCACATTGATGTGTCCATAGACATTAGGCTGCTTCAACCTCATCCAATGGAAGCAACTGATCAAGGGGTTATGTCCTTGTCAGCAATTGAGAAAAACAGGAGTGACAAGAGTGTTCTTTTGGGTGATTAAAAGAAGGAGGCTGAGCCACTAGTAGTGTGGCTGCAGAAGTCCACTTTTCTCACTTCTAAAGAACCTAAAAATAGACAATGATGGAAGTATCGTGCTAGTGTATTGTTACCCTTGTACCCAAAAATTCCCATTTATATGTCCTCATCCATTCAGAACACTAACAGTGAGAGAAAGAAGAATAATAGAATCAAGGTTAAAGTAGGCAAGGTGGAATATGCATGACGGTTGAGGCCTCTCAATGAAGGCCTGGGGGTTGAGTTGAAAAGCCGTTTTAAAGGTTTGGCAGTTCAAGAACAAACATTGATGCCTGAGGAGGATGATTCATGTGATGACAGCTGAAGCCAATTTTCAGTGGATAGTTTAGAACATTTCCATGTGAAAGGTCCCCACCACACAAGAATGAATAAGGGGAAAAATGAAAGTGTGACTCGAGGAAATGCATTGTGGTTTAGGGGAAAAACCCAAGGGACGCAAACACTATTCTCACTTACCTAAACTGATGGAAACAAGGTCATCCAATAAATGTGGATGTAAGGAAGAAAAGTCCCACAAGGCGGGGAAAGTGGAGATCAAGGCAGAGAACCAAGAGTTATGGAATAAGAGTTAGGGGAGTGTCTGAGGCTCATTTTCCACACCAAGGAAGAAATGACTAAAAAATTATTACATCCCAATGCCTCAAATGAGGATATTTTAAGGATATATGAAATACAGTTTCTGGTTGAGTCCACTGAGGAGAAATAGGTGTGTATAGACAAGAAAGACAGAATCATCTCTCGGGGCTTCAACCAAGGAAAAATAACCCTAGAGGAATTCATCTAGATAATGGATAGAATGGTTTCACTCCTCAAAGAACATATCAAATGGAATCCAAACAACTAGGTTAGTACTCTGCACTAGGAATTATATAGATTTTCTGATTGAAATAATCATAGTCTGATGTTTAATAATTTGTGATATCTTTCACCACGTAGTGGGCCTTTTTTTGTGAACTATTATTTAGCACATTCCCTTAAAGTGGGAAAATAAAAATTTATATTTGGATGGTTAATAAATAAATCATTCTCCCGTCACTCACCGTGTAAAATTAAAAAGGGAAAGGATGGTAAAATGGGAAAATTTCTTATAGATCCATAAAAATAAGTTGTGACATCCCAGACCTGGATGCAACTTAACGGGTTCCCTATGCCTGGTAAGCCACATGGCCTCAAGAGCATCTACCTGAATACAAGAGGTTACTAACTAGGAGCGAGGTCCTATGGATTGTTTTTTGGGATGACTATGCCATCATTAGTAGTGTGTAGCATAGAAAAAGGAATATACAAGAATTTTAAACAACAAAAGCAATATAAATGATATAAATAAATAGAGGAAGAAAACTAATGCAGTAGATAAATGAGAATAATAATAACTATATCTGTTGGAACAATGATGATGTAATGTCATCCCAATAGAAAACTAGAAAACATGGACATAAGAAAATAGGCATAATAGTTCCACAATGTTAAGGAAAACAAATACTACTCCAAGAATCCTAATATCAAACTCAGTCATCTACTGTTAAGCTCTATCCTAACATTAAATAGTCAATCAATTACTGAAAACTATATGTTTCTTTTTTCAATACCTACAACTATGTAATCTACTCTAGGTACCAAATGATGCTCGAAGATGGTGTGAGATAAATCTCAGTGGGCCACCACCAATGGTGTCTATAATCTCTGAACCATCTAATGGAATATAGCAGTGTACAGACATACATATATAAAGTAAAGAATGCATTACAATATAAATAAATAATCAACTTTCTAATTTATCCCTCAGAAGGTGCCTGATAATGTAACTGGTTCATTAATTAAACCATTACCATTTAATGTTAACATGTCTTGTGAGGCATAGCCAACACTGACTTCACCTCATGATAGTATAAGTAGTGAAGGTCCAAAGGCATTACAAGGCAACCTGAAAATGATATCTGATGAGAGATTTCATGGGTAATAACCATGGTAATGTAAATCAAATGGAATGCTAACTCAATATAATCTAAGTCAAGATAAAGGGTTAAGAGTGTAATCCAAGGAGTGTAATCCAAGTCATTCCACAATAAGGCTCCTACCAAGTCCAAGGGGTTTGAAAAAGGTCAAACGTGTCTTAGAAAAGGCAAGGCCCTATGGGCTTTAACCTTGTCTCCTACTAGAAACTATGGATCCAAGGAGTGTATATGTGGTATCAGGTAATAATGAAAAGGACCCTACGGTAGTATACTGACCATCCGAGTAATGGAAAGAACTAGAGTCAAAGTGGGTATTAACCTAATAAAACCTTGTCATTGAATTGGAATGGAGTTCCTACGACCCAAGGGTATTCTCCTCTCTAAATCCAAGGTGAGATTGAGTTTTTCCATTCATCTTTGATATTTTAATCATGTAATAATTTATTTGGTTCAATTATTTCCTTCCATTAGTGTGGATAGGTGTAGTAGAGTTGAAACCATTCATTTGTTGTTCCAAGCCTTGTCTTTCATTAGTATGGATTGGCCAAGTAGTGTTGCAACCATTTAATCAAGTCTTAATTAATTTTTAAGGAATATTCAATTAGAGAGGATCACTTTGTTGCTTGCTATTAACATAGAAAGGGGTTCTACTGACATGAAATATTAATTCAATCTCATTTTTTAAATCCAAGATATATACTTTGTATATTTTCCATTTGAAATTTTAAATTAAAAATCATTTGGAACAACTTACCTTAGTAGGCTCAAGTGTTCAGCATACATGGTACATGAAATTATGTAATTTTCATCAATAACAAGTGATTTATTATAGGAAAGGTTCTCCTTTGGTAAGTTCAAGAAAAGTCACACCCAAATGGATGCTCAAATGTGTCAAAAACACTGAAAACTCAATATTGCATAACCTTTAACATGACTTGGATTGAGTTTTAGGTGTAACAGCTAACAACTAATCACATATATGGAAAGAGAATAACCATATGATTCTATCATGTATAATCATGCAATGTAAATTAATGAAATGGCTTCAAAAATAATAGGTGGGCCATATACGAATATTCCAATATCAATGAACTTTAGGGATAAGTTATATACCACACACCTTAGGGGTGTACGATCTTTCTCCTCTACTATCAGCCAATGATTTTCCTTTGATTGGAGTATATCAATGAAAAGGTGAAAAATTCTCACATAACGGTCTATATTTCAAGAGTGAAAAAGAAGAAGAAAAACAAAAGAGGACTACAGTAATTACAATTGTGCATCCAACATGATGAACAAAAGCTATATTAGATGCCAGATGACGGAGATCTTTTGATGCCTAGCTTTGACCTTAAAAAACCTCCAAATGGGTGAAAATTGAAAAAATAATGATAGTTTATGACTTGGGAAGAAGGATAAGGATTAATAGATCATTAAGGGAGAATCTAGAAATTTACAAAGAAAAATAGCATGTGTACAGTTTTTCTGCATGATTTGTCAAACTGTGTGAAAGCGTGCGGGACAGCTCTGCCAGAACGGTTTGGTCTGCACATTTTTTCAAACCATGAAAAACCCAAGCACTAGTACTAGGGAAAAAGGGTCACTCACACGGTTAGGTCATAGGGTCAATCCCCAAACATGTGAGGGGGTTCAATCTGAAAAAACACCTTCCACAGGGTTTCGAAAACCGTATAGAAAGCCCGCGAAGTTTACTCTACACTATGCACATAGACTATTATCTAAAAAAATTTGGGTTATGAGATTTCAAAAGTTCATGGATACCCTCGGAATATTTACTATCTCATTAGGAATTCATACAGTGTCAAAATTAATTTTTTAGAATGAAAATTTGAAGGACCTATACCTTAGTGAAAAATAGGGTTCTTTCAGTTTTTCCCCTATAAAAGATCTTGCCCCCGAGTTCTCCTTACAAGGGTAAAATAACATTGTTTTAGAACAACTATATCCATGGGGAATCTACATTGTCTTCCCTCTCCCATG
This sequence comes from Viscum album, assembly GCA_963277665.1. Lineage (NCBI taxonomy): Eukaryota > Viridiplantae > Streptophyta > Magnoliopsida > Santalales > Viscaceae > Viscum > Viscum album. The sequence goes on along the minus strand of CAUJRU010000300.1, from coordinate 132,642 downwards.
TATCATCTTGCACTCAGTCATGCTACCATATTACCTGTAAGAGAGGAATAGAATTTCCTCAAAGATACTTTCTGCCTCAGTCAACGATGCATATTGGATACTCCTCAATGTTTTCATGGACATCAAACTCAACATCGTCAGCGTGAAATGTATGAAAAGGGTCAACATTATATTGTTGAATCTTTGATACATGAAATGCGTCGTGCGTGGAACGATTCCTCTAAGGCAGTAGTAACTAATAGGATACCGGCCCGACTCTCTCTAGAATTTCAAACGACCCTACATAACGAGATGAAAACTTTCCCTAATTATTTAACCGTTTATGCCCTAACATGGGCGATACCCTAATAAAAACATGATGCCCAACCTTGAACTCAAGAGGTTGTTGACAACAATCAGCATAATATTTCTCTCTAGACTGAGCAATAGCCATATGCATTCAGACTAGCTAGACTTCTTCTCATGTATCCTGAAGAAGATTAGGACCTAGTAGGGCCGCCTCACCTACCTTTAGCCAGCACATGGGTGAAATTCATGGCCTACCATATAAGTTCTCCAAAATATCCATCTAAATTGTCGCATAAAAACTATTGTTATAAGTGAACTTGATGGGAGGAATGTGTTTCTCCCATGAATTTCCCAAATCAATGACACATGCTCGGAACATATACTCGAGAACATGTATTGTCTATTATGATTTTCCATTGGTATGAGGTTACAAAACTAATCATAGAAGCACCTGAGTCCCCATAGCTTTCTCCAAACCCTGTCATAACCTTGAAGGTAAATGAGAATCCTTATCAGAAATTATAGTACATGGAACACCATATAGTCGTATGGTCTCACAGACATACATTCTTTCCAGTTCATCGACTAAAAAAGTATCATTCATAGGAATGATGTGAGATGATTTCGTTAGCCTATCAATGACTACCTAGAAATCATCTCTACCCCTCACAGACCTAGGTACGGTGACTATAAAATCCATAGAAATGTATCCCATTTCCATTCTAGGACTCTAAGTGGATGTAACAAGACTGCGGGTCTTTGGTGCTCCGCCATCACTTGATGACAGGTGGAACACCTAGCAATGAAGCCTTCAATATGATGTTTCATTCTAGTCCACCAGTACTGGCGTCACATATCTCGATACATCTTCGAGACACCTGGATTAAATTCCAACTAAGAAGCATGAGACTATTTCATCAACTCCACTCTAATATATGTAGGATCCCATATACATCCACATAGATGCATAATGTCGTCTCTTCCCCCTGACCAACTCGAAGGTGGTTTATCTCATGATATAATCTCAAAAATAACCAAACTTTATGGATTTGAAAACTTTCTACTATTCCCTTATCAAGGAGGGAAGAGGTAACAGTTACAAATGAGAGGTGAGACTTCTCATGACTAACATGAAACTTCAGATGAATTTCATAAAATAGGTCCATTAACTTCCATTATTCATTGTCTTCCTATTCAGCCTGTGTTTGAATTTTATGACATACTGCATCAATGAGAACATTTCCCTTTCTAGGTGTACTGTCAAACTGGAAATCAATAGATTTTAGATATTCGATGCAGCCTCACTGTATGAGGTTCAAGTCACACAGAGAAAATATATACATGAGTATTTTGTGATCTATATACACCACAATGTGCTCACCCAATAGAAAATGTTTCTAACAACGTAAGGCATGGAAAATTATAGGCAGCTTGAGTTAATGTGTCAGGTAATTTCTTTCATGAGGCCTCAACTGCCGAGATCCACACACAACTAATTTTTCTTTCAGCATCAACATTGCTCACAGTAAAATTCATAATACATCCCAAAAGTCTATATAAAATTTACCATGATCTGGAAGAATTAGAATAGGATTCGAGACAAGCATCTATTTCATCTCCAAAAAGGTTTTATCGCATGCTTCTGACCATACGAACCTAGCACCCTTATTTGTAAGTCTAGTAAGAGGTGATGCAAGACATGATAAGTCATGTATGAAATGAATGTAATATCTAGAAAGCCATAATAAACTCTTTATATCAATCACATTTTTGGGATGATCCCCGGAAACCACAACACTATCCTTTTCTCAGTCAATATATAATCATAATTATGAAATTATATGACCCATGAAGTGGACATTGTCGATACTGAAGTAGAACATGTCAAGATGGGCATAAATGTAATTCTCTCTCTGTGTAATCAAAATGTTATCAGGATGTTTGGCATGGTCGTTACAAGTATGATAATACACAAATATGTTGCCCACAATGACCACAAAAAATACTCCAAATAGGGGTGAAAACCCCTATTTATCAATGCTGTGAAAAAGGAAGAAGAGTTTGTAAGACCTAATGGAATAAAAAGATACTCATACAGACCATTCCTTCTTTAGAAAACTATAAGAGGTATGTCAAATGGTCTGAAACACACATGACGATAACCAAATTTCAGGTTGATCTTAGGGAACAACTATTCTCCTCAAATCTGGTCAAAGAGATTGTCTATTCGAGGAAGTGGATACTGGTTCTTTTCTATTAGAATGCTTAACCTTCTGTATTCTAAGCATAGTTAAGGAGTTACATTCATCTTCTTGTGTAAAAGCATGGGTGAACCCCAAAAGGATATACTATGAAATATTAAGCCTTTGGAATCTAGGTCATGTATCTGCCACTTGAGCTCCTAAAGCTCAGTAGATGCTATCCTGTATGGAGGAATGGACACAGGAGAGGCTCCTTGAACAAGATCCATTATAAACCCTACCTCTATCTTAGGAGGTAAGCACTAAATTACATAAGGAGAGACTACCTTTAAAAGAACAAATTCTAGAGGGAAATCAATTTGAAATAAAACCTGATCTTCTATGAAAATACTTTCTATCTAGGATGTCCCTCCACTTATTCAATGAGACATTGGTCTTGCACTCCCACCCTGAACATCCCAATCTTTTTTGAAAAGATAAATACTTCCTACTGATTATTAAAAATTGACCCAATGGTGATAGTAGTCTTCAAGGGCTTGATATTGTAATAACAAGTCCATACCGAGAATGAAATAGAATCCACTCATCTCTAGAACAAATAGATTCCACAAGAAATTGTAACTACCAATATCAAGGGGACATTTCCTCCACTGGAATACGCCCACCATCTATATTCCCAACAGTGTATGGAGGGTCATTACACCATATTGATACTGTATCTGTAGTCTGAGACTTTCCATGATATATATAGAAATAAAAAAGTTTGAACCACCTATATAAAATAAAGAAGATACAGTAATAGACGATACTAATATAGTACCATGTACTGTAGGTGGTCTGGTAGCCTTATCCTCAGGTATCAACTGTAAGGAATGAAACTAACCTAAACCACGACCCTGTGTAGAAGATAGACTACCATGATCATGACTGCTCTTCTAGAACTACTGGTGATCTGGGATATGAATACCACGACCACGAACTCCTCCTCTGCATGACCTACTAGTGCTACACTATCTCCCCTCCTAACAGAGTGAAAAATAAATTACTCTTGTATGTGGAGCAGATTCTGATCATTTTCCAATTGATGTTGGTGGAGAGGTCCTCCAAAATAGTTGAAGAGGACCCATAAAGCCACAAGCTCGAAACATTATAGGGTCTCTATCACATTGGGGATTCTTATGAACCAGTCATCCATACAGATGAAACACCACAGTGCTATCAAACTAGATACTTTGGCTGGAACTACCACGATGAAAAACCTCAAGGGAACCTTTCATGGAACCATAAGAACTACTGGCCTGACGCGACATTGATATTTTAAATCTATTAAATGTTCCATCCCTCAGGTTATGATCTTTGATAAGGGCATGATCAACTATTTCATAAAAGGTAAAAAGGTTAAAGACATTCATATGAGTTCGGATGGCATAGTGTATCCCATCCACAAAAATTCTTACATACAAAATTTCATCACAGACTTGACGTATTGAAAAGCGTTGTAAACCACTGAAACGTGTTGTATATTCCATAACTGACATAGAACCCTGGTCGAGATATATGAACTCTCTAGCACTATCAACCCTTAGTAACAATGAAATTAACCTATTATATATGGAAGTCTAGAAGTCAACCCCTAAAATAACCTGATGACAATCGGCCTTGGTAACCCCATCCCACCAATGCTTGGATGAATCCTGAAGAATTTATGTACAATGATTGACTCTCGACTCTAGAGTTGTTTCCATATGCTCAATGATATACAGCATGGCCTCTAGTAAAGACCCAACATCCTAAGAACTGTCGTCCCGTGAAAATGTAAGAGGCTACTACTGCTGGACCTCGCGGGTCCGATCAAACATCATAGGTGAAACCCACAGAGCACCTTGCATGAACATCATTAGACAACGGAAACTATCATGGACATGAGAATCAATGCTCAGATCAGCTAAAATAGGTAGTACCACAGGTGGCACTTCTGTAAGTATGACTGCAGTCTTAGGTCCCACCATGTCCGGAGCATGGTCGTCACCACCCTCCTAGAGAATGAAACGGGGACATCATGGCGACACTGGTATGAAAATGCCAAGCACAAACTTTAGAACAGACTTAGGAGCATTATATAGAATCAGTAATAGAAACTAAATGTATGAAAACTCTCTACAAAGGCATACTACACAAACTACCCTCTCAGATGGCTAGGTATAGGTAAGTTCTCAATTATAAGTTTCATGTCATTTTGCAGTTAATTTCTTGGTTCACTCCTTTTCCTATCCTAGAAATGAAAAGTCATTATAATGTTTCTCAACTAATTCATTTTAAATTCTCGGATACATTTTATAATGGATTGTCATTTCGGATGAATCATTACCCATACACCTGTCATCAAAAACGATACCCATTTATTTATAGCTTAATAGATCGACTCAGTAAATTACTCATCCCAACCAATGATGGCCCATAGACCTCTAGAATTAAGAAAGGAAATCCCTCAATAGAATCCAAAGTAATACAAGAACAATCAAACTAACACAACATAACTCAATAATCACAATAATATCATGCAATGCAAGATAGTGAAATACTCTTATATGGAAGGGTAATATACAGGACATGTGAATTCTAGGTTCCTATAATAATGCATGTAACAATGACCCTTGCCTACATTTCATTAAGCTAAGGATGAAATAATTCTCACAACAGATAAATAATCAACCACACTACACAATATGTGCATCACCCAATGGTGAAATCATATCAACTATAATATGAAAAAGTTGAATGACAATTATAATTTGGGAAACATAGTTTTTACCCAAAATATTGGTTCGAGATGTCCAAGCATGGCTTATTACCATGTACCAAGAGTTCCTGTTATACAATTTATTTTCTCCGAATAGTAAGTTAAGAAAAGAAACCACCTTTGATACCACATTGTCACATACCGGACCCATAATCCACATAACCGGTGCCCCAAGCCAATGGGACACATGGCCTCAAGTGTATATTCCCAAATTCTAGAGTCTACTGACTAGCCGAGAGGGCCTAGCATGTGTCTATGGGAAGACTATGCCCTCATTGGCAGAGTGTCTCACAGAGGAAGAAATATACAAAAATAGTAAAAAATGGAAGAAATATTAATAATATAAATAAATAGTGGAAGAAAATATATGCAGTAGATAAACATGAATAATAATAACTGTATCATTTAGAACAATGATGATGTCATGTCATGTCACTAGAAAACTAGAAAACATGGATACAAGACATTAGGCCTAAGAGTTCCACAATGTAAAATATAACAAAGACTAAACCAAGAATCCCAAGGTCCAACTCATCCATATGCTGTCAAGATTCATCATAACAGAATGCAATAAATTAAGTATTGGAAACTATATTATTCCCATTGTCAATACCTGAAACCACATAATCTACTATGGGTACCAAACATTGCTCAGATAGGGTTTGAGATAAATCTCTGTGGGCCACCACCAACAATGTCTATAACCTCCAGCCCATATAATAGAATATATCAATGTGCAGGCATGCATAAATAACATAATGAAATCAATAAAATATAACTAAATACTCAAGTACCTGCTTCATCCCTCCATTGGTACCTAAACATGTACACAGTTCCATAATTAAGAAATTACCATTCCATGATAATAGGTCACTTAAGGAATGGCCAATATTGAATTCACCTCATTAATGAATATGTAGTGATGGTCCAAAGTCATAACAAGGCAACCAGAAAATGATATCCAGGGATGGAGTTCCATGGTAATAACCAAGGTAATGTAAATCTCACAGAATTATAACTTAGTAGTAGTGGAGTCTAACTAAAGTCGTAAAGTGAAATCGAAGTCATGTAATCCAAGGGATTCCACAATAAGGAACCTACCAAGTCCAAGGAGATCGTCCAATGTAAAACAGGGCTAAGAAAGGATAAGACCATATGGGCTTTCAAAATAGAACCAACTATTCGTTGTTGGATCCAATGAGTGTCTCCAAGGTTTCATGTATTAATGAAAAGGACCCTATAGTAGTACTCTAGGAATCCAAGTAATAGAAAAGAACTGGAGTCTAGGTGGGTATCATCCTAAGAAAACCATGTCCTTGATTCAGAATGGGGATTTTGAGACCCATGGGTATTCCCCTCTTAGAATCCAAGGCGAGATCGAGTTAGTCCATTCCTATTTAATATTTTAATCTTTTAATAATTTAGTTGGTTCAATTAATTCCTTCCATTAGTTTGTATAGGTCATGTAGAGTTGAAACCATTTATTTATTAGCCCAAGCCTTGTCTTCCATTAGTGTGGATAGGCCAAGAAGCATTTCAACCATTTAATCATGTTGAAATTAACAATTAAGTAATATTCAATTTGAGAGGTTCACTCCACTACCTTCCATTTAAAGAGAAAAGGTTTCTATCAACATGCAACCTTAATTAAAACTCATTTTAAAGGTGAAGATATATACTTAGTATACATTCCATGTCACATTTTACATTTATTTAGAATTTTGAATCACTTATCTTAGGTGGGTAAAGTGGTGAGCATCTATGGTAAATTCCATTATGCAATTCTCGTCAATAAAAAGTCATTTATTATATGAAAGTCTCACTTTTAAGAAGGTAAAAAAAAAGGATCACCCAAACGGTGGCTCAAACATTCCAGAAACACTAAAAACTAAATATGGAATAACCTTCAACATGAGGTGGATTGAGTTGTGGGTGTAACCACTAAAAACTAATCATATATTTGGAAAGAGAATAGCCATACAATTTTATCAGGTATAATCATGGCATTTAAATTTTATAAAGGACTTCCAAAGAAACTTGTGGCCCCCAAATGAATATTCCAAAATCAACGATCTTTAGGGATATGTTATAGACCACCCACCGTTGAGTTTTACAATCCTTCTCCACTGATATCAACCCTTGATTTTCGTAGATTAGAGAAGATCTATAAAAAGGTGAAAACACTCACAAAATGATTTATAGGTCAATAGTGAAAGAGGTGAAGAACAATTGAAGAGGAATAATTTAATTACCATTATGCATCCAACGAGAATAAAGAATGTTTAATCTAATTCTAGACGAATGAGACCTCTTGATCCCTAGATTTTCCCTTCCAAAAGCACCAAATGGGTGAAAATGGAAGAAAATACGGGTGGTTAATGAGTTTGTAAGAAGGAGTTGATTTATTAGATCCTTAAGGGAGAAATTGGAAATTCTCCTAGAAAAATTGCATGCACACTATTTGTCCACACAGTTTGTCAAACTGTACACAAACCATGTGGGACGGCTCAGCCTTAAGGGTTTGGTCTTCATGGTTTTTCAAACCATGCACAACCCATGCATGGCTACCTCGGAAAAAGGGGAAGTCATTATGTTAAGCTTCATAGCCATGTACCGATCATGTGATGTGGATCTATCCGAAAATACACCATCCTCACGGTTTGGCAAACCATGCGGAAATATCACATGGTTTAATCTAAACTGTGTGCAGAGACTGTTTTCTCAAATAATATGGGTATCAAGCTCTGAACAATCCCCTGACACCCTGAGAACCTTAACTAAATATTTAGGCATCCATATTAGGTCCAATGTAAATATTTATATTAAATAATTAAATGATACATACCTGAGTGAAAACCGATTTCTTAAAACGGGGGAAATATAATTAATTTGTGAAATTGATTACATGAATATTAAGATATTAGTGATTAATCATTCAATAAATTATAAAATTAAATTATAATTATGGTCTACGTTTTCATTAATAATGAGATATATGTAGCATATTTAGATAGCCTACCAAGATCCTTCCAATCCACATTAAAACACAAAAATGTAATTTCAGATACATAATAGAGATCCATGTTCTAAGACTCTCTGTTTTATATTCGTAATAAATCACTTCTATGGTTGAATGGGAACTAAAAAATTATTGGGTATCAAAATGAATAAACACCCTAGAGAGAAACACCAATGGGAATTTTTTTTAAAACGAAAATTTCCATGAAACAAAATAACCCTATCAAATTTAGATTTTGAAAAATAAAATTACATCATCACCAAAAACTATGATATATATAGATCCACACAACGTCAAGTGAAAATTAAAATCATCATCATTTATACCCACAACACCGGTGAGGAACTTCCACCATAATGTTGTTGTCACTTTATAAAATCACTTGTATTTGGAAACTCAACGGGAAAAAATATGGTATGAACCAGAGCATGTCCAGACGTAAACACAATCCAATAGGATCCACTATAATTAAAATCTTATAATAAACCAAAAAAATATACAACATAATATCACCATGAAAAAGTGAACTAACACCAACATAGAACATGAATCAAGGAAATCCACTATCACACAGATGAAGACCAGTATATCCACAACATGGTCTAGACCAAAGAATCATTACAGATCCCCTTACCATATTCTATGATGCCCAACTGAATAGATGAAAACTATAGGATGACAAAAATAAGGCATATTCATCAAAATTATCACCAAAACAGAAGAAGAACTCATATAATGATGAAAACAACATACCTCCATGTATTGAACACAACATCTTCTATGATCCAGAATAATAACCCTAACACTCTAGAGAGAAACATCTACAAACGTATAAATTTATGTAATATTTTTTTGGTTTTAGTGAAACTCAAGGAGGGAATAATCAACTATAAATTCCTAAATATATCACATATGAGGGTAGCCTTTAATTATTTTATCCATAAGTTCTACTCTATGATGAAATCTGAACATATTTAGACTTGGGGATGACAAAATCTAGTGGAGAGTGCTACAAAGTTAAACAATTGGACATATTTATTTAGGTAAAATGGAAGAGGGAAAATAGAAAATACCCATAAGTGGTTTAGAAGGAAATATATAGTCATCAAATGGAGAAAATTTATAAAAGTATAAAGCCTATTATTTTCACCACCTGAGAATATCATAAGAAGAAAAAATGAAAAATTTTGATAAGAGAGACCCATGGAAAAATATATATGTGATAGAAACAATGATTAGATCGTGGTTATATAAAGGGGTAGGGAGAGTTGTAACCAAAGGAATAATACATTATATCCCCTCCCCACTCTAAGCTTTTGATCATAATAATACATTATTTCTCATAGAGGAGGGAGAAAATTATACTTCAAGTATTACCCAAGCTATGGATTTCCATGTAAATATTATAAAATATAGAGACAAACAAAAATTGGGGAATTATGTATATCATCATCTTATGAAGTCGAGTGAGTTCCGAGTAATGGTAAATTATATTATTATCTCATCTTATTAAGTTTTTTTTGTCTTCCAAGGACATGAAAAATGTTAGAGATAGTGTGGGAAATTTTTTATATTTTCCAAATACTCATATTCATTAGTTGGCATATGAGTTACACAATATTTTTAAATTTTATTCATTTTTTATTTAAAATTTCATGAAATGTTTTCTTATAATTACATTTTCTTACATTTACTATAAATTTGAGTGTCTCGAAATTCATATTTGATAATGATGAAGTATTAAATTAATTTCCATCCCTTTTCTCTATTTAATTTAATGATAATTATAGAAGCTGATATTTTGGATAAGCATGACTGATCCCTTAGTAAATGTATTAGAAGTACATATATCTGAAGGTGTAATCATTAGTTAACCCATCTAATGAAATCAAACTAGTTGATGATAGTTCTACTACTGATCGGATTCACTGAAGAGGTTATGGATGAATTATCTAGACTAAAATTAAAATATAATTACTAATAAAAATGTACCATAAGTATATATATTATATGGTGTAATAATTGGTTAACCCATAAAAATATGGGAGACTGATAGGTTGTTTTTCTACTACCGTTAGAAGTTAATGAACAAGTAATAAATGAATTAACAAGATGATACGAAGAATAAAGATGTCGATGCAGAGACACTACATATGAAAATTTGGAAAGATACTTCATGGAATCTACCTAAGGGAGATATAGAAGAACTATTATTAAAAAAATTGAGTCTAATTGAAGTGAAAATGTTCCATCTCTTGAGAAAATTGCATAGAAATCTATTGGTTAATTTGATGGAGAATATTTGAATAATTTTTTATGTTATTTTGAAATGTTTTTAAATGATTCAAGTTGAATCCTAGAATATCTGATTTGATATGAAGAATTAAATAATTCCTATATTGAAGCTAGAAAAATATCTATTTATATCATTTGAAGTGTAATATTTTACTTGAAAAGGGTCACCTGCAACTTCATAATGGTAAGTTGAACATCAAAATTCAAACTCCATATAATGAAAAGGAAAAATTTTAGGTTTAGAAGATTAAAATGTACTTTTCAAGAATCAAAGGTGGGTTTATAATAGTCATTTTTACTCTTTTTTAGAAAAATAAAAAATAAAACATTACATTATATAAGTGATCTTTGACTTCCTAAGTGGTGTGGTGTGCATTGTAAATATAATTTAAACAATATAAGTGGAAAATAAAATTTTAGAATTGTAAAATGATTTATGAAATTTTGAAATTACCAAAGTTTGAAATTACAGAGATATCGAGAATAATATATTCTGAAAAAAATTAATAAGAAAGATTCATGAACTGTATGTTCAATGGAAGATCATAATACATATAGATTACTAACTAAGATTCATGTTGAGTTAATCATACGTTATTTCATTCAGAATATGGAAGAAGAAAGTATGATTATAAAGAACCGAGAAGAAGATAGAGAAAATTAAAATTAAACTAAAGATACACTGATAGTCAGATAAGTAAACAAAGAGGAAGAGGTGAACCTATAAATTTAATGTATTATATCTTACAGATGAACTTGGTTGATGGTAAATATAAATTTTCAAAATCTTGAATAAATTATTTGAGTATCGAAGGAGTTAAATATAAAATTATGAATGTAATATCATCTGTGTGGAAGTTAAAAACATTAAAATTTGGAGGAAACCATATATTTTCAAATTACGCTTGATCAAATGAAGAATAATATCCATAGATAATTTTATTGAAAAGAGATACTGTAATATGATGTCAAAAAAGTAAGAAAATGAATATTTTACACAAAAAGTGTACTAGTATAGTTACATTTTCAATAACTAATAAAATTATTGTTTTAGTGGTGCATTAGTAAAATAAAAATGAAATGATTCTTAGTGACTTATATAAAAGTAAGAATACCAAAATATTTAAAGGGGCTTTATATTCCTGAAAATCAAGTCAATTTATAAGATGTTGAGTAGGAAAATAAATTTTAAATATTCATTAGTGTTGTTTTACGATTCAATTTTATATTTTTTGTATGAGGTGAATAATATTGATTCGTTATTTTATGGTAGTTTTGAAGAAGTAAAATCCAAAATATTTAGAAAATATTAAATTTAATAAAATAATAAGTGGGTTGGTGGGCATTTCAAATTAAAACCCATGTGTTACCTACATTTTTAGAGGATTAATAGATACATAGAATGAATCATCATTCAATGAATAATTTCCTAACCCAACCCAATGTGGCTTGAGCCTCAACTACCCCAATACGGCCTCAAAAGGCCAGGGGCTAGTGACAAGCACAAAAATGCATATCCACCGTGTGAATGTCTTTACCGAATGTACATTTATTAACCTGAAAGTTCATATTAATTCATAAATAGGGATAAAAAATAATAGATTATGAAATATATAGAATATAAACCATTATGGAAAAACCTCAAGGGTGTGAAAGAGTTATACAGTGAAAATATAAAAGTAAATAAGAAAAATAAATTTCCAACTTGAATGATGTCCAAACATAAAAAAAATGAAAATTAAAAGTTCAATGATATTATATCTTTTGATCCTCTAGCTCTAACCACCATATGTGGTTCAATGCACCAAATATCCCTAAGCTCCTCTGAAGTCACCACCAACCCGTCTTCTATCTTCCTAAGACATGACATGTGCTGGAAAAGCCTATGAAAGGGAGTGTTTATATACATACATAGCATGATTCCCCAAAATATGAAGGGGGATTAAAAACACATGATAGGATTAGATAGATATTAAATAGTTCATCCTAAATAAATATAGTAAAAAAACACAGATATATATATATATATATATATATATGATCAAACCATAAAACTGAAAGTAGATTGAACGAGATCCCCATATCAAAGCCTAGTTTAGGAAAAATATCTATCACTTTCAAAATTCCATCAATGACACCATCATATCACCTACCTTCCCAGTACAAAATTCATCCATGTCAAGCCACACATATACCCTATGCCACATAGTCTAGGGATAAAATCACTGAGTAGAGGACTCATGCCCAGGTAGAATAGGAGTGTTCTAATCAGGTAGTTAGTATAGAAATCATTCCTATCCTGGCTAGATGGTTACACAGTTGTAGTCTAAGGAGGACCCATACCAAACCCAGGTAGGGGGTTTTTCTCTAATGGTTTAGGAACCACGCCCTGTCTCTATATGAGGGTACCACTCTAGTAAAAGAGGACCCTTTCCCTCCCTGGTAGAAGGGTGGCACTCAGAATATTCAGAGGACCCATTCCTAGCCTAGATCGAGGGTTCCAATAATGTGGTCAAGGACCCGTTCCATTTATATTAATGAGGGTTATAGCCAATCCATTGAGGACCCATGCACTACCTAGTATGATGGTTCCACTTTGAATCTGTAGAGGACCCATGCCAAGCTTGACTGGGGGGACACTATGATAAATATGATGATCCTTCCAGATCACTACTATCATCAAGTATCTACTAAATACACACCATGCAGGTAACGTCTCTCACAATATCTCAAAATTCAATATGGTGTCCGTCAAAATTTTTTATTAGAGGAAATCGTATGATAGTCTTCTCATTGTCCAAAATTTAAGTCCAAATGAAAGACATGTGAGAGATTAAAGTTTCTTAAAATGGAATCTAGGGGTACAATGCAAGTAGGGGACCCAAACTACATGTGGTACCACTCTTTCACTTGCACATTTGCTCACCATCAAATGGTTCCCAACCCATGCATATTTACACAACATTCATGTAGACTACAGGGTGTGTCCAAGCTATCTATGATTGAGATAGGTTTTACTGGTCATGTGTGTGTACTTAACCTATATTTGTGTGCTTTGGTACATGGATTGTTCTTATTTGTGTTCTTGCCTATGTACTCCTAGGGTAGACAATGATGGGACCATCATAAGTTCACATAGTGTATGAGGGTCCCATATGGCGTGTAATTATTATCTCTCATGAAAAACCCTAGACACCATAACATATGGGTCACATGACATGTATTTATCTGAACTACGCGACATGTAGTGGGGATTTTCACACAATTTTAGATCAAGACATTGTGAACAAGATATGGTATTACCACCTTCTAATTTTTCATTTTTCATTCCTAAAAATGGTGGATTTAACTTCATTCATCATTTCCATCCATCTGTTGGCTGATTATTTTTATCTATTCACCACAGGGGTTCATCGCTCAACCCATGAAACTTATTATATCTCTAAATCTATCTCAAATCTCAAATATATGAGAAGAAACACCCTTTATTACAAGATTCATCCCCAAATCAAACCTTGATCACTGATTCATTCTTCATTTTCAAAAAAAAAACCTGAATCTAGGGGTCTGATCGGGCTTTGTACCACTAGGAAATGTCGAATTGCAACCCCATGGTCCAATGATGACTAACTATTAGAATATTATGTAGAAAGTCATCAAGAACAATTTTTTATCAATAATTTACAAGAATTATTTATTATAGATCATAAATGGGTAAATGTGGGGTTTCAAAATTAAATAATCACATTAATGTCATTACGAGGGCGCATTAAATTGTCAACAATTAATGCAGATCAAAAGAAGTGATTCATCATCCTAAAAAATTAAATCAAATGAGGTGAAAGACATAAATTAAAATTCCTACATGGATATTTGATCATATTTTAATGGATAACATAGTTTAAAATGAATTAATGGGGTTTTAACAATCTATTTCCTTTTCTCTTCTCTGTTCTGTAGATTCATCTTAGTCGGAAAATGTTCTTTATCTAAAGGATGAGGAGAACACTAACGATCCTCCGAGGGTTTATGTGGATAACCCTAAAAGATTATTCATAGAGACGTACTTATAATCTATTTAAGAATTAGTAAATTTAAATAAATAATGAAAATTTTTAAGTTTACTTAAACACTCCCACCCATGGCAGCTATTTTGGAATGCACATGTCCCAATACATTTTAGGACCACCAATGGTAAAAATCACTTTCTAGAATTTTCCATAGTCTCAAAATTAGGAAATGAGACTCAATTGTTGAGTTATTTCATTTTAAATAGAAAATTGTGTTCACGTAATATAAAATATATTTAATATTTTTATAAAATTAATTATTGGCACATCTTTCCTTAGAATCACACGCAGTCTCAGAACCTATCTTTGAAAATTAATATAAAATATTTCAAATCCTTACAACAAAAAACATCATCTCTACATCATTCCACCCATCAATATTTTCATCCATGAAAAGAAAAAGTACACAATCATATTGGGATAGTGATCTCACATATGGATCCCTTACTCCCATGATCTCTCCTGCATGTTAATGTGCTATCACAACATGTGAACAAGGGGATGTTCTATCCATGAAATGTCATCTCTCATCAATCTTTAATCACCACCAAGTGCTCTGAAAAATTTTCTCCGTCCCCAATGTCCATATTACACCAGTCAATAATTTTTGTAGGACTATAAATTTGAATCCCCATCACTGAAACATGGACTATTGTGTGCTCCCACTCCAACTATGTGGGCAGGGTGAGGTGGTAAGAGAGCTCACAAAACCTATACACGATCTCAAATAACATGATAAACCATGAGTATAGATTTCCTCCATAACAAAATAATTATAACCCTCGGCATGGGTAGATTTTCAGGATAATGTGGTCTTGATGATTGAACTCTAAGGGATTATGATAGCGATACAAAAATATTTTTGTCAGTTCTAGTTTGTCCTCATCCTCTCACGGATGAACTAAACCTTCTCCATCATTTTATTCACCAAATCTAGATCGATAGACCATGACTAATTGATCTCTATCATTCACAAGGGAGACATGTGGGGTCTATAATACATATCCCCAAAAGGATTCATCATTTCAATTGTAAAGAGACAGTTGTTATTGTATGCAAACTCTCCTAGAGACATGAGATCCTCCCAACTTTGACCAATGTCCAACATGCAAGACCTCAGCATATACCCCAACAACTGGATAGTGTGATCATTTTCCCATCAATCTGGGGTGAAATACTATAGTAATCATCATCTGGTTCTCGAATCCCCCTCCACAACATTTATGTGAACCTCACATCATGATGGGAGACAATAGTCCATGTAATCCCATGAATAAAAAAATAAACTATGTGTATATATTCCCCCAAAATCTCTGTCAAATTATTCTTTTTGAAATCAATTATGTGTTCCAAATTTGTTAGTATGTCAACTATCACCCAAAGAGATTCTTAACCCTTCTGGTTATGTGGAATAACTATTTTAAATTCCATTCATATTCCATCCAACATACAATCCAGTATCTCAATTGGATTCAAAAGACCTACTGAAACCTGGTCCTCAGTCTTCACCAGCTGACAGGTGAGGCATAAAGAGATGAACTCAGAATAACTATATCACATTAAGGACCAAAAACTACTCATAATGGTCACTTTTCATATTCCCCACACTAGTATGTTCTTCCAAATAAGATGTGTGGAACTATAGAATCTCCTCCACTCACATCGTGACTATGATGACCATCTTTCATGAGAAAATGATGACACGATCTTACCCATATGAATATAAATATGGTGAATCCTCATTAGATATAGAGTAATGAAAGACCTCATAGTTAATATATCCCAACTGGGAATCCCTCACATGCTTAAGAAGTGGAGGGTTCATGCATGAAATCAGTTCTAGGTTGTAGGTATGTTTTTTTGTATTATTTTTCATTTTTTTTTGGATATTTAAACAAATTAAAGTAATCAGTGGGTTACATGTCGTGCAATCCAATGTAGACACCATGTAATATGCCTGTGTGTGAAGGGGATACTTGGCATGTGGTAATATTGGCAAGGAATTGATGAAAAACCAACTACACACTATATACTTCCTCGTACACACTATGTAGTCATGTCAGACAGGTCCTGGAAAGTAAGTCGGCAGATGTTATCTGCCAAGTTAACAGTTAAATGTAATTCAAACTTTGTAAATAATCTAAAATGACATGTAGTATATTTTTTGACTTATAATAGTTAGTATCCTCATTTTTGTTAATTTTGGACAAAGGAGGCACCGGGTTCGCGAGGATACCGCACCAGAAGTTGATTTGGTTCCAAGTTAAGCATCTGAACTTCGTTTCGATCGTCATCAGTCTCGTTTGAGCCCAAGAAGTGTGTGATCGATTACTCTTGATCCATTATTGGTGATTTTTTCTCTAATAAGTTATTTATGTTTGAGTGAATATTATTATTTCTTAGATCTATATAGTTCTATCTTGAATTGGATGTTGAGACATGATGAGGAGATTTATACTATGAAGAGGTTGGTGGTCTCTTTCTTATTGCTTAATGTCAAGTTGTTTATATGTGTCTTTGTGTTGTAAACCCATGTTTTGTAATGCCCTAACCCCAGTTACCCAGAGTCTGTGCATTATTACATAACATTGGCATCATCACAAGAAAGATCAAATCATGAAAGACCGATTAGTTTAGTAGCCTTGGAAACACTAGATATATTCATAAGTCTTACATTACATCATAAAAAATGAAAACTACAACAAAATATTTTATTCATAGTCCACACTCATATCCCCACATAATATCCCTGTAGGTCACTCATAAATTACTTCTTCACATCCTGGGAAAAATAAAACATTTAAAGGGGTGAGCTCAAATGCCCAGTAAGGATAACAATATAGTGGAAACATTCATAAATAAGAATAAACATTTAAGGTAATGTATAACTAAAACAAAATCCTTTTAAACATGAACATAGACATAGTATGGGAAAAATAAAATGAAATAATTCTATTTACATATTCACAAGGATATTCTAATAATCGAATAATCACATGCAATATCAATAACAACTTTCATAATGATGGAATGCATAATGCTAGACGATCATAACCACATATCCAAGGCCTCGTGCCAAGACAAAAAATAAGATTTTGTCAAGGCCTTGTTCCAAGACACCAGTTTGTCTCATGAGACCTACCGATGCATCGAGGAGCTATAGCGGGCTCCACCCATCACATATTAAGTCCAATGCATTCCCATATGAAAAGGTTTAAACATAAAATAAACATTCGTATTAAAACTAGCATACGAAATGTAAATACTTCATCCATAAACCATGAATGGTATAAAAATAACACATCCATAGTCAAACATATCACAAAACCTTCAATACAATATAGAAGTTTTGTATCATAGTAAATCAACTTCAAATAAGCGTAAAATCCATCAAAGGATGTTGACATAGATGAAATCAAAACTCATTTTAGAGAAATATCTATTTTTATTTTGAAATCATTTAAGAGTCATATATTTATATATAAAAAATTTTCGTTGAAAATATTCTTATAATCTTGTAAGGGAAGCTTCGACGATTTGATAACGATGGAAAATAGTCGCACCCGCTGTATAAGTTAAAAAACCATTCTTACCTTAATTCTGTCGAAAAGGTTAAAAGGCACCTTTTTTGGAAAACGACGGAAATATTCCATTATAAACCTCTTATAAAAATACAAACATGGGTATAAATGACTTTAACCCATATTCTTGTAAATAGTAAAAATGTTTTGAAATACATTTTTAAGAAACATGTATGTGGATGATAAAGAAATCCCAGTAGATTTTTACATATAAACAACCTCGGATAATGAAGAGATTGTGAAATAAACCCTTACCATGTACATTTCCTTGGTTGGGGGTAGGTTAACCACCTGTATAATGGTGAAATAATTGTTATTAAATTATACAAGAATCATATACATTAATATGATATCATATATGATCTTTTAACATTGATTTGTTAATAATATCTTAGTATTATCATTGTTTCGGGTGTTAACTTAATCATTTTATTTTATATGTTTTGTTAAGTAAGCCATGTTTGTCATGGTTAGGCTGTATATTATTCATATCCAGAATTATATCAAGTCCTTACTATTTTTAAATCATAAAATTATAATTATGCTTGAATGGATACGATGGAGAATAAATCTCATCGCGTTCGTGGAGACGGTAGTCCGTACGTACGCATGAGCGACAATATCATTATTTTTATATTAAAATAATATATAATTGGATGTTATATCATATATATAGAATCATTATCATGTTATATTTATTATTTACATGAATTATAAATCATTATTATACCTATCCAAATAATAATATATTGAATAACAATTACACCATGACGTGGAGACCGTAAGCTGTACGTACGCACGTATGGTGACAGGTTATTCAAAGGGTGGATAGAATACTGAATATGGTTGTACCATATTTATAATAACATCACAGTATATATAATATAATGGAGTTATTATTTGAGAATGGTATTAACAAATGAAGAAGAAGTGGAAGAAGAAAGGAACTTGAAAAAGGGTGGTGAAATTATTACCTCTTCTTCGGGTTCTTCCTTTTGATTTGATCAAAAGGACTCCTTACTTTGGCTTTATGATCAAAATAATGCCTCTAGGTTGTATTTAGGGAATTTTAGAGAGTATTTGGGAAGGGTTTGGCAGAACCAAAAGGCTTTTAATGTGTGAATTAGTAAGAAGGCGGAGTGCCCTTTTATAAGAGGGGTGAGGGGCACCTTTGGAAAAGCAAGAAATATTATTTTATAATAAATTCATATTCGGTTTATAATGGCTAAAAAGTGTATTATTTAAACTTTAATGTAGGGATAGGTCGAAAACAACTCAACCAATAGGATTTAGACAGGTTTGGGTTACTATATTAACCTTATCTTTATGTATTAACTCTTAGTTAATTAGTTTGACATTTACCATGTCACTTTGTATTTTTATATTATATAGTTAATAAACACACTATATACA
Organism: Viscum album; assembly: GCA_963277665.1. Lineage (NCBI taxonomy): Eukaryota > Viridiplantae > Streptophyta > Magnoliopsida > Santalales > Viscaceae > Viscum > Viscum album. The sequence goes on along the minus strand of CAUJRU010000300.1, from coordinate 112,975 downwards.
ACCAAGTGACTGCCCATGTGGTCAATTAATGATAAAACTATCATTATATAAGCCTCTTGGCCGAACCTTAGATTTTTAGGAATTTAATATCAATTAATAATATAATTTTTTTTAAAAAAAACCTCTTTTATGTCAATTTTGACACTATTCAATAATTGATTTTTATAAAACTCATAACAGAATGATTACTTCAAAAAATGTTAATTAAATCAATACTAAGATGTCATATTATCCTATAAAATTATTGTAATTCAAAAAAAGTCTCAAATTATTTTTATTTGGTTATTTATAATATCAATTATTTTAATTTTGACTATTATGGTAATTACTACATAATTATTGTGTCATACATAAATTAAATTATATAATGTCTAAAAATTATAAATAAAATATAATTATGTAGGAAACCTTTTTATCCTTCTAATGAATATTTATACTCGAAAATCCAACATATATAACCATATGTAAAAATTGGTTTTCTAAAAGATATATGCTTATGTCATTTTTGTATTTATTTTAACTTAATTAATATAAAGTGTCATTATCACCTACAAGTGGCTCCATGGGGTCCGAAAATCGACCCAAAGATTCCCATGGTCGGAAATGTATCCACCAATAAGGTTAGGACATGTTTTAGGGTAATTTAGTATTATTATAATATTATTTTTTAACCCTTATTTACCGGATTTACCCTTAACCATGGTAAATAAAATATTTACCGAAGTAATTATTCAAAATTTCTAAAAATAAAAGTTATCTATTTACACAATATGAACATTCTGAATCTAAATATGTAATACATTTTTCCAAATTCAAAACACAGAAGTGGCAGAAATTAATTTAAACTTAATTCCCGTTGTTAAAACAAAAAGCATGTTTTTAAGAGATAATAACTATCAAATGATTGACACTTGTTTATGTCCTGTTTAATTGTAAAATTATGTAAAATGACACACATTGTATTGAATGGTAAAAAATATTCTAAATATACTTTAAAACCACAAAAATTCATAATTTATCAATATAAATTATTTCGATTAAAAAAGTTGTTTTTAATTAAAATATAGTAATTTTCACTATTCATCAAAATATAAATGTTATCCGAAAAGTTCCAAAATTTCACCCTAGGCTAAATTCGATATTCCGAATCCAAAAATGAAGTCCATTTTGAGAGATAAAATTTATAAAATTTCAAAAATTAGGTATTTCTATTCATAACGGCTAGTTTGATTGGTTGTGGTGTGTTAGAACTCGATGTTGCGTACAACACACGGTATCGCATTACTCAAAGAGAAGCGTACCGTAGAAGCTTGGGGTGTTACATTCTCCCCTCATTCAAGTAATTTCGTCCTCAAAATTTCTAGAATATTATTGTATAAAAAGAATCGGGTGGTTCTTCATCATAAGTTCCTCGGGTTCCCACATTGCCTCTTCCATCTTATGGTTTCTCTACAAGACTTTTACGAGACGAGTCATCCGGTTTCTCAGTACTTGTTCTCTCGTATCAAGAATCCTGAAGGGCTCTTAACAATTAGATAGATGAGGTTCCAGTTCTAATTCCTCAGAGGTGAGTACATGCGTTGGGTTAAGCGTGTATTTCCTCAATAGAGATACGTGGAACACATCGTGAACTTTGGAGAGACTTGGTGGCATTGCCAATCGGTAAGATACAACCCCAATTCGTTCTAGAATTTCGAAAGGTCTGATGTACCTGGGACTCAATTTACCTTTCCTACCAAAACGTATGACTCTCTTCCTTGGAGACACCTTCCGGAACACATGATCACCGACTTGAAATTCCAAATCCTTCCTTCGATTATCGGCATAGCTCTTCTACCTACTTTGAGCTGCTTTGATGTGATTTTGGATTACCTTAACCTTTTCCATTGTTTCCTCTACCAGTTCTGGACCTACAAGTTTCCTTTCACAAACGTCATCCCAACAGGTTGGTGTGCGACATCTCTTTCCATATAACGCATCATATGGTGCCATCTGAATACTCGAATGAAAGCTATTGTTATAGGAAAATTCTACCAGAGGTAAATATTGATCCCACATACCCTGAAAGTCGTGTGAGAAGGATCTGAACATGTCTTCATAAGGTTTGAATAGTTCGTTTGGATTGTCTATCTATTTGAGGTTGGTAGGTAGTGCTCAAATGAAGTTCAGTATCCAAGTCTTTCTGAAGATTTTTCTAGAATCTTGAAGTAAAATAGGGATCATGATCAGAAACAATCGATAGGGGTACTCCATGAAGTCTCACAACTTCATCAACATATAGTCTTGATAGATGCTCTAGTGGTAGATTATCTCTTATAGCAAGAAAATGTGTTGACTTGGTAAGACGATCAACAATAACCCATATTGCATTGCTCCTTCTAGGATTCTTTGGTAGCCCCATGACAAAGTCCATCGTAATACTGTCCCACTTCCACTCTAGTATGGGAAGAGGTTGCATGACTCATCCAGGCAATTGCCTTCCAGTATTCACTTGTTGACAAACCATACATCTTGACACAAAATCAACAATCTCCCTCTTCATGTTGTCCCACCAAAAATGTTCCTTCAAATCTCTATACTTTTTTGTGCTCCCAGGGTGTATAAAGAAATTGGAACTATGAGCATCATCCAGCAATTCCCTTTTTAGATCAGGTATATCAGGAACACAAAGCCTCTTCCCAAATTTCAAAATTCAATCTTCATACACAAAGTCTCTCAATCTCCCATCATTCACAGCTTTAATCTTCTTTTGAAATTCTTCATCATCGGTCTGAGAACTCTTATTTCTTTCTAGTAAAGATGGTTTGGAAACCATTTGAAAAGGAATTGATGTTTCACCTTCCATGGTTATTCCCATGTACATCTTCACTAGATCCATGAAAATTGGATCCCTTTCAATTCTCATATTGTTCAAAACTCCATGATCTTTTCTGCTCAAAGCTGCGGCCACCTTGTTTTCATTCCCCGGGTGGTAGTGTATCGTACAATCATAATCCTTGAGTAATTCAAGCCATATCCTTTGCCTCATGTTGAGTTTTTTTGTGAGAAAATATACTTCAAACTCTTGTGATCAGTATAAATCTCACATTTTTTACCATAGAGGTAGTCCCTCCATATCTTCAAAGAAAAGATCACAGCTGCTAACTCGAGATCATGAGTAGAATAGTTTTGTTCATTAATTTTCAACTGTCATGATTCATAGGCAATAACCTATCATTCTGCATAAGGACACATCCAAGTCATTTCTTCGATGCATTGCTATAAATAATGAACCCCTAATTCCCCGATGGTAGAGTCAATATAGGAGCATTGAATAATCTTCTCTTCAGTTCTTCGAAAAATTCTTCAAACTCTTCTGTCCAAACAAATTTAACCCCTTTACGTGTGAGCTTTGTTAATGGGTTAGCCAACCAGGAAAAATTTTGGACCAAACGTCAATAATAACCTGCTAAAACATTAAAACTATGTACCTCAGTTATACTCGTCGGTGCTGGCAATTCATGGATTGCCTGGGTCTTAGAAGGATCAACAGAGATTCCATCTTTAGATACAATATGAACAAGAAAAAAAATCCCCTGAATCCATAATTCACACTTGCTAAACTTCCAATATAATTCATGTCTTCTCAGAGTCTTCAGGATAATGATCAAGTGATTTTCATGATCTTCATAGCTTTTGGAGTATACCAAGATATCATCAATAAATACCACCACAAATTCATCGAGATATTCCTTGAAAACTCTATTCATCAGATCCATGAATACAGAGGGTGCATTATTCAATCCAAAAGGCATTACTGTAAACACGTAATGCTCATGCCTGGTTCGAAATGTTTTCTTTGGAATGTCTTCCTTCTTTACACACAACTGATGGTATCCAAATCGAAGGTCAGTCTTTGAAAAGTGTTGAGCTCCATGCAGTTGGTCAAATGAATCATCAATTCAAGGTAGGGGATACTTGTTCATTATTGTTATAGAATTGATCTCCCTGTAGTCGATACATAACCTCATAGATCCATATTTCTTTTAAAAAAAAGAACAGGGGCTCCCCATGGAGAAACACTAGGGAGAATAAATCCCTTATTACTCAATTCCTCTTGTTGTTTCTTTAGTTCAACTAATTCTATAGTGGCCATTCTATAAGGGGTCTTCGATATAGGCCTTGATCCTGGAATTAAATCAATGGAAAACTCAACTTCCCATTCTGGAGGATGTCCATGTAAATCATCCGAAAACACATCTACATATTCTTTCACAACAGGTACATCCTCTATTTGAACATTCCTTTCCTCACCCATAGTCATGTCATTATCTTCCTCCCCAATAATTGAACTTAGTTGAGCTATTGTGGGTGGATCTAGATAAGAATTAGGTGGTGACGATTCTTCTCTAAAGATAATGTGTTCCTTATCATCATCATCAAGAATCGTAACCTCTTTCTTCTTACAATAATTCTTCGCATCATAGTCCGAAAGCCAGTCCATACCAAGGAATATATCAAACTCAATCATAGGTATGATGATGAGATCAGCAGATAAAGAAAATTTATGTGCTCTAATGGGGACTGATTCACAAAACTTTGTTGCAATGATACTTCCCTTAGGAGTTTTAACTGACAACTCCTTTGTTAAATCAAATTGTAAATATCTAATTTTCTTAACAAACTGGGAAGATATGAAACAATGCGTTGATCCATAATCAAATAATGCATTTTCTAAACTTGGGGAAACCATTAAATTACCTGCCACCACATCTTTCAGAGCTTCTACCTCACCAGTAGTGAAAGCATAATCTTGGCCTTGATCCCTTGGCCTTTTCTGAGGTAAGTTCCCCTGACGCTTAGGACCTTCATTTTCATAATGTCCCATATCCCTACAATTGTAGCACTGAACATTGGTAGCTTCCTTCTTCCCTTTGCAATCACGAGGTTGGTGGAATTTTTCACCACACTTGTAATAGACACCCATTCCATTCATGCAAGTACCGGGGTGTTTCTTCCCACATTTACCACAGGATGGATATTCAAACATTCCCTTATTCCCCTTATTTCCATTCCTAGATTGTTCAGAAGATCTCTTTTTCTCTTTCTTTGCTTTAAAGTCATAAGACATTGAGAATTTCTTTTTCGGTCTTGATAGCACATGAGACAATGTCTTCGTACGACGAGAAGGATTGTGAGGCTAATGATCGATGGAGAAATGGTTTTATCCCATCAAAGAAACGATCAATATTACTTCTTGGGTTACATATATAATCTCCAGCATACCTTGCTAACCTTGTAAAGTTAGCTTCATACTTTGTGACATTCTCATCCTCCTTTTGTCTCACGCTCAGAAATTTCCTTTCCATATCTGCTCGATGGTCGTGAGAAATGTATTATTCTAAAAACAGATATTTGAACTCCCTCCATTCCATATTTGATACATCATCATCTTCCTTCGTGTTTTGAATCAATGACCACCATTGATCAGCATCTCCAGTGAGGCGGTAAGCTGCCTTGATAACTTTTTCCCTTTCACTACTCCCCAAAGCCTGAAATATTTTCCCAAGGGAATTTATCCATTACTCAGCTACTAAGGGATTTGTACTCCCATTGAACGTTGGTGGTTGTTGTATCATAAAGCGATCTAACATTGATCCTCCATGCTAGGGATTAGGGTGCTCCATACGGGTAATGTTATTTTTCATAACCTGAGTGAGTTGTCCCAGTATGGTGATTAGATGATCAGCACCAGTTGCATCAGCAGCTCCACTATAATTATCTTGAGCAGAAGGTCAATCCCTACATGGAGTGCGTACATTGATATGGTTTCCATTTCTTCCACTAGGCACCATTTCTAAACAATGTCCTAAACTAGATCAGTTTATGAATCAAAATACATAATTCAATACTTATAAAACACCTAACATAAATTGAACTATTTATGGACATAATCCATAATCATAAAAATGTTTTCTTTGAGAAAGTATATACTCATAAACCTTTCATAATTATTTTTAAAGAAAATGAGAGTTATCATAAGCATATCCCCTAGGAGTGTCGTAACCAAGAGTACAACAAGGCCAGTTATCGCCCACCAGTTCCCATTCGAGTCTAGCTCAAAGTAGTGTTTTCAGGTTTTACCCCTAAGTACATCTGTTCCAGAGCCTCCTCTACCTGCTCGTATCTAGACAGGGATTTATTTCTCAGAAAACTCACAAAATCTCTACAATACCAAAATTCTAAAAAGTTCTTCTATACTAATACTTAAAGTCCATCTTAGGTCTATGTGCTCTAATCAGAGTTTATCTAAATCTAGATTTCAAGGTTTGTACTAAACTTCCTCTGATACCAACTGTAATGCCCCGGCCCCAGTTACCCAGAGGCGGTGCATTATTACATAACATTGGAATGATCACAAGAAAGATCAAATCCCGAAAGACCGATTAGTTTAGTAGCCTTGGAAACAGTAGATATATTCCTAAGTCTTACATTAAATCATAAAAATGAAAACTACATCAACATATTTTCTTCATAGTCCACACTCATTTCCCCACATATTATCCATGAAGGTCATTCATAAATTATTTCATCACATCCTGGGAAAAATAAAACATTTAAAGGGGTGAGATCAAATGCCCGGTAAGGATAAAAATATAGCAGAAACATTCATAAATAAGAATAAACATTTAAGGCATTGTATAAATAAAACAAAAGCCTTTTAAACTTGAACTTCAACATAGTAAGGAAAAAATAAAATGAAATAATTCCATTTAATTATTCACATGTATATTCTACTAATCTAATAATCACATGCAATATCAATAACCACTTTCATAATGATGGAATGCATAATGACAGACTATCATAACAACATATCCAAGGCCTCGTTCCAAGCCTACAAATAAGATTTTGCCAAGGCCCTGTGCCAAGACACTAGTTTGTCTCATTAGACCTACAGATGCATCAAGGAGATATAGCGGGCTCCACCCGTCACATATTAAGTCCAATGAATTCCCATATGAAAAGGATTAAACATTACATAAACATTCGTATTAAAACTAGAATACGAAATGTAAATACTTCATCCATAAACCATGAATGGTATAAAAATAAAAAATCCACAGTCAAACATATCACAAAACTTTCAATACAAAATAGAAGTTTTGTATCATAATAAATCAACTTCAAATAAGTGTAAAATCCATCAAAGGATGTTGACATAGATGAAATCAAAACTCTTTCTAGGGAAATATCTCTTTCTATTTTGAAATAATTTAAGAGACATATATTTATAAAATAAAAAAATTTCATTGAAAATATTCTTATAAGCTTGTAAGGGAAGCATTGAAGATTTTATAATGGCGGAAAATAGCCGCACCTTTCGTATAAGTTAATAAAACATTCTTACCTTAATTCTGTTGAAATGGTTAAAAAGCACCTTGTTTGGAAAAAGATGGAAAGATTCCTTTATAAACCTCTTATAAAAAGTCAAACAAGGGTATAAATAACTTTAACCCATATTCTTGTAAATAGTAAAAATGTTTTGAAATACATTTTTAAGAAACATGGATGTGGATGATAAAGAAATTCCAGTAGATTAATACGTATAAACAATCTCGGATAATTAAGAGATTGCGAAATAAACCCTTACCTTTTACTTTTACTTGGTTGGGGGTAGTTTAATCTCTAGTATAATGGTGAAATAATTTTTATTAAATTACAAAAGAATAATATACATTAATATGATATCATATATGATCTTTTAACATTGATTTGTTAATAATATCTTAGTATTATCGTTTTTTCGGGTGTTAACGTAATCGCTTTCTTTTATATGTTTTGTTACATAAGCGATGTTTTTCATGGATAGGTTGTATCTTATTCATATCCAGAACGATATCACGTCCTTTTTATTTTTAAATCATCATATGATAATTATACTTGAATGGATACGATGGAGAATGAATCTAATCGCGTTCGTGGAGACGGTAGTCCGTACGTACGCATGAGCGACAATATAATTATTTTGATTTTAAAATAACAAATAATTGGATGGTATATCAAATATAAAGAATCATTATCATGTTATATTTATTATTTAAATGAATTATAAATCATTATTATACCCATCCAAATAATAATATATTGAATAACAATTACACCATGACATGGAGACGGTAAGTCGTACATACACACGTATGGTGACATGTTATTCAAAGGGTGGATAGAATACTGAATATGGTTGTACCATATTATAATAACATCACAGTATATATAAGATACTAGAGTTATTATTTCAGAATGGTAACAACAAATAAATAAGAAGTGGAAGAAGAAAGGAACTTGAAAAAGGGTGGTGAAATTATTACCTCTTCTTCGGGTTCTTCCTTTTGATTTGATCAAAAGGACTCTTTAGGTTGGATTTCGGATCAAACTAAGGCCTCTAGGTTGTAGTGATTGAAGTTGGGAGAGTATTTGGGTAGGTTTTGGCCGAACCAAAATAATTTTAATGTGTGAATTAGTGAGAAGGGGGAGTGCCCTTTTATAAGAGGGGCGAGGGGCACCTTTGGAAAATCTTGAAATACTATTTTATAATAAATTCATATTCGGTTTCTAATGGCTACAAAGTTGATTATTTAAAGTTGAAGGTGCGTATAGGTCACAAACCACTCAACCAATTGGATTTAGACAGGTTTGGGTACCTATATTAACCATATCTTTAATTATTAACTCTTAGTTAATTAGTTTGTCATTTACCATGTCACTTTGTATTTTTATATTATATAGTTAATAAACATACTATATACATCCAAGAGACCCCCAAGTGGTCCATTAATGATACAACTATAATGATATAAGTCTCTAGGCCGAACCTTAGATTTTTAGGAATTTAATATCAATTAATTATATAATATTTGTTTTAAAAACTCTTTTATGTCAATTTTGAAACCATTCAATAATTGATTTTTATAAAAATCATAACAGAATTATTAATTCAAAAAAAGTTAATTAAATCAATACTAACATGTCATATTATCATAGAAAATTAGTTTAATTCATAAAAAGTCTCAAATTATATTTATTTGGTCATTTATAATATCAATTATTTTAAGATTTAACTATTATGGTAATTAATGCATCATTATTGTGTCATAAATAAATTAAATTATTTGATGTCTAAAAATTATAAAGAAAATATAATTACGTATGAAATCTTTTTAGCTTTCTAATGAATATTTATAGGTAAGTTCTCAAGTATAAGTTTCATGTAATTTGGCAGTTAATTTCTAGGATCACTCCTTTGCGTATCCTAGAAATGACAAGGCAGGATAATGTTTCTCACCTAATTAATTTTATAATCTAGGATACATTTTATAATGGATATCCATTTCGGATGAATCATTACCCATACACCTATCATCAGAAATGATACCCATTTATTTATAGCTTAATAGATCGACTCTGTAAATTACTCATCCCAACCAATGAGGGCCCATAGACCTCTAGAATTAAGACAGGAAATCACTCAATAGAATCCAAAGTAATACAAGAACAATCAAACTAACACAACATAACTCAATAATCACAAGAATATCATGCAATGCAAGATATTGAAATACTCTTATGTGGAATGGTAATATGCAGGACATGTGAATTCTAGGTTCCTATAATTATGCATGTAACAATGACCCTTGCCTACATTTCATTAAGCTACGGATGAAATAATTCCCACAACAGATAAATAATCAACCCCACTACACAATACGTGAATCACCCTATGGTGAAATCATATCAACTATAATAAGAAAAAGTTGAATGATAATTATAACTTGGGAAACATAGTTTTTACCCAAAATATGGGTTCGCGATGTCCAAGCGTGGATTATTACCATGTACCAAGAGTTCCTATTCTCCAATTTATTTTCTCCGAATAGTATGTTAAGAAAAGAAACCACCTCTGATACCACATTGTCACATACCGGACCCATATTCCACATAACAGGTGCCCCAGGCCAATGGGCCACATGGCCTCAAGTGTATATTCCCAAATTCTAGAGTCTACTGACTAGCCGAGAGGGCCTAGCGTGTGTCTATGGGAAGACTATGCCCTCATTGGCAGAGTGTCGCACAGAGGAAGAAATATACAGAAATAGTAAAAAATGGAAGAAATATTAATAATATAAATAAATAGTGGATGAAAATATATGCAGTAGATAAACATGAATAATAATAACTGTATCATTTAGAACAATGTGATGTGGATCTATCCAAAAATACACCATCCTCACGGTTTGGAAAACCATGCGGAAATATCACACGGTTTAATCTAATCTATGTGTAGAGACTGTTTTCTCCAATAATATGGGTATCAAGCTCTGAACAGGCCCCTGACACCCTGAGAACATTAACTAATTCTTTAAGAATCCATATTAGATCCAATGTAAATATTTAGATTAAATAATTAAATGATACATACCTGAGTGAAAACTGATTTCTTGAAACGGGGGAAATATAATTAATTTGTGAAATTGATTACATGAATATTAAGATATGAGTGATTAATCATTCAATAAATTATAGAATTAAATTATAATTCTGGTCTATGTTTTCATTAATGATGAGATATATGTAGCATATTTAGATAGCCTTCCTAGATCCTTCCAATCCACATTAAAACACAAAAATGTAATTTCAGATACATAATAGAGATCCATGGTCTAATAATCTCTCTTTTATATTCGTAATAAATCACTTCTATGGTTGAATGGGAACTAAAAAATTATTGGGTATCAAAATGAATAAACACCATAGAGAGAAACACCAATGGGAATTTTTTTTAAAGGAAAATTTCCATGAAAAAAAACAACCCTATCAAATATAAATTTCAAAAAATAAAATTACTTCATCACAAAAAATTATGATATATATAGATCAACACACCGTTAAGTGAAAATTAAAATCATCATCATTTATACCCACAACACCGGTGAGGAACATCCACCATAATGTTGTTGTCAGTTTATAAAATCACTTGTATTTGGAAACTCAACGAGAAAGAATATGGTATGAACCAGAGCATGTCCAGACGTAAACACAATCCAATAGGATCCACTATAATTAAAATATTATAATAAACCAAAAATATATATAACATAATATCACCATGAAAAAGTGAACTAACACCAACATAGAACATGAATAAAGGAAATCCACTATCACACAGATGAAGACCGATATATCCACAACATGGTCAAGACCAAAGAATCATTACAGATCCCCCTACCATATTCCATGAGGCCCAACTGAATAGATGAAAACAATAGGATGACAAAAATAAGGCATATTCATCAAAATTATCACCAAAACAGAAGAAGAACTCATATAAAGATGAAAACAACATACCTCAATGTCTTGAACACAACATCTTCTATGATCCAGAATAATAACCCTAACACTCTAGAGAGAAACATCTACAAACGTATAAATTTATGTAATATTTTATTGGTTTTAGTGAAACTCAAGGAGGGAAGAATCAACTAGAAATTCCTAAATATATCAAATATGAGAGCAGCCTTTAATTATTTAATCCATAAGTTCTACTCTATGATGGATTCTGAACATATTCAGACATGGTGATGACTAAATCTAGTGGCCAGTGCTACAAAGTTAAACAAGTGGACATATTTATTTAGGTAAAATGGAAGAGGGAAAATATAAAATACCCATAAGTGGTTTAGAAGGAAATATATAGTCATAAAATGGAGAAAATTTATAAAAGTATGAAGCCTATTATTTTCACCACCTGAGAATATCATAAGATGAAAAAATGAAATTTTTTGATAAGAGAGACCCATAGAAAAATATATTTGTGATAGAAACAATGATTAGATTGTGGTTATATAAATGGGTAGGGAGAGTTGTAACCAGAGGAAGAATATATTATACCCCCTCCCCACTCTAAGCTTTTGATCATAATAATACATTATTTCTCATAGAGAAGGGAGAAAATTCTACTTCAAGTATTAACCAAGCTATGGATTTCCTTGTAAATATTATAAAATATAGAGACAAACAAAAATTGGGGAATTATGTATATCATCATCTTATGAAGTCGAGTGAGTTAAGAGTAATGGTAAATTACATTATTATCCCATCTTATTAAGTTTTTTTTGTCTTCCAGGGACATGAAAAATGTTAGAGATAATGTGGGAAATTTTTTATATTGTCCAAATACTCATATTCATTAGTTGGCATATGAGTTACACAATATTTTTAAATTTTAATCATTTTTTATTTAATATTTCATGAAATATTTTCTTATAATTACATTTTCTTACATTTACCATAACTTTGAGTGTCTCAAAATTCATATTTGATAATGATGAAGTATTATATTATTTTCCATCCCTTTTGTCAATTTAATTTAATGAAAATTATAGAAGATGATATTTTGGATAAGCATGATTGATCCCTTAGTAAATGTATTGGAAGTACATATATCTGAAGGTGTAATCATTGGTCAACCCATCTAAAGAAATCAAACTAGTTCATGATTGTTCTACTACTGATAGGATTCACTGAAGAGGTTATGGATGAATTATATAGAAGAAAAGTAAAATATAATTACTAGTAAAAATGTACCATAAGTATTCATATTACATGGTGTAATAATTGGTTAATCCATCAAAATATAGGAGACTGATAGGTTGTTTTTCTACTACCGTTAGAAGTTAATGAACAAGTAATAAATGAATTAACAAGATGATACAAAGAATAAAGATGTTGATGCAGAGACACTATATATGACAATTTGGAAAGATACTTCATGGAATCTACCTAAGGGAGATATAGAAGAACTATTATTAAAAAAAGTGAGTCTAATTGAAGTGAAAATGTTCCATCTCTTGAGAAAATTGTATAGAAATCTATTGGTTCATTTGATGGATAATATTTGAATAATTTTTTATGTTATTTTGAAATGTTTTTAAATGATTTAAGTTGAATCCTAGAATATCTTATTTGATATGAAGAATTAAATAATTCCTACATTGAAGCTAAAAAAATATCAATTTATATCATTTGAAGAGTAATATTTTACTTCAAAAGGTTTACCTGCAACTTCATAATGGTAAATCGAACATCAAAATTCAAACTCCATATAATGAAAAGGTAAAATTTTAGGTTTATAAGATTAAAATGTACTTTTCAAGAGTCAAAGGTGGGTTTATAATAGTCATTTTTACTCTTTTTTAGAAAAATAAAAAATCAACAATGACATTATATAAGTGATATTTGACTTCATAAGTGGTGTGGTGTGCATTGTAAATATAATTGAAACAATATAAGTGGAAAAGAAAATTTTAGAATTGTAAAATGATTTATGAAATTCTGAAATTACCAAAGTTTGAAATTACAGAGATATCGAGAATAATATATTCTAAAAAAAATTGATAAGAATGATTCATGAACAGTATGTTCAATGGAAGAACATAATACATATAGATGACTAACTAAGATTCATGTTGAGTTAATCATACGTTATTTCATTCAGAATATGGAAGAAGAAAGTATGATTATAAAGACCCGAGAAGAAGATAGAAAAAATTAAAATTAAACTAAAAATACACTGAAAGTCAGATAATTAAACAAAGAGGAAGAGGTGAACCTATAAATTTAATGTATTCTATCTTAAAGATGAATTTGGTTGATGGTAAACATAAATTTTCAAAATCTTGAATAAATTATTTGAGTACCAAAGGAGTTAAATATAAAATTATGAACGTAATATCATCTGCGTGGAAGTTAAAAACTATAAATTTTGGAGGAAATCATATATTTTCAAATTACGATTGATCAAATGTAGAATAATATCCATAGATAATTTTATTGAAATGAGGTACTGTAATATGATGTCAAAAAAAAGTAAGAAAATGGATATTTTACACAAAAAGTGTAATAGTATAGTTACATTTTCAATAACTAATAAAATGATTGTTTTAGTGGTGCATTAGTAACAGAAAAATGAAATGATTCCTAGTGACTTATATAAAAGTAAGAATACAAAAATATTTAAAGGGACTTTATATTCATAAAAATCAAGTCAATTTATATGATGTTGAGTAGGAAAATAAATTTTAAATATTCATTATTGTTGTTTAACGATTCAATTTTATATTTTTTGTATGAGGTGAATAATATTGATTCATTATTTTATGGTAGTTTTGAAGAAGTAAAATCTGAAATATTTAGAAAATATTAAATTTAAAAAAATAATAAGTGGGTTGGTGGGCGTTTCAAATTATAATCCAAGTGTTACCTACATTATCAGAGGACTAATTGATACATATAATGGATCATCATTAAATGAATAATTTCCTGACCCAACCCAATGGGTCTTGAGCCTCAACTACCCCAATATGGCCTCAAAAGGCCATGGGCTAGTGACAAGCACAAAAATTCATATCTACCGTGTGAATGTCTTTACCGAATGTACATTTATTAACATCAAAGTTCATATTAATTCATAAATATGGAGAAAAAATAATAAATTATGAAATATATAGAATATAAACCATTATGGAAAAACCTCTAGGGTGTGCAAGAGTTATACAGTGAAAATATAAAAGTAAATAAGAAAAATAAATTTCCAACTTGAATGATGTCCTAACATAAAAAAATGAAAATTAAAAGTTCGATGATATTATATCGTTTGATCCTCAAGCTCTGAACACCATAAGTGGTTCAATGCACCATGTATCCCTAAGCTCCTCTGATGTCACCACCAACCTGTCATCCATCTTCCTAAGACATGACATGTCATAGAAAAGCCTATGAAAGGGAGTGTTTATATACATACATAGTATGATTCCCCAAAATATGAACGGGGAGTAAAAACACATGATAGGATTAGATAGATAGTAAATAGTTCATCCTAAATAAATATAGTAAAAAAAACACACACACATATATATATATATGATCAAACCAGAAAACTAAAAGTAGATTGAACGAGACCCCATATCAAATCCTAGTTTAGGAAAAATATCTATCACTTTCAAAATTCCATCAATGACACCATTGTATCACCTATCTTCCCAGTACAAAATACATCCATGTCAAGCAACACATATACCCTATACCACATAGTGTAGGGATAAAATCACTGAGTAGAGGACTCATGCCCAAGTAGAATAGGAGTGTTCTAATCAGGTATTTAGTATAGAAATCATTCCTATCCTAGCTAGAGGGTTAGACTCTTGTAGTCTAAGGAGGACCCATACAAAACCCAGGTAGAGGGTTTTTCTCTAATGGTTGAGGAACCATGCCCTGTCTCTATATGAGGGTACCACTCTAGTAATAGAGGACCATTTCCCTCCCTGGTAGAAGGGTGGCACTCAGAATATTCAAAGGACCCATGCCTAGACTAGATCGAGGGTTCCAATAATGTGGTCAAGGACCCGTTCCCTTCCTATTAATGAGGGTGATAGCCAAGCCATTGAGGACCCATGCACTACCTTTTATGATGGTTCCACATTGAATCTGTAGAGGACTCATGCCTAGCTCTACTGGAGTGGGACACTATGATAAATATGATGATCCTTCCAGATCACTACTATCGTCGAGTAACTATTAAATACACACCATGCAGGTAACATCTCTCACAATATCTAAAAATACATTATGGTGTCCATCAACATTTTTTATTTGAGGAATTCGTAGGATAGTCTACTCATTGTCCAAAATTTAAGTCCAAATGAAATACATGTGAGAGATTGAAGTTTCTTAAAATGGAATATAGTGGTACAATGCAAGTAGGGGAACCAAACTACATGTGGTACCACTCTTTCACTTGCACATTTCCTCACCATCAAATGGTTCCCAACCCATGTATATTTACACAACATTCATGTATACTACAGGGTGTGTCCAAGCTATCTAAGATTGAGATAGGTTTTACTGGTCATGTGTGTGTACGTAACCTATATTTGTGTGATTTGGTACATGGATTGTTCTTAGTTGTGTTCTTGCCTATGTACTCCTAGGGTAGAAAATGATGTGACCATCATAAGGTCACATAGTGTATGAGGGTCCCATATGGCGTGTAATTATTATCTCTCACGAAAAACCCTAGACACCATAACTTATGGGTCACATGCCATGTATTTATCTGAACTACGCGACATGTAGTGGGGATTTTCAGAAAATTTTAGATCAGGACTTTATGAACAAGATATGGTATTACCACCTTCTAATTTTTCATTTTTCATTCCTAAAAATGGTGGATTTAACTTCATTCATCATTTCTATCCATCTATTGGCTGATTATTTTTATATATCCACCACAGGGGTTCATCGCTCAACCCATGAACCTTATTATATCTCAAAATCTATCTCAAATCTCAAATATATGAGAAGAAACACCCTTTATTACAAGATTCATCCCCAAATCAAAACTTGATCACTGATTCATTATTCAGTTTCAAAAAACAACCTAAATCTAGGGGTCTGATCGGGCTTTGTAACACTAGGAAATGTCGAATTGCAACCCCATGGTCCAATGATGACTAAGTATTAGAATATTAGGTAGAAAGTCATCAATAACAATTTTTTATCAATAATTTACAAGAATTAATTATTATAGATCATGAATGGGTAAACGTGGTATTTCAAAATTGAATAATCACATTAATGTCATTACGAGGGCGCATTAAATTGTCAACAATTAATGCAGATCAAAAGAAGTGATTCATCATCCTAAAAAATTAAATCAAATGGGGTGAAAAACACAAATTAAAATTCCTACATGGATATTTGATCGTATTTTAATGATTAAAATTGTTTAAAATGAATTAATGGGGTTTTAACAATCTATTTCCTTTTCTCTTCTCTGTTCTGTAGATTCATCGTAGTCGGATAATGTTCTTTATCTAAAGGATGAGGAGAACACTAACGATCCTCCCATGGTTTATGTGGATAACCGTAAAAGATTATTCATAGAGACGTACTTATAAAATATTTAAGAATTAGTAAATTTAAATAAATAAAGAAATTGTTTCCAATTTACTTAAACACTCCCACCCATGGTAGCTATGTCCGAATGCACATGTGCCAATACATTTTAGGTCCACCAATGGTAAACATTGCTTTATAGATTTTTCAACGGTCTCAAAATTAGGAAATGAGACTCAATTTATGAGTTATGTCATTTTCATTAAAAAATTGTGTGCACGTAATATAAAATATATTTAATATTTTTATAAAATTAATTATTGGCACATCTGGCCATAGAATCACACGCAGTCTCAGAACCTATATTTGAAAATTAATATAAAATATTTCAAATCCTTACAACAAAAAACATCATCTCTACATCATTCCATCCATCAATATTTTCATCCATGAAAAGAAAAAATACACAATCATATTGGGATAGTGATCCCACATATGGATCCCTTACTCCTATGATCTCTCCTGCATGTTAATGTGCTATCACAACATGTGAACCAAGGGGTTGTTCTATCCATGAAATGTCATCTCTCATCAATCTTTAATCACCACCAAGTTCTCTGAAAAATTTTCTCCATCCCCAATGTCCATATTAACCCAGTCAATAATTATTGTAAGACTATAAATTCGAATCCCCATCTCAGAAACATGGAATATTGTATGCTCCCACTCCAACTATGTGGGCAGGGTGAGGTGGTAAGAGACCTCACAAAACCTATACATGATCTCAAATAACATGATAAACCATGAGTATAGATATCCTCCACAACAAAATCATTATAACCCTCAGCATGGGGAGATTTTCAGGATAATGTGGTCTCGATGATTGAACTCTAAGGTCATATGATAGCGATACAAAAATATTTTTGGCAGTTCTGGTTTTTCCTCATCCTCTCACGGATGACCTAAACCTTCTCTATTATTTTATTCACCAAATCTAGATCGATAGACCCTGACTAATTGATCTCTATCATTCACAAGGGAGACATGTGGGGTCTATAATACATGTACCCAAAAGGATTCATCATGTCAATTGTAAAGATACAGTTGTTATTGTATGCAAACTCTCCTAGAGACATGAGATCCTCCCAACATTGACCAATGTCCAACATGAAAGACATCAGCATATACCCCAACACCTGGATAGTGTGATCAGTTTTCCCATCAATCTGGGGTGAAATCCTACACTAATCCTCATCTGTTTCTTGAAGCCCCCTCGACAACAATTATGTGAACCTCACATCATGATTGGAGACAATAGTCCATGTAATCCCAGGAATAAAAAAATATACCATGTGTATATGTTCCCCCAAAATCTCTGTCAAATTATTCTTTTTGAAAGAAAGTAAGTGTGCCAAATTTCTTAGTATGTCAACTATCACCCAAAGAGATTCTTAACCCTTCTGGTTATGTGGAATAACTATTTTAAATTCCATTCATATTCCATCAAATTTACAATACATTATCTCAATTGGATTCAAAAAACCTACTGAAACCCGGTCCTCACTCTTCACCAGCAGACATGTGAGGCATAAAGAGATGAACTCAGAATAACTATATCCCATTAAGGACCAAATAACTACTCATAAAGGACACTTTTCATCTTCCCCACACTAGTATCTTCTTCCAAATAAGATGTGTGGAACTAGAGAATCACCTCCACTCGCATCATGACTATGATGACCATCTTTCCTGAGAAAATGATGACACGATCTTATCCATATGAATATAAATATGGTGAATCCTCATTGGATATAGAGTAATGAAAGACCTCACAGTTAATATATCCCAACTAGGAATCCCTCACATTCTTGAGAAGTGGAGGATTCATGCATGAAATCAGTTCTTGGTTGTAGGTATGTTTTTTTGTATTATTTTTCATTTTTTTTGGAAATTTAAACAAAGTAAAGTAATTGGTGGGTTACATGTCGTGTAATCCAATGTAGAAACCATGAAATATTCCTGTGTGTGAAGGGGATACTTGGTGTGTGGGAATATTGGCAAATAATTGATGAAAAACTAACTACACACTATATACTTCCTCGTACACACTATGTAGTCATGTCAGGCAGGTCCTGGAAAGTAAGTCGGCAGATGTTATCCACCAAATTAACAGTTAAATGTAATTCAAACTTTGTAAATTATCTAAAATGACATGTATATTATTTTTTTACTTAAAATAGTTAGTATCATAATTTTTATTAATTTTGGACAAAGGAGGCACCGGGTTCGCGAGGCTACAACACCAGAAGTTGATTTGGTTCCAAGTTAAGCATCTGAACTTCGTTTCGATCGTCATCAGTCCCGTTTGAACCCAAGAAGTGTGTGATCGATTACTCTTGATCCATTATTGGTGATTTTTTCTCTAATAATTTATTTATGTTTGAGTGAATATTATTATTTCGTAGATCTATATCGTTCTATCTTGAATTGGATGTTGAGACATGATGAGGATATTTATACTACGACGAGGTTGGTGGTCTCTTGCTTATTGCTTAATGTCAAGTTGTTTATATGTGTCTTTCTGCTGTATACCCATGTTTTGTAACACCCCAATCCCAGTTACCCAGAGTCTGTGCCTTATTACATAACATTGGAATCATCACAAGAAAGATCAAATCTTGAAAGACCGATTAGTTTAGTAGCTTGGAAACACTAGATGTATTCATAAGTCTGACATTACATCATAAAAAATGAAAAATACAACAAAATATTTTCATCATTGTCCACACTCATATCCCAACATACTATCCCTACAGGTCATTCATAAATTACTTCTTCACATCCTGTGAGAAATAAAACATTTAAAGGGGTGAGCTCAAATGCCCAGTAAGGATAACAATAGAGCGGGAACATTAATAGATAAGAATAAACATTTAAGGTAATGTATAACTAAATCAAAATCCTTTTAAACTTGAACTTAAACATAATATGTGAAAAATAAAATGAAATAATTCTATTTATTTATTCACAAGGATATTATACTAATCGAATAATCACATGCAATATCAATAACCACTTTCATAATGATGGAATGCATAATGCCAGACTATCATAACCACATAGCCAAGGCCTCGTGCCAAGACTAAAAATAATATTTTGTCAAGGCCTTGTGCCAAGACACTAGTTTGTCTAATGGGACCTACCGATGCTTCGAGGAGCTATAGCGGGCTCCACCCTTCACATATTAAGTCTAATGCATTCCCATATGAAAAGGTTTAAACATAACATAAACATTCATATTAAAACAAGCATACGAAATATAAATACTTCATCCATAAACCATGAATGGTATAAAAATAACTCATCCATAGTCAAACATATCACAAAACCTTCTATATAATATAGATGTTTTGTATCATAATAAATCAACTTCAAATAAGCGTAAAATCCATCAAAGGATGTTGACATAGATGAAATCAAAACTCATTTTAGAGAAATATCTCTTTCTATTTTGAAATCATTTAAGAGTCATATATTTATAAAATAAAACATTTTCTTTGAAAATATTTTTATAATCTTGTACAGGAAGCTTCGACGATTTTATAACGGTGGAAAATATCCACACCCGCTGTATAAGTTAAAAAAACATTTTACCTTAATTCTGTCGAAAAGGTTAAAAAGAACATTGTTTGGAAAATGACGGAATGATTCATTTATAAACCTCTTATAAAAATTCAAACATGGGTATAAATGACTTTAACCCATATTATTGTAAATAGTATAAATGTTTTGAAATACATTTTTAAGAAACATGTATGTGGATGATAAAGAAATCCCAGTAGATTATTACATATAAACAACCTTAGATAATGAAGAGATTGAGAAATAAACTCTTACCTTGTACATTTCCTTGGTTGGGGGTAGGTTAACCTCCTTTATAATGGTGAACTAATTGTTATTAAATTATACAATAATCATATACATTAATATAATATCATATATGATCTTTTAACATTGTTTTGTTAATAAAATATTAGTATTATCATTGTTTCCGGTGTTAACTTAATCATTTTCTTTTATATGTTTTGTTACGTAAGCCATGTTTGTCATGGTTAGGATGTATATTATTCTTACCCAGAATGATATCAAATCCTTATTATTTTTAAATCATCAAATTATAATTATACTTGAATGGATACGATGGAGAATGAATCTCATCGCGTTCGTGGAGACGGTAGTCCGTACGTACGCATGAGCGACAATATCATTATTTTTATAATAAAATAATATATAATTTCATGGTATATCATATATAAAAAATAATTATCATGTTATATTTATTATTTACATGAATTATAAATCATTATTATACCCATCCAAATAATAATATATTGAATTACAATTACACCATGACGTGGAGACCGTTAGCCGTACATACGCACGTATGGTGACATGTTATTAAAAGGGTGGATAGAATACTGAATATGGTTGTACCATATTTATAATAACATCACAGTATATATATTATACCGGAGTTATTATTTGATAATAGTAATAACAATTAAAGAAGAAGTGGAAGAAGAAAGGAACTTGAAAAGGGTGGTGAAATTATTACCTCTTCTACGGGTTCTTCCTTTTGATTTGATCAAAATGACTCGTTAAGTTGGCTTTCTGATCAAACTAAGGCCTCTATGTTTTATTTAGGGAAGTTGAGAGAGTATTTGCACAGGGGTTTTCCGATCCAAAATTCTTTTAATGTGTGAATTAGTGAGAAGGGGGAGTTCCCTTTTATAAGAGGGGTGAGGGGCACCTTTGGAAAAGCAAAAAATATTATTTTATAATAAATTTATATTCGGTTTATAATGGCTAAAAAGTGTATTATTTAAAGTTTAATGTGGGTATAGGTCGAAAACCACTCAACCAATAGGATTTAGACAGGTTTGGGTTACTATATTAACCTTATCTTTAAGTATTAACTCTTAGATAATTAGTTTGACATTTACCATGTCACATTGTATTTTTATATTATATAGTTAATAAGCATACTATATACATCCAAGAGACCCCCAAGTGGTCCATTAATGATACAAATATCATGATATAAGTCTCTTGGATGAACTTTAGATTTTTAGGAATTTAATATCAATTAATAATATAATATTTGTTTTAAAAACTCTTTTTTGTCAATTTTGACACTATTCAATAATAGATTTTTATTAAAATCATAACAGAATGATTACTTCAAAAAATGTTAATTAAATCAATAATAACATGTCATATTATCTTATAATTTTTTTTTAATTCATAAAAAGTCTCAAATTATATTTATTTTTGTATTTATAATATCAATTATTTTAATTTTCACTATTATGGTAATTACTACATCATTATTGTGTCATACATAAATTAAATTATATAATGTCTAAAAATTATAAAAAACAATAATTATGTAGGAAATATTTTTATATTTCTAATGAATATTTATAGTCGAAAATCCAACATATATGACCCTATGTACAAATTGGTTTTCTAAAAGATATATGCTTATGTCATTTTTCTATTTATTTTAACTTAATTAATATAAAGTGTCATTATCACCTACAAGTGGCTCCATGGGGTCCCAAAATCGACTCAAAGATGACCATGGTCAGAAATGTATCCACCAATAAGGTTAGGACACGTTTTAGGGTAATTTAGTATTATTATAATATAATTGTTTAACCCTTATTTAGAGGATTTACCTTTAACCATGGTAAATAAAATATTTACCGAATTAATTATTCAAAATGTCAAAAAATAAAAGGTACTTATTTACACAATATGAACCTCCTGATTATAAATATGTAATCCATTTTTCCATATTCACAACACAGAAGTGGAAGAAATTAATTTAAAATTAATTCCCGTTGTTAAAACAAAAAGCGTGTTTTTGAGAGATAATAACTATCAAATGATTGACACTTGTTTATGTCCGGTTTAATTGTAAAATTATATAAAATGGGACACATTTTATTAAATGGTAAAAAATTATTCTAAATATACTTGAAAACCACACAAATTCATTATTTATCAATATAAATTATTTCGATTAAAAAAGTTGTTTTAAATTAAAATTTAGTAATTTTCACTATTCATCAAAATATAAATTTTATCCGAAAAGTTACAAAATTTCACCCTAGGATAAATTGGATATTCCAAATCCAAAAATGAAGTCCATGTTGAGAGATAAAATTTATAAAATTTCAAAAAGTAGGTATTACTATTCATAACGGCTAGTTTTATTGGTTGTGGTGTGTTAGAACTCGATGTTGCGTACAACACACGCTATCGCATTACTCAAAGAGAAGCGTACCGTAGAAGCATGGGGTGTTACATTCTACCCTCCTTCAAGTAATTTCGTCCTCGAAATTTCTAGATTATTACTGTTTAAAAAGACTAGGGTGGTTCTTCATCATATGTTCCTCAGGTTCCCACGTTGCCCCTTCCGTCTTTTGGTTTCTCTACAAGACTTTTACCAGACGAGTCGTCTGGTTTCTTAGTACTTATTCTCTCATATCATGAATCCTGACAGACTATTCAAAATAAGACAGATCGGGTTCCAGTTCTAATTCCTCATAGGTGAGTACATGCGTTGGGTCAGGCGTGTATTTCCTCAATAGAGATACGTGGAAAACATCGTGAACTTTGGAGAGACTTGGCGGCATTGCCAATCGGTATGCTACATCCCCAATTCATTCTAGAATTTCGAAAGGTCCGATGTACCTGGGACTCAATTTACCTTTCTTACCAAAATGTATGACTCCCTTCCTTAGAGATACCTTCAGGAAAACATGATCACCGACTTGAAATTCCAAATCCTTCCTTCGATTATCGGCACAACTCTTCTGCCTACTTTGAGCTGCTTTGATGTGATTTTGGATTACCTTCACCTTTTCCATTGTTTTTTCTCTACCAGTTCTGGACCTACAAGTTTTCTATCACAAACGTCATCCCAACAGGTTGGTGTGCGACATCTCTTTCTATATAACGCATCATATGGTGCCATCTGAATACTCGAATGAAAGCTATTGTTATAGGAAAATTCTACCAGAGGTAAATATTGATCCCACATACCCTGAAAGTCATGTGAGCAAGATCTCAACATGTCTTCTTATGGTTTGAATAGTTCGTTCTGATTGTCCATCTGTTTGAGGGTGGTAGGCAGTGCTCAAATGAAGTTCAGTATCCAAGTCTTTCGGAATACTTTTCTAAAATCTTAAAGTAAAATGGGGATCACGATCAGAAAGAATCGATAGGGGTACTCCATGAAGTCTCAAAACATCATCAACCTATAGTTTTGATAGACGTTCTAGTGGTAGATCTTCTCTTATAGCAAGAAAATGTGGTGAATTGGTAAGATGATCAACAATAACCCATATTGCATCGTTCCTTCTAGGAGTCTTTGGTAGCCCCATGTAAAAGTCCATCGTAATATTGTCCCATTTCCACTCCAGTATGAGAAGAGGTTGCATGACTCATCCAGGCTGTTGGCTTCCACCTTTCACTTGTCGACAAACCATACATCTTGACACAAAATCAGCAATCTCCCTCTTCATGTTGTCCCACCAAAAATGTTCCTTCAAATATATATACATTTTGGTGCTTCAAGGGTGTATAGAGAAATTGGAACTATGAGCATCATCCAGAAATTCCCTTTTTAGATCAGGTATATTGGGAACACAAAGCCTCTTCCCAAATTTCAAAATTCCCTCTTCAAACACAAAGTCTCTCAATCTCCCATCATTCACAGCTTTAATCTTCTTTTGAAATTCTTCATCATCGGTCTAAGAACTCTTATTCCTTTCTAGTAAAGATGGTTTGGAAACCATTTGAAAAAGAAATGATGTTTCACCTTCCATGGTTATTCCCATGTACATCTTCACTAGATCCATGAAAATTGGATCCCTTTCAATTCTCAGATTGTTCAAAACTCCATGATCTTTTCTGCTCAAATCATCTTCCACCTTGTTTTCTTTCCCTGGGTGGTAGTGTATCGTACAATCATAATCCTTGAGTAATTCAAGCCATATCCTTTTCCTCATGTTGAGTTTTTTTTTGAGAAAATATACTTCAAACTCTTGTGATCAGTATAAATCTCACATTTTTTACCATAGAGGTAGTCCCTCCATATCTTCAAAGAAAAGATCACAACTACTAACTCTAGATCATGAGTAGGATAGTTTTGTTCATGAATTTTCAACTGTTGTGATGCATAGGCAATAACCCTATCATTCGGCATAAGGACACAACAAAGTCCTTTCTTTGTTGCATCGCTATAAATATCGAACCCATAATTCCCCGATGGTAGAGTCAATATAGGAGCATTGGCTAATCTTCTATTGAGTTCTTCAAAAAATTCTTCACACTCTTTTTTCCAAACAAATTTAACCCCTTTACGTGTGAGCTTTGTTAATGGTTTAGCCAACCGGGCAAAATTCTGGATGAAATGTCAATAATAACCTGCTAAACCATTAAAACTACGTACCTCAGTTATACTCGTCGGTACTGGCCATTCGTGGATTGCCTGGGTCTTAGAAGGATCAACAGAGATTCCATCTTTAGAGAAATTATGGCCAAGAAAATAAATCTCCTAATGCCAGAATTCACATTTTCTAAACTTCCCATATAATTCATGTCTTCTCAGAGTCTTCAGGATAATGCTCAAGTGATTTTCATGATCTTCGTAGCTTTTGGAGTATACCAAGATATCATCAATAAGTACCACCACAAATTCATCGAGATATTCCTTGAAAACTCTATTCATCAGATCCATGAATACAGAGGGTGCATTAGTCAATCCAAAAGGCATTACTGTAAACTCATAATGCTCGTACCTGGTTCGAAATTCTTTCTTCGGAATGTCTCCCTTCTTTACACACAACTGATGGTATCCAGATCGATGTTCATTATTTGAAAAGTATTGATCTCCAGGTAGTTGGTCAAATGAATCATCAATGCAAGGTTGGGGATACTTGTTCTTTATTGTTATAGCATTGATCTCCCTGTAGTCGATACATAACCTCATAGATCCATCTTTCTTTTTAAAAAAAGAACAGGGGATCCCCATGGAGAAACACTAGGGCGAATAAATCCCTTATTACTCAATTCCTCGTGTTGTTTCTTTAGTTCAAATAATTCTATAGTGGCCATTTTAGAGGGGGTATTCAATATAGGCCTTGATCCTGGAATTAAATCAATGGAAAACTCAACTTCCCGTTCTGGAGGATGTCCAGGTAAATCATCCGGAAACACATCTACATATTCTTTCACAATAGGTACATCCTCTATTTGAACATTCCTTTCCTCACCCATAGTCATTTCATTATATTCCTCCCCAATAATTGAATTTAGTTGAGCTACTGTGGGTGGATCTAGATAAGAATTAGGTGGTGAAGATTCTTCACTAAAGATAAGGTGTTCCTTATCATCATCATCATGAATCATAACCTCTTTCTTATTACAATAAATCTTCACATCATAGTCCAAAATCCAGTCCATACCAAGGATTATATCAAACTCAATCATAGGTATGATGATGAGATCAGAAGATAAAGAAAATTTATGTGCTCTAATGGGGATTGATGCACAAAACATTGTTGCAATGATACTTCCCTTAGGAGTTTTAACTGACAACTCCTTTGTTAAATAAAATTGGAAATATCTAATTTTCTTAGAAAACTGAGAAGATATGAAACAATGTGTAACACCCCAAGATTTCATAGTGTGTTATTTCTTCAAAATAATTCAATAACTTGCACTACACGCAACACCGAGTTCAAGCGCACCATGACTTACCAAACAAGCCGTTCAAAAAAGGTTATGAATATTATTAACTAAATTTTAAACTTTATATAATCCTTATAATTTTAGAATCCATATTATGAGTTTCTTAGACATAATGTAAGAACAAATTCATCTTCAGTATTGTAGTTTTACCAACTTTTAATAGTGAACCATTTTTAAAAAAAATATTTTATACTTTTTGACTAAATGGGGACATCAAAAAATTTAAAATAAAACATCCCAAGCTTCCAGGGTACGCTTTCCTTTGAATAAAACAGTAGCGTGTGTTATACGCAACTTCGAGTTTTAACACACACCACAACCGATCAAACAAGCTGTTATGAATAGTAATACTTAATTTTTTGAAATTATATATATTTTATATTTCAAAATGGACTTCATTTTTGGATTCGGAATATCAAATTTAGCCTAAGGTGAAATTTTGGTACTTTTCGGATAACTTTCATATTTTGATGAATAGTAAAAAATTACTAAATTTTAATTAAAAACAACTTTTTTAATCAAAATAATTAATAGTGATAAATTATGAATTTGAGTGGTTTAAAAGTATATTGAGAATATATTTTTACCATTTAATATAATTTTGGTCATTGGACATAATTTTACAATTAAACCGAACATAAACAAATGTCAATCTTTTGATAGTTATTATCTCTTAAAAACACGCTTTTTGTTTTGACAGCGGGAATTAATTTTAAATTAATTTCTGCCACTTCTGTGTTTTGAATTTAGAAAAATGGATTCCATATTTGGAATCAGGATGTTCAAATTGTGTAAATAGGTAACTTTTATTTTTAGACATTTTGAATAATTACTGCGGTAAATATTTTATTTACCATGGTTAAGGGTAAATCCGGTAAATAAAGGTTTAAAATAATATTATAATAATACTAAATTACTCTAAAACGTGTCTTAACCCTATTGGTTGATACATGGTCGACCATGGTCATCTGTGGGTCGATTTTGGGACCCCATGGATCCACTTGTAAGTGATAATGACACTTTATTTTAATTTAGTTAAAATGAATACAAAAATGACACAAGCATATATCTTTTAGAACAACAATTGTTACATAGGGTTATATATGTTGGATTTTAGATTATAAATATTCATTAGAAATCTAAAAAGATTTCCTACGTAATGATATTTTCTTTATAATTTTTAGACATTAAATAATGTATTTTATATATGACACAATGATGATGCAGTAATTACTATAATAGTGAAAAATTAAAATAATTGATATTATAAATACCCAAATAAATATAATATGAAACTTTTAATGAATTAAACTAATTTTCTAGGATAATATGATATATTAGGATTGATTTAATTGACTTTGTTCGAAGTAATCAATCTGTTATGAGTTTTACAAAAATCAACTATTGAATAGTGTCAAAATTGACATAAAAGAGTTCTTAAAACAAATATTATATTATTAATTGATATTAAATTCCTAAAAATCTAAGGTTCTGCCAAGAGACTTATATCATGTTAGGTTCATCATTAATGGACCACTAGGGGGTCGCTTGGATGTATATAGTAAGTTTATTAACCATATTATATAAAAATACAAAGAGACATTGTAAAAGTGAAACTAATTAACTTAGAGTTAATACATAAAGATAAGGTTAATATAAGTACCCCAACCTGTCTAAATTCTATTTGTTGAGTTGTTTTCGACCCATACCCACCTTAAACTTTGAATAGTCATCTTTGGAGCCATTGGAAACCGATTATGAATTTATTATAAACTAATATCTCTAGCTTTTCCAAAGGTACCCCTCACCCCTCTTATAAAAGGGCACTCCTCCTTCTCATTTATTCACGCCTTTCAAAGCAATTTAGTTCGGCCAAACTCTGCTCAAATACTCTCCCAACTTCCCTCACTACAACCTAGGGGCCTTAGTCTGATCAGAAAGCCAACCTAAGGAGCCCTTTTGATCAAATCAAAAGGAAGAACCCGAAGAAGAGGTAATGATTTCACCACCCTTCTCCAAGTTCATTTCTTCTTCCACTTCTTCTTCCTTTGCTCTTACAATTCTAAAATAATAACTCCAGTATCTCACATATACTGTGATGTTATTATAAATATGGTACAATCATATTCAGTATTCTATCCACCCTTTGAATAACATGTCACCATACGTGCGTACGTACGACTTACCGTCTCCACGTCGTGGTGTAATTGTTATTCAATATAATATTATTTGGATGGGTATAATAATTATGTGTAACTCATGTAAATAATAAATATAACATTTTTATGATTCTGTATATAAGATATACCATCCATTTATATATTATTTTAATATCAAAAGAATGATATTGTCGCTCGTGCGTACGTACGGACTACCGTCTCCACGAACGCGATGAGATTCATTCTCCATCGTATCCATTCAAGTATAATTATCATTTGATGATTTAAAAATGATGTTTAAGGACTTGATATCATTCTGGATATTAATAATATACAACCTATCCTTTACAAACGTGTCTTACGTAACAAAACATATAAAAGAAAACAAGTAAGTTAACACCCGATATAATGATAATACTAAGATATTATTATCAAATCAATATTAAAAGATCATATATGATATCATATTAATGTATATGATTCTTGTATAGTTTAATAACAATTATTTCACCATTATACAGGAGGTTAACCTACCCCAACCAAGGAAAAGTACAAGGTAAGGGTTTACTTTACAACCTCTTCATTATCCAAGGTTGTTTATACGTAATAATCTACTGGGATCTCTTTATCATCCACATCCATGTTTCCTAAAAATGTATTTCAAAACATTTTTACTATTTACTAGAATATGAGTTAAAGTCATTTATACCCTTTTTGACTTTTATAAGTGGTTTATAAAGGAATCTTTCGGTCGTTTTCAAAACAAGGTCCTTTTAACCTTTTCGACAGAATTAAGGTAAGAATGTTTTTTTAACTTATACGGCGGGTGCGGATATTTTCCGCCGTTATAAAATCTTCAAATATTCCCTTACAAGCTTATAAGAATATTTTCAAAGAAAATGTTTTATTTTATATGGATCTTAAATGATTTCAAAATAAAAGGAGATATTTCTTTTAAAAAGAATTTTGATTTCATCTATGTCAGCATCCTTTGACGGATTTTAAGATTATTTGAAGTTGATTTATTATGATACAAAACTTCTATATTGTATTGAAGGTTTTGTGATATGTTTGACTATGGATGTGCTATTTTTATACCATTCATAGTTTATGGTGAAATTATTGACATTTCGTATGCTAGTTTTAATACGAATGTTTATGTTATGTTTAAACCTTTTCATATGGGAATGCATTGGACTTAATAAGTGATGGGTGGAGCCCGCTATAGCTCCTCGATGCATAGGTAGGTCTCATGAGACAAACTAGTGTCTTGGCACAAGGCCTTGACAAAATCTTATTTGTAGTCTTGGCACGAGGCCTTGGCTATGTGGTTATGATAGTCTGGCATTATGCATTCCAACATTATGAAAGTGGTTATTGATTTTTGCATGTGATTATTCGATTAGTAGAATATCCATGTGAATAAGTAAATGGAATTATTTCATTTTATTTATTCCATACCATGTTGAAAGTTCATGTTTAAAAGGCTTTTGTTTTAGTTATACATTGCCTTAAATGTTTATTCTTATTGATGAAAGTTTCCGCTATATTGTTATCCTTACTGGGCATTTGAGCTCACCCCTTTTCTATGTTTTATTTTTCCCAGGAAGTGAAGATGTAAGTTATGAATGACCTGCAGGGATATTATGAGGGGATTAGAGTGTGGACTGTGGAAACATTATGTTGTTGTAGTAGTTTTTCATTTTATGATGTAATGTAAAACTTATGAATATATCTAGTGTTTCCAAGGCTACTAAACCAATCGGTCTTTCGAGATTTGATCGTTCTTGTGATCATGTCAATGTTACAAAGTAATGCACCGACTCTGGGTAACTAGGGTTGGGGAGTTACAGTTGGTATCAGAGGAAGTTTAGTACAAACCTTGGAAGCTAGATTTAGATAAACTCTGATTAGAGCACGTAGACCTAAGATGAACTTTGAAGATTAGTATAGAAGAACTTCCTAGAATTTTGGTATTGTAGAGATTTTGTGAGTTTTCCGAGCAATACATACCTGTCTGGATACGAGCAGGTAGAGGCGGCTCTGGCACAGATGTACCTAGGGGTAAAACCCGAAAACACCGCTTTGAGCTAGACTCGAACGGGAACTGGTGCACGACAACGGGCCTTGCTGCACTCTTGGTTACGACACTCCCGGGGGATATGCTTAGGATAACTCTCATTTTCTTTACAAATCATTTTGAAGGGTTTATGAGTATATACTTCCTTAAAGAAAACATTTTTATGATTATGGATTATATCCATAAATAGTTCAATTTATGTTAAGTGTTTTATAAGTATGGGATTATGTATTTTGATTCATAAACTGATCTAGTGTATGCCATTGTTTAGAAATGGCGCCCAGTAGAAGGAATGAGAACTCCAGAAATGCACATGATCCAAAGAGAAGGAAGGATCATATCTTTCATGGTCTTAAGCTAGAATTTATAAGAGAAATAGTCTCCTATGTATTATCATCATATGAAGAAATAATATCATGTATTGATAAGATAAGTAAAGAGATTACTGAGTCCTATGACTTTGAAGGGAAGCAAGAGAAGAAAAGGATAGAAGAGAGAAAGATGGATAAAGGGAAGAGGGAAAAGAAGAATTTTCCCATATGTGGTAACTGTGGAAAGAAACACCCTGGAACTTGCCTGAAAGGAATGGGAGTTTGTTATAAGTGTGGAGGAAAAGGGCACAAAGTACGTGACTGCAAGGGTAAGAAAATGGTTTCAAATGTACAATGCTTCATTTGCAAGGAGTTTGGACACTACGCGAACCTATGTCCCAGTCATCAGACTATGACGCAAATGATGCTATTGGATAATAATCAAGTTATGATACTTCCACAGATGAAGAGGAATGATTAGATTTCTTATGTTGATTATGTCAATTGAGTGTTGTATCAACAATGTACTTGTTATAATAATTATGGAGTATATAAGGATTGTACTGCAGTACTATTTCATTAAGGACTTGAGATTGTGTGGAACAAAGAAAAGTGACTGAATAGCAGGATAAATTTTTGGAAAATATATGGTTGAGAGAATGATAAACCATAATATAGTTCTGATACCGAGGTAGTGATTTTCGAATAATACATGATTATTTTGGAAAAAATATATTGGATATTCTTGACTACCTTGGAACTGATTAATGATTTGTATATTCCATCATTGTTGGGGTTTAAAACATTTTTGTATTGATGAAGTATATCCAGCATTCTATATGGAATAAGGGAGCATGAATGTAATCAATAAGGAATATGGTAATACATGATGAAGGTATTCATATGCTATTACGGGGTAAAAAGGATCTATATTATGTTTACCTTCCTTATAAAAGTTAGACTGTGAGTTTGGACAGAAGTATTTTGGATAGTTCTAGTTTGGATTATTTTGGATTTCCATAAAAGGACAACCCGGAGGTCGGGCGGCAACCCGTCGCGTCCGGCAAGGCTGCGAGACTTGAACCCGCAACCGAAGGGCGACAAGGGTGTATCACCTACCACTGGCCCATGAAATGTCCTGGATTAAATAATGTAGTTTTTATTAAAAGATCTTGTAGATAAATTATAAATTCGTTTATTTTGGAACCTTATACGAATAGTGTAAATAGAAGTTTTTTTACATTCTATTATCTTTTAGAGTGATAGATGAGTTTGTGGTAGAAATTTATTAATGGATAAGACTCTAATTATAAAGTAAGTATATCTCCTTATGATCTTAGCCAATCTCATAAATAAATTCCTGAATATTAAGAAAAGCAACTTTGAACAAAAATGTTTTCCTAGATGTACCTTAAATCATCACTAATTTATGGCTTTGGGATTGTTGGCCTTTTTATAGCCATGTTCTCTACCACTCTCCATTAGATAATTGATGGTTAGATTTTTCTTCCATATCCATATTTTCCTACATGGAACCCTAGTATGTGTTATTTTTGGTAATCTTCATACTTTCAACTCTTTATTTTAAATAGAGGCCTCATTAATTCATTTTTCGATGTGGGATTTCAACTAAGATATTTTGAAATGTCAAAAATGTGTGATCCCAATACCCTATATTTTGTTGAACCGATGGTACTTCAAATCATCATAGATTGATGAGTTTAAGGACCTCAATTTTATACTTGTTTGCGATTTATGACCTCAACCACTACCTATAAATATTTACGTTTTTCCTCCAATTATATGTCTCTAATTGCCACCAATGTTCTCCTAATCGAGATCATAATTTGTTGGTGACCTTTTCATTTCTCTTTTCCTCATATTAAGACTAAATTTTAGTAAACCAATTTCTGATGTGGGTTTTCCCACAAATTTATTTTATATTTTCAACCTTTTATTTTCGAAGAACAATTTTAAATTGTGAGGACGCAATTTATTGAAGGAGGGGAGAATGTAACACCCCAAGATTTCATAGTGTGTTATTTCTTCAAAATAATTCAATAACTTGCACTACACGCAACACCGAGTTCAAGCGTACCATGACTTACCAAACAAGCCGTTCAAAAAAGGTTATGAATATTATTAACTAAATTTTAGACTTTATATAATCCTTATAATTTTAGAATCCATATTATGAGTTTCTTAGACATAATGTAAAAACAAATTCATCTTTAGTATTGTAGTTTTACCAACTTTTAATAGTGAACCCTTTTTAAAAAAAAATATTTTAAACTTTTTGACTAAATGGGGACATCAAAAAATTTAAAATAAAACATCCCAAGCTTCCACGGTATGCTTTCCTTTGAATAAAACAATAGCGTGTGTTGTACGCAACTTCGAGTTTTAACACACACCACAACCGATCAAACTAGCCATTATGAATAGTAATACCTAATTTTTTGAAATTATATATATTTTATATTTCAAAATGGACTTCATTTTTGGATTCGGAATATCAAATTTAGCCTAAGGTGAAATTTTGGTACTTTTCGGATAACTTTCATATTTTGATGAATAGTAAAAAATTACTAAATTTTAATTAAAAACAACTTTTTTAATCAAAATAATTAATAGTGATAAATTATGAATTTGAGTGGTTTTAAAGTATATTTAGAATATATTTTTACCATTTAATATAATTTTGGTCATTGGACATAATTTTACAATTAAACCGAACATAAACAAATGTCAATCTTTTGATAGTTATTATCTCTTAAAAACACGCTTTTTGTTTTGACAGCGGGAATTAATTTTAAATTAATTTCTGCCACTTATGTGTTTTGAATTTAGAAAAATGGATTCCATATTTGGAATCAGGATGTTCAAATTGTGTAAATAGGTAACTTTTATTTTTAGACATTTTGAATAATTACTGCGGTAAATATTTTATTTACCATGGTTAAGGGTAAATCCGGTAAATAAGGGTTAAAAATAATATTATAATAATACTAAATTACCCTAAAACGTGTCTTAACCCAATTGGTTGATACATGGTCGACCGTGGGCATATTTGGGTCGATTTTGGGACCCCATGGATCCACTTGTAAGTGATAATGACACATTATTTTAATTCAGTTAAAATGAATACAAAAATGACACAAGCATATATGTTTTAGAACAACAATTGTTACATAGGGTTATATATGTTGGATTTTAGATTATAAATATTCATTAGAAATCTAAAAAGATTTCCTACATAATTATATTTTCTTTATAATTTTTAGACATTAAATAATGTATTTTATATATGACACAATGATGATGCAGTAATTACTATAATAGTGAAAAATTAAAATAATTGATATTATAAATACCCAAATAAATATAATATGAAACTTTTAATGAATTAAACTAATTTTATAGGATAATATGATATATTAGGATTGATTTAATTGACTTTGTTCGAAGTAATCAATCTGTTATGAGTTTCACAAAAATCAACTATTGAATTGTGTCAAAATTGACATAAAAGAGTTCTTAAAACAAATATTATATTATTAATTGATATTAAATTCCTAAAAATCTAAGGTTCGGCCAAGAGACTTATATCATGTTAGGTTCATCATTAATGGATCACTTGGGGGTCGCTTGGATGTATATAGTATGTTTATTAACCATATTATATAAAAATACAAAGAGACATTGTAAAAGTGAAACTAATTAACTTAGAGTTAATACTTCAAGATAAGGTTAATATAAGTACCCCAACCTGTCTAAATTCTATTGGTTGAGTTGTTTTCGACCCATCCCCACCTTAAACTTTGAATAGTCAACTTTGGAGCCATTGGAAACCGATTATGAATTTATTATAAACTAATATCTCTAGCTTTTCCAAAGGTACCCCTCACCCCTCTTATAAAAGAGCACTCCTCCTTCTCATTTATTCACACCTTTCAAAGCCTTTTGGTTCGGCCAAACTCTGCTCAAATACTCTCCCAACTTCCCTCACTACAACCTAGGGGCCTTATTCTGATCAGAAAGCCAACCTATGGGGACCTTTTGATCAAATCAAAAGGAAGAACCCGAAGAAGAGGTAATGATTTCACCACCCTTCTCCAAGTTCATTTCTTCTTCCACTTCTTCTTCCTTTGTTCTTACCATTCTAAAATAATAACTCCAGTATCTCACATATACTGTGATGTTATTATAAATATGGTACAATCATATTCAGTATTCTATCCACCCTTTGAATAACATGTCACCATACGTGCGTACGTACGGCTTACCGTCTCCACGTCGTGGTGTAATTGTTATTCAATATAATATTATTTGGATTGGTATAATAATTATGTGTAACTAATGTAAATAATAAATATAACATGTTAATGATTCTGTATATATGATATACCATCCATTTATATATTATTTTAATATCAAAAGAATGATATTGTCGCTCGTGCGTACGTACGGACTACCGTCTCCACGAACGCGATGAGATTCATTCTCCATCGTATCCATTCAAGTATAATTATCATTTGATGATTTAAAAATGATGTTTAAGGACTTGATATCATTCTGGATATTAATAATATACAACCTATCCTTTACAAACGTGTCTTACGTAACAAAACATATAAAAGAAAACAAGTAAGTTAACACCCGATATAATGATAATACTAAGATATTATTATCAAATCAATATTAAAAGATCATATATGATATCATATTAATGTATATGATTCTTGTATAGTTTAATAACAATTATTTCACCATTATACAGGAGGTTAACCTACCCCAACCAAGGAAAAGTACAAGGTAAGGGTTTACTTTACAACCTCTTCATTATCCAAGGTTGTTTATACGTAATAATCTACTGGGATCTCTTTATCATCCACATCCATGTTTCCTAAAAATGTATTTCAAAACATTTTTACTATTTACTAGAATATGAGTTAAAGTCATTTATACCCTTTTTGACTTTTATAAGTGGTTTATAAAGGAATCTTTCGGTCGTTTTCAAAACAAGGTCCTTTTTAACCTTTTCGACAGAATTAAGGTAAGAATGTTTTTTTTAACTTATACGGCGGGTGCGGATATTTTCCGCCGTTAAAAAATATTCAAAGCTTCCCTTACAAGCTTATAAGAATATTCTCAAAGAAAATGTTTTATTTTATATGGATCTTAAATGATTTAAAAATAAAAGGAGATATTTCTTTTAAAAAGAATTTTGATTTCATCTATGTCAACATCCTTTTATGGATTTTAAGATTATTTGAAGTTGATTTATTATGATACAAAACTTCTATATTGTATTGAAGGTTTTGTGATATGTTTGACTATGGATGTGCTATTTTTATACCATTCATAGTTTATGGTGAAATTATTGACATTTCGTATGCTTGTTTTAATACGAATGTTTATGTTATGTTTAAACCTTTTCATATGGGAATGCATTGGACTTAATAAGTGACGGGTGGAGCCCGCTATAGCTCCTCGATGCATCGGTAGGTCTCATGAGACAAACTAGTGTCTTGGAACAAGGCCTTGACAAAATCTTATTTGTAGTCTTGGAACGAGGCCTTGGCTATGTGGTTATGATAGTCTGGCATTATGCATTCCAACATTATGAAAGTGGTTATTGATTTTTGCATGTGATTATTCGATTATTAGAATATCCATGTGAATAAGTAAATGGAATTATTTCATTTTATTTATGCCATACCATGTTGAAAGTTCATGTTTAAAAGGCTTTTGTTTTAGTTATACATTGCCTTAAATGTTTATTCTTATTGATGAAAGTTTCCGCTATATTGTTATCCTTACTGGGCATTTGAGCTCACCCCTTTTCTATGTTTTATTTTTCCCAGGAAGTGAAGATGTAAGTTATGAATGACCTGCAGGGATATTATGAGGGGATTATAGTGTGGACTGTGGAAACATTATGTTGTTGTAGTAGTTTTTCATTTTATGATGTAATGTAAAACTTATGAATATATCTAGTGTTTCCAAGGCTACTAAACCAATCGGTCTTTCGAGATTTGATCGTTCTTGTGATAATGCCAATGTTACGAAGTAATGCACCGACTCTGGGTAACTAGGGTCGGGGCGTTACAAAATGCGATGATCCAGAATCAAATAATGCATTTTCTAAACTTGAGGAAACCATTAAATTACCTGCCAACAAGTCTTTCAGAGCTTCTACCTCAGTAGTAGTGATAGCATAAGAATGGCCTTGATCCCTTGGCATTTTCTGAGGTAAGTTCCCCTGACGCTTAGGACATTCATTTTCATAATGTCCCATCTCCCTGAAATTGTAGCACTGAACATTGGTAGCTTCCTTCTTGCCTTTGCAATCACGAGGTTGGTGGACTTTTTCACCACACTTGTAACAAACACCCATTCCCTTCATGCAAGTACCGGGGTGTTTCTTCCCACATTTAGCACAGGATGGATATTAAAACTTTCCCTTCTTCCCCTTATTTCCATTCCTAGATTGTTCAGAAGATCTCTTCTTCTCTGGATTTGCTTTAATGTCATAAGACTTAGATAATTCCTTTTCGGTCTTGATAGCACATGTGACAATCTCTTCGTACGACGAGAAGGATTGTGAGACTAATGCTCGATGGAGAAATGGTTTTAACCCATCAAAGAAATAATCAATCTTACTTCTTGGGCTACATATATAATCTCCATCATACCTTGCTGACCTTGTAAAGTTAGCCTCATACTTTGTGACATTCTCATCCACCTTTTGTCTTAGACTCAGAAATTTCCTTTCCATATCGGCTCGATGGTCGCGATGAATGTATTTTTCTAAAAACATATCTTTGAACTACCTCCATTCCATATTTGATACTTCATCATATTCCTTTGTTTTTTTAATTAATGACCACCATTGATCAGCATCTCCAGTGAGGCGGTAAACTGCCATGATAATTTTTTCCCTTTCACTACTCCCCAAAGCCTGAAATATTTTCTCTAGGGTGTTTATCCATTGCTCAGCTACTGAGGGATTTGTACTCCCATTGAACGCTGGTGGTTGTTGCCTCATGAAGCGATCTAAAATTGATCCTCCATGCTACGAATCAGGGTGCTCCATACGGTTAATATTATTATTCATAAC
Source organism: Viscum album (assembly GCA_963277665.1). Classification (NCBI taxonomy): domain Eukaryota; kingdom Viridiplantae; phylum Streptophyta; class Magnoliopsida; order Santalales; family Viscaceae; genus Viscum; species Viscum album. The sequence goes on along the minus strand of CAUJRU010000300.1, from coordinate 74,545 downwards.
CTGAGTGAGTTGTCCCAGTATGGTGATTAGCTGATCAGCACTAGTTGCATTAGTACCTCCACTATAATTATCTTGAGCAGGATGGAAATCCCTACATGGAGTTTGTAAATTGATATGGTTTCCATTTCATCCACTAGGAACCATTTCTAAACAATGGCATAAACTAGATCAGTTTATGAATCAAAATACATAATACAATACTTATAAAACACTTAACATAAATTGAACTATTTATGGATGTAATCCATAATCATAAAAATGTTTTAGTTGAAGAAGTATATACTCATAAACCATTCATAATGATTTTTAAAGAAAATGATAGTTATCCTAATCATATCCCCCGGGAGTTTCGTAACCAAGAGTGCAGCAAGGCCAGTTGTCGTGAACTAGTTCCCATTCGAGTCTAGCTAAAAGCAATGTTTTCGGGTTTTAGCCCTAGGTACATCTATGCCAGAGCCTCCTCTACCTTCTCATATCCAGACAGGGATGTATTTCATGGAAAACTCACAAAATCTATACAATACCAAAATTCTACGAAGTTCTTATATACTAATCCTTAATGTCCATCTTAGGTCTATGTGCTCTAATCAGAGTTTATCTAAATCTAGATTCCAAGGTTTGTACTAAAATTTCTCTAATACCAACTATAACGCCCTGAACCCAGTTACCCAGTGTCGGTGCATTATTACATAACATTGCCATGATCACAAGAAAGATCATATCTCGAAAGACCGATTAGTTTAGTAGCCTTGGAAACAGTAGATATATTCCTAAGTCTTACATTAAATCATAAAAATGGAAACTACAACAACATATTTTCTTCATAGTCCACCCTCATATCCCCACATATTATCCATGCAGGTCATTAATAAATTATTTCTTCACATCCTGGGAAAAATAAAACATTTAAAGGGGTGAGATCAAATGCCCGGAAAGGATAACAATATAGCGGAAACTTTCATAAATAAGAATAAAAATTTATGGCAATGTATAACTAAAACAAAAGCCTTTTAAACTTGAACTTCAACATAGTATGGAAAAAATAAAATGAAATAATGCCATTTACTTATTCACATGGATATTCTACTAATCTAAAAATCACATGCAATATCAATAACCACTTTCATAATGATGGAATGCATAATGACAGACTATCATAACCACATATCCAATGCCTCGTGCCAAGACTACAAATAAGATTTTGTCAAGGCCTTGTGCCAAGACACTAGTTTGTCTCATTAGACCTACCGATGCATCAAAGAGCTATAGCGGGCTCCACTCGTCACATATTAAGTCCAATGCATTCCCATATGAAAAGGATTAAACATAACATAAACATTCGTATTAAAACTATCATACGAAATGTAAATACTTCATCCATAAACCAGGAATGGTATAAAAACAAAACAACCACAGTCAAAAATATCACAAAACCTTCAATACAACATAGATGTTTTGTATCATAATAAATCAATTTCAAATAAGCATTAAATCCATCAAAGGATGTTGACATAGATGAAATCAAAACTCTTTTTAGAGAAATATCTCTTTCTATTTTGAAATAATTTAAGAGACAAATATTTATAAAATAAAAAAATTTCTTTGAAAATTTTCTTATAAGCTTGTAAGGGAATCTTTGAAGATTTTATAACGGCGTAAAATAGCCGCACCTTTCGTATAAGTTAAAAAAACATTCTTACCTTAATTCTGTCGAAAAGGTTAAAAAGCACCTTGTTTGGAAAATGTCCGAATGATTCCTTTATAAACCTCTTATAAAAAGTCTAAAAAGGGTATAAATAACTTTAACCCATATTCTTGTAAATAGTAAAAATGTTTTGAAATACATTTTTAAGAAACATGGATGTGGATGATAAATTTATTCTAGTAGATTAATACGTATAAACAATCTTGGATAATGAAGAGATTGCGAAATAAACCCTTACCTTTTACTTTTCCTCGGTTGGGAGTAGTTTAACCTCCAGTATAATTGTGAAATAATTGTTATTAAATTATAAAATAATCATATACATTAATGTGATATCATATATGATCTTTTAACATTGATTTGTTAATAATATCTTAGTATTATCGTTGTTTCGGGTGTTAAATTAATCGTTTTATTTTATATGTTTTGTTACGTAAGCCATGTTTGTCATGGATAGGTTGTACATTATTCATATCCAGAATGATATCAAGTCCTTTTTATTTTTAAATCATAATATTCTAATTATACTTGAATGGATACGATGGAGAATTAATCTCATCGCGTTCGTGGAGACGGTAGTCCGTACGTACGCATGAGCGACAATATAATTTTTTTGATATTAAAATAACATATAATTGGATGGTATATCATATATACAAGAATCATTATCATGTTATATTTATTATTTAAATGAATTATAAATCATTATTATACCCATCCAAATAATAATATATTGAATAACAATTACACCATGACGTGGAGATGGTAAGCTGTACATACGCACGTATGGTGACATGTTATTCAAAGGGTGGATAGAATACTGAATATGGTTGTACCATATTATAATAAAATCACAATATATATAATATACTGGAGTTATTATTTCTGAATGGTAATAACAAATAAATATGAAGTGGAATAAGAAAGGAACTTGAAAAAGGGTGGTGAAATTATTACCTCTTCTTCGAGTTCTTCCTTTTGATTTGATCAAAAGGACTCTTTAGGTTGGATTTCGGATCACATTAAGGCCACTAGGTTGTAGTGATTGAAGTTGAGAGAGTATTTGGGAAGGGGTTGGCCAAACCAAAAGGCTTTTAATGTGTGAATTAGTGAGAAGGGGGAGTGACCTTTTATAGGTGGGGTGAGGGGCACCTTTGGAAAATCTAGAAATATTATTTTATAATAAATTCATATTCGGTTTCTAATGTATCCAAAGTGTATTATTTAAAGGTTAAGGTGCAGATAGGTCGCAAACCACTCAACCAATAGAATTTATACAGGTTTGGGTTACTATATTAACCTTATCTTTAAGTATTAACTCTTAATTAATTAGTTTGACATTTACCATGTCACTTTGTATTTTTATATTATATAGTTAATAAACATACTATATAAATCCAAGAGACCCCCAAGTGGTCCATTAATGATATAAATATCATGATATAAGTCTCTTGGCAGAACCTTAGATTTTTAGGAATTTAATATCAATTAATAATATAATATTTGTTTTAAAAACTCTTTTATGTCAATTTTGACACTATTCAATAATTTATTTTTATAAATATCGTAATAGAATTATTACTTATAAAAATAATAATTAAATCAATACTAACATGTCATATTATCCTAGAAAATTAGTTTAATTCATAAAAAGTCTCATAGTATATTTATTTGGTTATTTATAATATCAATTATTTGAAGTTTTCACTATTATGGTAATTACTGCACCATTATTGTGTCATAAATAAATTATATTGTTTGATGTATAAAAATTATAAAGAAAATATAATAGTGTAGGAAATCTTTTTTTGCTTCTAATTAATATTTATAGTGGAAAATCCAAGATATATAACCCTATGTAAAAAAAATTTCTAAAAGATATATTCGTATGTCATTTTTGTATTTATTTAACTTAATTAATATAAAGTGTCATTATCACCAACACGTGGCTCCATGGGGTCCCAAAATCGTCCCAAATATGCCCATGGTTGGACATGTATCCACCAAAAAGGTTAGGACACGTTTTATAGTAATTTAGTATTATTATAATATTATTTTATAAACCCTTATTTACCGGATTTACCCTTAACCATGGTAAATAATATATTCACCGAAGTAATTATTCAAAATGTCTAAAAATAAAAGTTACCTATTTACACAATATGAAAATCCTGATTCTAAAATATGGAATCAATTTTTACAAATTAAAAACACAGAAGTGGCAGAAATTAATTTAAAATTATTTCCCGTTGTTAAAACAAAAAGTGTGTTTTTAAGAGATAATAACTATCAAATGATTGACACCTGCTTATGTCCAGTTTAATTGTAAAATTATGTAAAATGACACACATTGTATTAAAATGTAAAAATATATTCTAAATATACTTTAAAACCACACAAATTCATAATCTATCAATATAAATTATTTCTATTAAGAAAGTTGTTTTTAATTAAAATTTAGTAATTTTCATTATTCATCAAAATATAAATGTTATCCGAAAAGTTCCAAAATTTCACCCTAGGCTAAATTCGATATTATGAATCCAAAATTTAAGTTCATTTTGAGAGGTAAAATTTATAAAATTTCAAAAAGTAGGTATTACTATTCATAACTGCTTGTTTGATTGGTTGTGGTGTGTTAGAACTCGATGTTGCGTACAACACATGCTATCGCATTATTCAAAGAGAAGCATACCGTAGAAGCTTGGGGTGTATATTTTTTGGGACATTGACCAGTTTTAATTTCTAAGGATTTTTAGGTTTTTAATTTTGTGAATTGACGCACGTTTTAACCCCTTGTTTTGATTAAGGGCCACCCTGTGGGTGCATTTCACTGGAATAGTTATTATTTGGACTTTTGACGTAGGATAACCATGGTTATGCCTATGTTTTCCAAATCAGGGGTTTTTGAAATGAATTGCTTAATTAAATACTTAACAATGTGATTTTTTTCTTTTTAAACCATGTAATAGTGTAGATATTAATGTGTTGCCTTATGCGGAGTTGATTATATGTTAAGATTGGCCCTATGGAATTATTCTGCCTTCGAGAAGTGATATGTTATGCCTGTGGGAATGGTTTTGTGTGTCTTTGGGCTACGTTTTTTTATTCCTATGGGAAATTGCTTGTGGGAAAGGATTTCTTTATGTCAATAGACACCCTTAGGGAAAGGTTAACAATTGAGTTTTTACTATTGTATTGACTTATGACGAGTTTGATAAACTAAAACAGAAGTAGAAATTCGATTGTAATTTTACATAATAGATTGGGTGTTGAGGTGTTTTCTCTATTTTTTGAATATTGGACTAACTGGTCATGTCCAAATCCCATAAACTTATGATTCAGTGTAATTGAATTTCTTAACAAATATGAATGGTATAAATGGAACCAGACTTGTATGATTGTTTACAATTGAGTACTTCAATGTTTAATGCTTTCATTATTATACACTACTGTTGCATATACACACTGACAGATTGGCATTGAACTTTGGTGGTTTCCTATAATGATTTATTTCTCATACCCTATTTGGGTCAGGTTTTTGGGCCCAAATAGGTAATAATGTTGCAGGTTTCGATAGGCGAATGACCCCTAATATCGGTACTTGATTGCCGCTTAAAAGAAGGAGAGAATGGGACCCAAACATGGCTTGGAATGCTGTTCTGTTTCATTTTTTATTTCCATATATTAGTATTTTATTGTAATTGATAGTAGTATATCTTATTTTTACTGCTTTATTAGAACATGTGACATGCTGTATCATTATGGTATTATATGTCTTCTGGTTACCCTTACCTATCAGTCTTTTGTTCTTTACTTCAGTTACATGTTGTTTACAACTTCCACTATTGTTTTTATTTATTCATATGTGTTATAATCTAGAAATGAGGGAATAGTTTCCCCACTATCACACCCTAGGCCCTCAGTGCTAGTAAACAGCCTATGGAATTTGGTGAAATGTGCTTGAGGCCATGTGACCAACTAAGTATTGGGCACCTTTTAGTGGCATCCAGATCTTGGACATTAGAAATTAGTATCTGAGGGATTTTTTTTGGTCTTACTATTTGGAGCCTATATACCGAGAGAGGAAGGAATAAGTAGTTGTTAATAAGTTGTGTCTATGAGTAGATAACCTCCGTACTGGGAAAATCCATGTTACCCTGAATATTGAAAATTTTCAAGTTTTGCAATTGTTACATATTATTTGATTTCACCATTGGGTGACACACTTGTTTTTTATTATTATTATTGATATTATTGTGGTTCTATTTTGTTTCAACCTGATAAGATGAGTGTATTCCATCTCATAAAACATATAAACACTTGTTAGAATCATATTCCATGCATTATGCCATTCCACCTAAGATGCACTAGACATTTCATGATGTTGTGATAGATGTCATGCTAGAGATGCATGTTATTTTGATAGTACATTGCAACATATGCCTAACACGACATGTGGAATTCTTGTTTGGGGAGATGATGTTACATGTTTTAAGATGAACATGTTGTGTACTATTCATACATGTCATGTAGTACCTAATCATGTAACGGGCCATTTGAGAGAAAACACAAGCTGTACAGTTTTTATCAGAACGCGCCATGTATTTTCAGTACATGATGTGTATCCTACCCAGGAAAAACCTTGTATACTTGACTATGTGGGTGTACATGGCAAGGAGGATATAATTGTGTACACGTCCTGTGTGTATGGAACACATCGTGGGTGCGTGGAACATGCTGGGTACCTAGAGTTGATAAACAACCAGGCTGGTGGTAGAACACAACCATTGACCACATAAGGCTACACGAAGTGTATTCTTTCTTCAGGCCATAATTTTTATAATCCTTGAGGGTCTTTTCATGTTTGGTTTTGGAACACTTGAATGGTAAACAGTGACGATGAGAGTGAAATAAGGCATGTTCTTGACCTTGTAGAGTCATGCCTCCATGATAACCATGAGTTTTATACAAGGACAGCGGCGGTGATTGTTCTCCAGAAATGGAATGCCAATGGTTACAAATGGATCATCTAGTTGTGATAGGTTTCTCACAAGTAGTTATAGTGGACCCACGTGTAGATGCACAGTTCCTTAAAGGCTTTGTGATGTTCATGCAGACATTTTAGGGAGCACTTTCAGTTGCAACATCTATGGAAGAGCATACACATATATTATAGAGGTAACATCCACCTTCTATTTCAGGGGATGGAAGACCACATGTTGTGGAATCATGGATGGAATCAGTGATGAATATCTTCTAGGCTCTGGAGACACCACAAGAGAGGATGTTCAAGATCATGAATTATATGCTGTTTGATTATGAAAATACATGGTGGGGTGTTATCACATAGGTAGGGAATCATCGGGATATGACATGGGAATAATTTCTGGTAGACACATATGATTTTTATTTTCCCAAGATGATGAGGGCTGACAAAGCTTGGTAGTTCATGTTCTTAGAGGAGGTAACACTATTAGTTATGAACTATTCTTCCAGTTTTACAAGTCATTGGTGATTTACACCTATTCTGATGGGTGATGACGCATCGAAAGCTAAAACATTCTAGGATGGTATCAGTTTTGATATTCTATTTGCATTAAATTTCTTCATATTTTCTTCAATCTATACTATTGTGAATCTGGCTCTGATCACCAAGCCCAATCCATAACAAGAAAGTAGTTCGATCTAGGTTAGTTTGACACTGGTTTCTAGTACTTCCTCATCCGGTAAGAGGATGCACCATGTGGAGTTCTCTCTCGTTGAAAGTTGTAGCAAGAACGTTTCCTCTGATGACCAGGTGATATGCTACCAATGTAGAACGGTTGGTCACAATAGACCCAAGTTCCCAAGGGACACAATTGAGTGTCGAGCTTGCGACAATATGGGATATCTAAAATGCTACTACATGGAATTTCCACCAATGTATTGTGAGAGAGGTTTTGTTCAGACTCAACGTGCAAGATTAGGGTTAGTAGCTTCTAATCAGTCGAGAAACTAGAATACATTGGGGCATTTAGGCCAAGGTTATGGTTGTGGATGTGGTAGTCAGACTCCAGGATCTTAGTGACAGTAGACAGGGTCATCTCAGGGTATAAAAGTAGGGTCTCGAGGCTATGGTGTAGGTCACACTTATGTAGTTCAAAAAAACCAGTAGGAGTAGGTTCATAGACCTACTTCTATCATACGTATTGTCCTAGTCACCTCTCTTATATCGTCAGCATGTTTTGATAATAGTTCTACAAATAGTTTTATATTTTTGGCCATTGTGGAAAGCCTTGGACTATGTGTTTATACTTCTTTTGATCGTATGACTCTATACATTCTGTTAGGGATTAGAATGGTATGTGAGCGTTAGAGAAAGGAGTGACCCGTTGAGATTGGTGGGTGTCAGTTTATATAGATCCTCTATGTCTTAGAGATGAAATGATTTGATGTCATTACCAGAATGGACTAGTTGGTACCTTTTTTAGGATTTGTTGATTACTATCACCACTGGATGAGTTTCACATCACCATATGGCAGAGTGTCTCTACAAAATGGTGAATGGTATTTCTCGGAAAACAGCATGACTCACGTGCATTGTGGATTGGGTGGGATGATAGCTAAGATTGCGAGATTATATCTAGATGACCATGCAATAAGTCTGGTAGATCTCCCTCCAGGAGTTAATCATTTCAGAGACATTTTTCCTGAGAACTTCTCAGACATACCAATGGTTAGAGAGGTGGAGTTCACTATCGATCTAGTGCTATAAGTTTTACTAGTATCCACTACTCTTTATAGGATTCCTACAATAGAGTATCAAAAGATCAAGAGGAAGTTGTAGGATATAGAAGTTAAAGGTTTTATCTGACCCAGTAATTCTATCTATGGATGCCATATTCTTTTCATGAAAAAGGCGGATGGTACCCTTAGACATTGTGTAGACTATCTAAACCTAAACCAACTGACATTTTAAAATGTTACCCATATCCATGGATAGATGAATTGTTTGATAAAATTAGAGGATCCCAGGTGTTCTCAAATATTGGCTCGAGGTCAAGATATCAACAGGTATGTGTTCGACCTACAGACATACTTCGTACTGTGTTTTGTAGTAGGTATGGTCTATATGAGTAGCTGGTTATGCCATTTGGTCTCATGATCATTCTAGAAGATTTCATTTCATTGATGAATAGAGTGTTCCATCATTATCTATATTTTTTTTGGTGTTTTTTTGTATGATATCTTGGTATATTCTCAAAATCGACATGACCATTCCATGAATCTTGAGATCATTTTGAATAAATTGAGAGAGCACTAGTTATATGATATTCATGCAAAATGCCACTTCTCGATGGATCATATTCACTACCTAGGTCATCTTACCTTAGATACTAGAGAATCAGTGGACCTAGATAATGTTAGAGAAGTATTTACCTGGGATCATCCCAAGAACATTTTTGAGGTATGTAGATTTTTGGGGATAGCTGGTTACTATAGGAATTTTATAGATGACTTCTCATGCCTAGCAGCCCTGATGATAGGATTGACTAAGAATGGTGTGGAGTTTGGGTGGTCAGATTCATTTTACGTAGCCTTTCTGGAGTTGAAGTGAAATTTGAATTTAGTACCAATAGTGATATTTCTAGAATCGGGTAAGAGTTACTCCTCCGGAGATGTCTGATTTGGAACACGTTATTTAGAGACAGATGGATACAACAAAATCTCATCAAAAATATTATTTCAATCACCATAGATGATATTTGGAGTTCGAGGTCAAGGATTGAGTTTTCTGACATGTCTCACTGAGGTTCAGACACAAGATAATCAAGATACATGGTAATATTTCACTAAGATATGTCAAACCTTTTGTGATTATAGAGAAAGCCGGGTCGGTTGCCTATCATTTATAGTAACCTCAAAGGTACTATGCCATGAATGATGTCTTCCATGTATCTCATCTCTCCTGCTATCACTCATTCCCGTCTAACATTTGTCAGTCCAATGAGGTTGAACATCAAGGGTATGTATCTTTTGAGGAGCATCTAATTCATATAGTTGATAGGAGCATGATGGTTCTCTAAGGTCAGTCATTTCCTCTTGTATGGGTTCTATGGGTTCATTGTTGAGTACATAATGTGAGTTAGGAAATAGAGGCCGATGAATGTGCTCAATGGCTAGAGTTATTGTCAGATATTCCATCACCACCCTTTGAAGGGAAATTCAGAAATGAATTTCTTTTGGGGGAAGTTTGTTAGAACATGGTTCTTACATGGAGGTATGGGTTTCTTTTATTCTTTTCCCTTTGAGTTGATTCTTAGAAAACAAAGGAAATTTTGAGAATATAAAAGAATTTGGGGTTACACACAATGTAATCCTAAGAACACACCATGTTTTATGACCATGTGTGAAGGGAATACATGGATTGTGGGAATATAATCATGGAAAATATTAAAAAAACAACTACATTCTATGTACTTCCTTGTATATGATGTGTAGTCATGTCTAGTATGTCATAAAATTCATGTCAGGAAAATTCTGCTTCCACATGAAATGTTAAATGAAATACTTGTCATGTATATTGGCTTTCACACCATGTAGTATATGTTTTCACTTAAAATGGTAAGTAGATTTTTTTCAATCATTTTGTATAGAGGAGTAACCAAGTTCATGAGGTAGCAATGTAGGATGTGTATTTGGTTCACAGTTGATCATACGAACTCCGTTTTGATTGGTGTCAGTCTCGTTTGAACCCAATCAGTGAGTGATCGATTACTCTTGAGCCATTATTGGTGACTTTTGTTCTCGATTAAGTTATTTAACGATTATTGAATATCCTTGTTTCATAGATCAATACAATTATTTCTTTAATTGGATGTTGATACTGGATGAGGAGAGTCATACTATGACAATGTAGATGGCCTCGTACATATTGATTAATGTAAATTTGTTTATATGTGTCGTTGTGCTATGCTCCAATGTTTGGGGTGTCCCTTTTTTGAAACTTTGAACCTTGTTATTTCCTAAGGATGTATATGTTAATAATTATGTGAATGGAACCATTTTTTTACTGCTTGTTTTGATAAAGGGCCACCCCACAGGTGTGTTTCCCTTGAATATATGATGTTGGGAATTTTTTATTAGTATAACTATGGTTATTCGACTATTATCCCTATTATGGGTTATTTAAAATGAATTGGTTGATTAAATTCTTAACAATGTGAGTTTTTCCTTATTAACCATGTATTTGTGTAGAGATTACATGTGTCTCTTTATGATGAATTTCATATATATCGAGCATGGCCCTATTGAATTATTCTACTTGTGGGAAGAGATTTTTTATTCATGGGGGAAAGGATTTGTGTGCCTGTGGGCTATGTTTTGTTATGCCTATGGGTACTTGAATATGGGACATGATTTGTTATGTCAATGGATGACCTATTTCAAGGGTGTTGAACTAGGGTTTAACTATTTTAATGACTTACGGCCCATATTTCAAGCTAAAGCACAAGCTTGAATTGGATTTTCATTTTACTTGATAGATTCCCAGCTGAGGTTTCTTCTCTTTTTGTTTGAGTATGAGATTTATTTTCCATATCAAAATCCCAAAAACATATGATTCAATGTAATTTAATTTATTTATGAAAATAAATAGTATAAATGGAATAATGCATGTTGGATTGGTTACATTTGATTACTTCTGAGATTAATTCTTTCATTATTATACACTACTGCTGCAAATACGCACTGAAATATTCACACAAACCATTGGTGGTTACCTTCTAGGATTTACTTCTCACACCCTATTTGAGTCATGTTTTCCCCCAAATACACAATATTTTAATTGGTGTCGATAGGATCATGGCCCCTTATATAGGTACTTGATTTCTTCTTAGGAGCAGGAGAGCATTGGACCAAGCCATGGCTTGAGATGTTGTTGTGTTTAATTTTTAATTATTATACCTTAGTATTGTATTGTACATGATATTATTATATCTTATTTTATATGATTTATTAGAACATGTGACATGTGGCATAATTCTGGTATTATATGTCTTCTGGTTGCTTTTATCTTTTAGTATTCTATTGATTACTTTTGTTTCATGTTGTTTACTACTTTCGTTGCTGTTAGTATTTATTTTGTTAGGTTATAATCTTCCAATGAGTGAATATTTTACCAATATCAAACCCTAGGACCTTGCTCCTAGTTGGAATACCCAAGAGTTTTGGGAATGCACTAGAGTCTATGTGGCCAACCAGGTACCTGGAACCTTTTAGTTGCATCTGGATCAGAGTCATTACAATTTAACACTATAAACATAAGAAAAGCTTCACCCTGCTCCTCTACAAAGGTGATCTATAAGAAATAAAACTTTATAGAAGCCTCATACTCCAATAAAAAAAGTGAATTACTACTAATGTAATATTTCACCATTTTTCCCTTCCCTATATAATAGAATATCTTGAATTCAATGTCCGACAATAACTCCAACCAGTGCCATTTTCTAAAGTTAACATCCCTCTACATGAAGATGTACCATATACTCTTATGTTCTTACTAAACCAAAATGATATATCCTATTGTTTTCTAATCACCAGATCACTCGTGAACCTCAGGATCAATTCCTTGAAGGCCCTATTGAACAACTCAATCCATGTAAAAGGCTACCCTTTCTAGTCAACGGTGTTCAAAGAGGCATAAATCCTTTAGAATTTTGTCATAAACCTCTTGTATTACCCCACCAATATAAAAAACTATGTACCTCAGACATACTCTTAAGTGGATCCCATGAAAGAACCGCATCAATATTTGTTCGTTATACTACTAACCCATGATCTGAAATGAAATGCCCAATGAAGTAAACCATGCGAATCCAAAATTGGAACTTTTAGTGAATATCATAAATCTGGTGATCCAGAAGAAAATATATGACCATTCTCAAGTACTATACATGATCCTCAACAAACATAGAGTATTTGAGTTTGTCTTCCATCAATACTACATCAAGTCGGTCCTAGTATAGATAGAAAATCTAGTTCATCAAATCCATAAACATGGTGTGGGAATTAATCACACCAATGTGCCTTACCAATAACTCATAGTTTCTATAGTGATATTGTAATGTCTGATTTGAAATATCATCCTCATGATCCCAAAACTGGGGGTACCCAGAACATAGTTTGATCTTTGAGAATCATATTGTACCCCAAAACTAGTCTAATTGGTTGCAACCCCATGAAAAGGGATACATGTTCTTTATCATGGACTAGTTCAATTGATGATAATATATAAAAAATTCCATGATCTCATTAACCTTTTCCACTTACAAAATAGGTGTTTCATAAGGGGACACACTATATCTAATGAAAGAATTCTCACAAAGCTCCCACATCCAAAATCATATCTCCCAGAGCTCTGTTGGGCCATCCAATATTACATATAAGTTTTTGGAATGGTCTTAGGATAACATTCAATACAGAAATCCATATATAGAATTAAAGGTAGTACACAAATTTACATGGGGAAGAAATCAATATAATCCTCCAAAACTAAAATAATACAGATGTTTGGTTAGCGTAATATACAAAGGGATACACTCACAAACTGATGGTTGATGGGATACAACCTTCTACTTGCATAACCCACTCATACATCCATGAGATCTCTCCTAGCCATAAAAGAGAATCTTGTCACATCATTGCGATGGAATATAACACATCTGTGGTGATATTTGTTATAGTCTAGGATATTGGAAACCAATCCATACCCAATATGAAATCATAGGGTCCCGTCATGATGACAAAAATGTCTCATGTGATCCTCTCTCCACCAAGACATAACTCAAACTACCGACAAACAAAAGGAATATATTGATGAAGTAATGACTGGAAACATTGTATATAAATACTGAAGAAATTTTATAAAATAAACATATAGTACCTCTAATAATTTCATGTATCATTGGGTTAGGAGCCTCCATATCCTGTAGCTGTCAACAGCTCTGACCTCCAGCTACTTGATCCTAACATGTGTTGTCTAGTGATTGTGGTGGGTGGAACTAATAACTCCATCCACCACCCACAAATACTCCTCATATATATCCACATACTTCTCTTTCATCTCTTCTTCCCTTGGGACCACCCTACCCTCACATGGGAGATCAGTCATTAGGGTGATGTCTCTGTTGTGTGGGTCTATCAGCAATTTTTATATGCTACTCCACATGTTTGGTTAAGAAGTCATGAACTATGTGACCTTTCCAATAATAATAATAGCACTACCCTTCCTTGGGATTCCAATGTCCTTTAAGTTTTCCCTAACCATGTGCACTAGCCTGGTCTTGATAAGATATCATGTGATGAGATGTTTTGGATTAATGACTTTCAACTGATGTAGACAAATCAGATCGGTGACACCCAGTCCCATCTCTAGTTGTATGGAATGCATATGACCGGAAAATATTTATAACCAAAACTCAATCCAACACCACATAATTTGTGAGAATGTAGAGGGGTATGGTGCTGGCATATATCTCTCTCTGGAGTCTCTATTCAAAATTATATGCTCATAAGTTTCTATCATGAATCATATCAATGAAGTACCTGTTGTGGTCTTTGATCCTCCCTGCATACTCATCCACCATCATCCCTCCCTACTACAACTCAATAAGCTCAAAAATAAAAAATGATCATAGAAATGTGTGTTAGTACTCCTCAAAAAATAGTTGTTGGAATTTGTGCTATGAATGTGTCGAATTGTCATGCATCTGTGTAATGTTACCCCATTAGTTCAAAGATGATTCCTAGAAATGGTGAGCTTCCAGTGCAAAAACCTAATCTATTAGTGTCCAGATGATCCTGAATATGTGTGCCACCGACTCTTGCCAATACTACACTTCTTAGAGATCTAGATAACCATGGAACATTAGTGGACTCTAACACTAGAACTCACTGAGAGAGATAATATTGAACACATCCTCATCATAATCAGCTGGTATGATCTACTTGTTTAAAGTCAGGTGTTCTGCTGCCTATCAACATAGAGGAAGAATCTCATAGGATGGACCCTGAATTTGGGCCTCATAAATATTAAGATCAAAATAATGATCTGGAATGGATACCCTATCTAGCTATCATCATTGAGGAATCTTGAAATTATAATCAATACATACCATTGTCTAATGAGAATATATATATATATAATGGGGAGATAAATCAAGAATGATAGTCAAAGACTCAATCATATTTAAGGAATTTACCATTAATCCCTACAACCAATGTTTTGGAATGTTGATTCACCAAGAAGGTAGTCAAGGTCCTAGTGAATTGATACATTACCTATATGTACCATAACTAGGTTCTCTAACCTAAGAGCCACTCCTGATACACATTGACACCATTTCAAATTATCCTAACCAAATACTCATAAGGGGACTAATTCAAACACCATCCCAAGTATTAAATCACCTATGAAACAAATATATATGACCTGACCCAATGGGGATCAATCCCAAACTACCCCAATCCCTCCTTTCTAGAACAAGGGATGGATACAAGCATCAAAAGGCATATCTTACATGGGGGGGCTTAAACTAAAGTACATCCATGTACACACCTGACCAAGTCAATGTAAAATTGAAGAGGAATAATAATAAAATATGTAATGGTTTAAATATAAATAGATCATTTAAAACCTATATGATGTACAAGAGTGTGACATTTAAAACTGAAAAATAAATAGAAAAAATAAACACCAAACTAGAAAAATGTCCCAACTTAAAAAAATTGTAAAGTAAAAGTGTTGAGAGAGTCCTTATTCTGATATTTATGTTATGACCACTGTCTATGGTCTAATGGAATATCTATCCCTATGTTCTACTAAATTCACGACCAACCTGTCATTCATCTTCATATGAGAAGAAGTGAGTAGCAAAAACCTATTCATGGGTGAGTTTATAGGTACCCAATAGGATCCCCAAAAATATGAATGGGAGGAAAAAGAGATATGATAAGAATAGACAGGCAATAAACCTATCAACCCAAAGAAAGAGAGTAAAGTGACATATATATATATACAATCAAACCAATGAATGGAAAAAAGAGAGATAAGGGGATCTCTAACTCACAACCTAGGCGAGAAAAAGAGTTCCATCAATTCCAAAAATCCATCAATGATTACCAGCACCTCGTGCAACCACCTAGTAAAAAGTAAATCCATTTCAATCCACACATATCCTTTGTGATTCACAATCATGTTGAAACAATCTCTTGATATATGACCCATTCTTTGGCACAACAGTAGTGTTACACTCAATTAGTTGTTAGTCGACCCATGCCCAGCCCGTATGAAGGGTACCACTCTACTAACCTACATAGGACCCATCCCATCTTGGATGGAGGTTAAAACTATGATGATCAAAGAACCATGCCTTTTATACATAGGATGGTGCCACTATAGTCATTGAGGACTCATCCCCTAACCATAAAGAGGGATCCCCTCATAATCTATAATGCAAAGATGCCCAGCTCGGATATAGGGGGCCACTCTAATGGTCGAGGACACATTACATATCTCTATAGGAGGGTTATACATCAGTCATAGAGTAACCTTCACCTAACCATTAGAAGGATACAACTTGTAATATATAGAGAAATCATTCCCATCCCTGATGTAGGGTGACACTTGAATGCCTCTTATGATCCTGCCTAATCATTGACACTATAAATCATCACCTAAATAAGATTAATAAATGGAACATCTTATATTATTTCTCAAAATATATTATGTATGCCACTATGAAATTCTACATAGATAAATTTTCATGATATTCTTCTCGAAATACAAGATATGAATATAATCAAAAGAGATAGGAGATATTGAAGCTTCCTTAAAAGGAAAAAAGGGGTACACTGCATGTTGGGGACCCTCATTGTGTGTGGTCCTGGTCTTTTTCCTAGTCATGTCACCAAAATCACATGGTTCACATCCCATTTATATGTACATGACATGATGATAGACAACATGACATGTATAAGATATCTGGGATCGAGTTGTGTTCTCCAAACCAGGTTTATTTAATTAACTCATGTCTGTATACTTTGGAACACTACATGTGATTAGCGGTGTTCATACATGTTCACTCCCAATGTACATGCTGATTCTATCATAATAAGTTCAGTACGATGTGGGAGTCCCACATGGCATGCGATAATTATATTTCTCAAAAAACATGAGCCAAACCAGTATAGGGCTCACACGACATGTGTTATTCCTAACTACAAAGAATGTAGTTGAGATTTTCATAGAGGATTAGATAAATATCAATGATATAGATAAATGCATCCTACATTTTAATAGATATTTTTTTATTCTTCCATAAAATGGTGGACCTGTCTCCATTTTTCATTTTTGGCTATCTGGTGGCGGGGAATCAGTATCCATTCACCACAGTGGTTTGTCATTCATCCCACTTTTCTTTTCCCTCTTTTACCTCAGTCTCATATCTCAAATTCATTATAAGATAGATACATTACTAAAATATTAATCCTAAAATTTATCCATGATCACTGATCTTTTCTTTATTTGTGAAATTGTAATGAATCTAAGGGTCAGATAAGGCTCAGTCCCACTCGACAATGTAATACGATGACCATGTGGTCCAATAATGACTAACACAAAAAATATGGGAATAATTCATCAATAAAAATGTTTTATATATTGATTCAAAACATCATTCTCCAATGATCACAAATGGGGATATCTGGGGTCAGAAAACAATTGAATAATCACGTAAATGTCAATATGTTGGCACATTCAATTTCCACAATAAGTGCAGATCAAATGAATGGATTGATAAATATCAACAATTTAATTAAACGAGGATAAAACCACAAATGATGATTTCTTCAATGACCTTGTACTTTATTTTTTATAAACATCTCAAAAATGATTGAGCAGGGACATTTTTTTCACTGTACTTCAGTCATCTCGGATCCAAATGTTCGTCTCCATTTGATTTTGTTCACCAATGGAAGGAGGAGATGAGTGATCTTGATCCTCCCTGGGATTATGTGGATAATACTATAGGATTATACATAGATACATAATTATAAATGTTTTAAATATTAGGCCATATAAATAAATAAATAAAATTATTTATCTATTTCCCTAAACACACCCACACACAAGAAATATAAATTATCCTATCAACTACAGTGGAAGGAGGAAATTTTTATACCTATAAGTAAATTCATTAGATTTTATATTGATAAATATATTAGTGTCTATACTTTGAATGATTAATGTTCAAGATATGGGGATAATGAATCTGTTGAGTATATTGAATATTTTCATTTGAAATCAAAAATTAAATAAATAATGTTGTTGTTTCATTTTTAAAATACATATATCCATTTATAAAAGAGATAATAGAAAAAAACATCATATATAGTGGAATAAACTAATTAAGTGGACAGGGGTTTTTATAATAATTTATATATACATGATACTTATAATAATATCATTATGGAAAAAAGAAAAACCACAATACTTTGAAATGAAAATATTTCCTTAGCTGAAGATGAAATGAGAAATCATGTTTGTGAAAATGTTATATTTAAAAAACTTTTTATAGAAATTATAAATTCCGTGAAATGTATAATTAATGGAAATAAAATTCATATGGAGAAATAATTTAGAAGAATAAAAGATATTGAAAACTATTTATTAATAAAGAGAGTTTCATGAGGATCTAGTTTATAAAAATGAAATATAAATATAAATAGAAAGTATGGTTTCATGAAGTACAAAAAAACACTTTGAATGTATAGTGTGTTGAGTTAGAGATAAAACGTAAAAACATGGAAGTTACTAAATTTGAATCTTCACGTGATGTATAGAGAAGATACCCTAAAAAAATTTATATGTAGGTACATACTTCATAGATGATTCATTCTAGAGATTTCAGTAGAGAGAAGAAATTAGAAGATGAAAATAGAAGCCCAAACTTTTCTTACATTACTATTACAACAATTTAAATATAAAAAAATAATAGTATTACACATAGAGGATCCAAAGGTGTAATTTATTGGTAAATCTAGGACCATACATAATAATTACCACATCAAACATAAACATTTATTTAATTTCTTCTTCTCTAGCTTCTTATTGGCACTGGTCCTCTCTTTAGTACATGTAGCCACCTGAGGATATAAATCAAAAGGGATGAGCTAAAAGCCCAGTTAGAGGATAAATAAGAATAATATAGTATAGGGTGATCATAATCATAACATAGGAAAAAGATCATGAACATGAGAGGAGCATGAATAAAATACCTGAAATGTGGCAATACATAAAAATGAAACATCATGTCTTTGTGGTTAACTCCCACACATACTTGTGAACCAAGCAAGCATATTTTTCACAAATCAGTTCACATTTACTCCTGATATTCATAACTATACCCAATGCATTGGAGTTCTATATAATTTCGTGTGTACTCGTCACATTCAAACATTAATATTGCACTATATACTTCAGGGCGCACCCGTCACATCATAACATTATCATTTATCATGCATTACAAAATGAACATATAACATAAATGATCATAATTAACCCATGAAAAGGAATATTTTTCATCTCCTAATAACGCATTCATAATCATTGGGTTCCCAAAATAATGAGGGAATAACATACATGTTACTAGAACAGTCACTCTTGAATGGGAAGTAAAAGGTGTGTTCATGAAAGAAGAGTTCTTTTGGAAAACATTTTGTTTTTAATAAATAACAGTGAAAAACATGTATATCCTAGAAAAATAAATGCAATTATTAATAAAATATTTTTAAGGAGAAACCATATCAAAAAGGAGTGAAAGAGGGAGAACCCAAAGGATGATTGTTGGGTTTGAGAATTTCCCCTTACCTTGTATCTGAATGCTTACTTCTCTTTAATGTCCTATATAATGACATTATATTCATTAATTAGAAATCTACAACCTTGTGTACATTAATATGGTTCATTATGGTTTTATTATGTGATTTTATGTTCCTTTGGATGAGTTATAGAGTTTAAAAACATTGATCAAAAAGGTTTGTTTTTATGGTTTCCTTTAGTGGTTCACCTGTATTCTTAAATTGATGTTTGGGCAGAATATGGGTAAACATCCAGAACTGATATTACATTTTTTTAATGATATTAAAGAATTTTTAATGATATTATAATTATTTATATTAGATCTATGTGGATGAATCATTAGATAAGAATTAAATGATGATTATTTGGGTTAATTTGAGTGATTTCTCGATCATAATGAACTTGTTTTATTTTATCTCTCTTAATATGGTCATAAGTTAGATCCAGAACTTTAAATAGGCTATGATACATATATAATGTTCTGGTTAAACCATAAAAAGGTTTTCATGACCATATCTGAAGGTGTAAATGGAAGAAGAAAACATGTCGTTCTTGAAGGTGATAAATTAGTACCTCACGAACAACGTTATCTTTAATAAAAAAAGGAAGAGGGAAAGAGGGGTGGATGATATAATACCCCAATATAATAATAAAATTCCATTAGATGTATAATACTGGAGTTATGATACCATTTTGGTGAAGATTGGTGGGGAGATATTATGAAATGAACTAGAACTTGAAAGGAAATTAAAGGAGAAAAGGGAGAGAAATTATCTCTTAAATCATCATCTTCAGATCCTCCTTAAGGAAGCTAGGATTGGCCTTTTGATGAGACCCACAGATATTGAACGTGGGAGAGGGGCTAGGGAGGATTTTTGGGTAGAATTTAAAGAAGGATTGGAGCTAGAGAGGTGTGAGGAAATGAGGGTGTGAAGGGTGGTTTTTATAGTTGAGGGGAGAGGGGTTTTCTTAATATAAAATTCATTAGTTTATTAATTTCCCCTAAGACAAGGAATGTATAGACATCCATAAACAATAATAGTAAATAAGGCATGTGAGTTCTATATTTGGGTTCTTACATCACTTGTGATGTCAAGAATAGTGGGTTTTAATTATAATGTATTTATAAGGTAAATTAATGTATTTTACTATTCACCAAAGATTCATGTATTTTAGAAAAATCCCAAAAATTTACCCCAACCATTTTTCAACATTTAGAATAAAAAAATTAATTCCATTTTTCAGAAATAATTTTCTAGATATTATTTATTTAATATTTAATTAAAATCATAATTTACTTAAAAAACAGTTTCTAAACTTAAAACTAATTTTATAGTGGTTTCAAAAATTATGTAGGGTCTTATTAAATTATATAAAAACTATAAGTCAATGAGTTGTTAATTTTTGAATACATTTTAAGAAAATAAATTTTCTTTTAAATTAATTAATTAATTATAATTAATTATAATTAATTATTTATGATATACAAAATACCAAAATGTTTACTAAGGTCAGATTGTCACTTTCTAAGATGTCTAAAGTTTATTAAATTATTCCTGGGTAAGGTTAATCTTATGTTGGATGATTTACTATTCATATGGGTCATATTACTATTCATAAAAGTATGTTACTATTCATATGGGTAGGTTACTATTCACCAAAAAATATTTTTGTTTCATTAGACTCCAAAAAACATCTTGAACACAACCGTGTATGTCGGATTTTTGAAATAAAAAACACAGAATTGACAAAATTATGTTTAAAGGTCACTTAGATCTTATTAGTTCATTATGTTGTGTTTTCATGTGATTTTATGAAGGGAATTAAAATTGGAATACATTGCGTCGTTATATTCTTCACCCCTTAAGAAATTTCGCCCCTGAAATTTCACTTTACCCAAACAGGTGAGGGTACTTCTCCTTCATCGCCTCTTCGGGTTCCCAATTTGCTTCCTCAAACTTTTGGTTCCTCCACAACACTTTGACATGATGTGTTTTCCTGTTGCGTAGAACATTATCTCTCTGATCGAGAATCCTTACTGGCTGCTCCTCATAGGAGAGATCATATTCCAGCTACACCACCTATGAGTTTAGTACATGTGAGGGGTCTTCTATGTACTTCCTCATTAGTGATACATGAAACACATCGTGAACTCGAGCCATATTCGGTGGAAGTGAAAGATGATAGGCCACGACTCCTATGTGGTCAATGATCTTGATGGGGCCAATATAACTTGGTCTTAAATTCCCTTTCATCCAGAATCACATGACTCTCTTCCATGGAGATATTCAACGGATGTCTTTATCTCCAACATCAAACTCCAAGTCCCGTCGACGGTTGTTCGCATATCTCTTTTTCCAACATTGAGAATCATTGATGTGTTTCTGGATGACCTGAACCTTCTCTTTCATCTCTTGAACAAGATCAGGTCCAAGTAGCTTTCATTCTCCAGATTCATCACAACTTGTTGGAGTTTTACATCACTTTCCATACAAAGATTCATATGGAGCCATCTGAATAATCGAGTGTAACCTATTGTTGAATGAGAACTCAACCAATGAGATATTCTGATCCCAACCAACTCTGAATTCTAGAGATCAGGCTCTTAGCATATCTTCAAATATATGAATAGTTATTTTAGACTAGCCATCAGTTTGGGGGTGATAGGTTGTGCTGAAAATTAATTCAGTACTCAAATCATGTTGAAGGCTCCTCCAGAATTTAGATGTAAATGTTGGATCATGGGTAGAGACAATTGAGAGTAGAACACAATGTAATCACACCACTTCCTTCACATATAACTTTTCAATTTGTACAAGCGAGATATATTCCTGAATAGTGATAAAATGGGCAGTCTTGGTTAGTCGATCAACCACAACCCATATCGCATTATTTCCCTTTGAGATCTTCAGGAGACCCGTGACAAAGTCCATAGTAACATTTTCCCATTTCCACATAGGTATAGGCAACGAATTCTTCATACCTTTGGACTTTTGTTGCTCAGCTCTAACTTGTTTACATACCAACCACCTTGATATATATTCCACAATCTCCTTCTTCATGTTATCCCACTAGAAGTGTTCTCATAGATCATGGTACATTTTGGTACTCCCAGGATGGATAGAGAAAGTTGAGCTATGTGCATTATCCAATAGCTCCTTCATTATCACAAGTGATGAAGGCACACAAACCCGCCTTACAAATCGAATCACACCATCATTGTCGATATGGAACTATGGTTTATTCCCTTCCTTTACTACATTCACCCTCTTTTGTATCTCCACATCATCCCTTTTTTCTTCCTTAATTCTCTCCTGGATGGATGGTTGAGCAATCATTTGGGAAAGGTAGGATGTATCCCTGGCCCTTATGATTTCCAAATCCATGTTTTTCATATCCAATAAGATAGGGTATTTCCCAATCTGAAGCATGGATAGTGTAGTAGGTTATTTTCTGCTTAGAGCATCAGCTACCTTGTTGGCATTTCCAGGATTATAGTGAATAGAGCAATTGAAATCCTTTTTTATCTCTCACTATCTCCTTTGACACATGTTGAGATCCTTTTGTGTGGATATATACATTAGGCTCTTTTGGTCAGTGTATATGTCACACTTCTCACCATAAAGGTAGTGCCTCCAGATTTTCAAGGCAAAAATCATGGCTTCCAGCTCTAGATCTTGAGTCGGGTAGTTCTGCTCATGGATCTTCAACTGACATGAGGCGTTGGCCATCACATTTTCATTTTTCATGAGTACGCAACACAAGTCTTTATTTGAAGCATCACTGTATATCAAAAAAATTTCTACACTTTTCGGTAGTGTGAGTAAAGGTGAAATGATTAGGCTTCTCTTTAGCTCCTTTAAGCTTCCCTCAAATTCTTCTATCCATACATACATTACCCCTTTCCTTGTTAACATAGTTAGCGGGCTTGACTATCATGATAAGTTTCTCACAAAACTTCAGAAGTACCCAGCTAATCAAAGAAAACTACGGATTTCTGTTACACTAGAGGGCCTCATCCATTCCTCAATCGCCTTTTTTTAAGGATCCACATAAATTCCCTCACTTGTGATCACATGTCCCATGAACATGACTTGCTTCATCAAAAATTAACACTTTCTGAACTTGGTGTACAACTTCTCCTCTCTCAATGTCGCGAACACTAGTCTTAGATGTTTTTCATGTCCCTCCTTTCTATTGGAGTGTATGAGAATATCATCGATAAACACTACCCCAAATTTTTTGAGGTAATGTCTAAAGATTCTATTCAACAAATCCATGAAGAATTCAGGGGAATTAGTAAGTCCGACGGGCATAACTCGAAAATCATAGTGCCCATACCTTGTACAGAAAGTAGTCTTCTGAATATATTCCTTCTTCACCTATACCTGATGATATCCAGAATGAACATCCACCGTTGAGAAGTGTTTTCCTCCTCTTAACTGATCGAACAAGTCGTCAATCCATGGAAGAGGATACTTGTTCTTTATGGTGATCCTGTTGAGTTCCGGATAATTAATAAACTGCCATATTGTTCCATCCTCATTCTTCACAAAGTGCACTGGTGCACCCCCAAGGTTATGAACTAGGGTGTATGAACCATTTTTCTAGATGCTCTTACAGCTAATTCTTTAAATCCACCAGTTCGATAGGATTGATCCTATAGAGACACATCGAGATAGGAGTAGCTCCGGGTATGAGTTCATTTGAGATCTCTACCTCACGATCTGTGGGAATTCCGGGTAACTCTTTGGGAAATACATCTCTGTATTCCATCAAGATGGGCATTTGCTCAAGGATGGCACATTCCTTTGACTCAACCATTTGGGTGAGGTACGCTTCTTCATAGGGAATCAACTCCCACACCATTGAAGGATTTTCAAACGGATATTCATGATCTTCCTTGCATTTGTAGAGGATAATGGGATAGTTCGGAATATGGAAAGATATTTCCATTTCCCGACAGTTGATATGTGCTCTATATAACGATAGTCAATCCATTCTCATTATAGCATCAAATTCCACCAAGGGAAGTATTACGAGATTCTCCAAAATAATCTTCCCACATACACCAACAAGCGAGGGGTCAAACACTTGGGTTGCAATGATTTCACCACTTGGTGTTTTTACAGAAATCTCTACTTCAAGGTTTTGGGGCTTCGATTCTATAGTTCTAGCAAACTTGAAAGATATAAAGGAATGTGTATAACCTGAATCAAATAATCCTTTTTCCATTCTTGAGTGAATAGGAAGTATACCTAGTATGACCTCATTATCTTTCTCCACTTCCGCAGTAGTGATGGCATAAGACTTCCCTTGTTCCTTTTGCTTCAGTGGCTGCTGAAACTAATTACCCTCAATAACTCGAGGTTTAGTGAAATGGTTTTCATAGTGCCCTAACTCCCTACAGTTATAGCATTGAACCGTGACTAGTTCTCTCATTTAATATGCCAAATTATCCTTCCTTTTCATTTATTTTTGACACTCTTGATCATGATGTCCTTCGTTCCCACACTTGAAGAATTTTCATGTCCCTTTGAGGCAGTTCCCAAGGTGCAACTTTCCACATTTTTTTCATGTGGGTCATTGAGTTTTCTTCCCAACTTTATCATTAGATCCTCTAGCTTGAAACTCCATCTTTCGTTTCTTATCCCCATAGCCATGGGATGATTATCCAAAATCCATCTCCACTTTGAGGTCACATCGAAAAACTTCTTCATAACTCCCAAAGTCTCTAGTTGGAATATCCTTTCGAAGGAGTGGTTTTAATCCACTAAAGAATCTATCCATTTTGTTATCATTGTTGATAAAAAAACCTGAATCACACCTTGCAAGCCTTAGGAAATTTTCTTCGTAGGTTGTGATAAATTATCCTTCTTTTTTCTAGAGCTCTATGAATTCACTCTCCATCATCCTACAATGAGTTCTTGGAAAATACTTGTTAAGAAACATTACCTTAAAATCTTCCCATTCCATCTCTTTAATTTCATCCCTTGGATTGGTGTTCATAATCAAATCCCACCATTCATCGACTTCTCCATCTAGGATATAATCAACTGGGGTCACCTTCTCTGTCTAAGAACAATGAAGCACAGAAAAGATATTCTCCATGGAGTTGACCCACTATTTTACAACTAGTGGATAGGAGAATACACTAAACATTGGTGGTCATTGCCACATAAAACATTCAATAGCCAGTTTCTCCCACTTTACTGAAGGAGTATGTTCCCAATTATTATGGTTATTGTTCATAACCTGAGATAATTGGGTAAGAATCTCCATGAATTTTTGAACTCCACCACCCAAACCATTGGGGATGTCGTTCGGGTAATCGTTGCATTGGCCCTTGAATGAGTTGTTGGCCATATTTCTCTTAGTTCCAACCATTTTCTAAAATATAAATGGTTAGAAAAAAAACAAAAGTAAACAATTCTAGAATACATAACTTATTCATTTGAACATTTTATACAAAAAACATAACATATGGGATCCCTATGTAAACATTCTTGTGTGCATATTTTTACTTAGTCTCATGCTAGAGGTTTTCTGTAGGATTTACAAATCCAAATACCCAAATTAACTAAAACTTCCCTCTGATACCAACAATAGAGACCCAAACTTTTCTTACATTACTATTACATCATTTTAAAGATAAAAAAATAATATTATTATTACACATCTAAGATCCAATGTTTTAGTTTCTTGGGAATGCTAGGACCATACATAC
The DNA here is from genome assembly GCA_963277665.1 of Viscum album. Classification (NCBI taxonomy): domain Eukaryota; kingdom Viridiplantae; phylum Streptophyta; class Magnoliopsida; order Santalales; family Viscaceae; genus Viscum; species Viscum album. The sequence continues at coordinate 48,211 of CAUJRU010000300.1, read as the reverse complement.
AATAACAACATCAAAAATAAACATTTATTTAATTTCTTCTTCTCTAGATTCTTATTGGCACTTGTCATATCTTTAGTATATGTAGACACCTGAGGATATACATCAAAAGGGATGATCTAAAAGCCCAGTAAGAGGATATATAAGAAGAATATATCATGGAGTGAGGATAATCATAATATAGGCAAAAGATCATGAACATGATAGGAGCATAAAAAAAGACCTGAAATGTGGCAATGCATAAAAATGAAACATCATGTCTTAGTGGTTAACTACCACACATAATTGTGATCCAAGAAAGCATCTTATTCACACATAATTTCACATTTACTCATGAGATTCATCACATTACACAATGCATTAGAGCGCTGTATAATTCTAGGTGCACTCATCACATTCAAACATTCATATTGCAAATATAATTCAGGGTGCACCCGTCACATCGTAACATTATCATTTATCATCCATGAAACAATGAAAATATAACATAAATGATCATAATTAACCAATGAAAAGGAATTTGTTTCATCTCATAATAACACATTCATAATCATTGGGTTCCCAAAATAACGAGGGAATAACATACATGTTACTAGAACCGTCACTCTTGAATGGGAAGTAAAAGGTGTGTTCATGAAAGAAGAATTATTTTGGAAAAAATTTTGTTTTTAATAAATACCAATGAAAAAAATGTACTTCCTAGAAAAAGAAATACAATGATTAACAAAATATTTTTATGGAGTAACCATATAAAAAAGGAGTGAAAGAGGGAGAACCCGAAGGATGATTGTTGGGTTCGAGAATTTCCCCTTACCTTATATCCGAACACTTCCTTCTCTTTAATGTATTGTATAATTACATTATATTAATTAATTATAAAACCAGAACCTTGGTTACATCAATATGGTTTATTACGGTTTTATTATGTGATTTTATGTGCCATTGGATGGGTTATAGAGTTTAAAAACATTGATCGGGAATGTTTGTTTTTATGGTTTTCTTGAGTGGTTCATTTGTATTCGTAAATTGATGTTTGTGTAGAACATGGGTAAACATACAGAACTCATAAGATTTGTTATTAATGATATTACAGAATTTTGAATTATATTATAAAGAATTATATTAGATCCATGTGGATGAATCATTAGATAAGAATAAAATGATGAATGTTTGGGTTAATTTGAGAGATTTTTTCGATCACAACAAAATTGTTTTATTTTAACACTATTAATATGGTCATAAGTTGGATCCTGACCTTTAAATAGGAAATAATACATATAAAATGTTCTTGTTAAACCATAAAAATTGTTTCATGACCAGATCTGAAGGTATAAAAGGAAGAAGAAAACATGTTGTTCTTGAAGGTGATAAATTAGCACCTCACGAACAACGTTCTCTTTAATAAAACAAAAGGAAAAGGGAAAGGGGTTTGGATGATATAATATCCCATGATAATCATAAAATTACATTAGATGTATAATAATGGAGTTAAAATACCATTTTTATGATGTTTGGTGGGGAGAGATCAAGAAATTAACTTGAACATGAAAGAAAATTAAAGGAGAAAAGGTAGAGAAATTACCTCTTAAATCTTCCTCTTGAGATCCTCCTTAAGGAAGCTGGGCTTTGAAATTTTATGAGAACAGAAGCTATTGAACTTGGGATAGGTTCTAGGTAGTATGTTTGGTCAGAATTTAGAGAAGGCTTGGATCTTGAGAGGTGTGTGGAAATGAGGGTGTGAAGGGTGGTTTTTACAGTGGAGGGGAGAGGGGTTTTCTTAATATAAAATTAATTAGTTTATTAATTTCCCATGTGACAGGGAATATATAGTCATCCATGACCAATAATGGTAAATAAGGAATGTGATTTCGATATTTGGGTGCTTACATCACTTGTGATGTAAGGAATAGTGGGTTTTAATTATAATGTAATTATACGGTAAATTAATGTATTTTACTATTCACTAAAAATTGAAGTAGTTTAGAAAAATCCAAAAACAATTACCCCAACCATTTATCAATGTTTAGAATAAAACAATAAAGTCCATTTTTAAAAATTAATTTTCGAAATATTATTTATTTAATATTTAATTAAATTCATAATTTACTTAAAAAACAGTTTTTAAAATTAAAACTGATTTTATTGTGCTTTCAAAACTTATGTAGGGTCTTATAAAATTATATAAAAATTATTAGATAATGAATTTTGAATTTATGACCACATTTTAAGGAAATAAAATTTCTTCAAAATTATTTAATTAATTATAATTAATTATTTAGGACTTACAAAATACCAAAACGTTTACTAAGGTCAGATTGTCACTTTCAAAGATGTCTAAATATTATTTAATTTTAACTGGGTAAGGTTATTCTTATGATGGATGATTTAATATTCATAAGGGTCAAATTACTATTCATAAGGGTTTGTTACCATTCATAAGGGTAGGTTTCTATTCACCAAAAAAAATTGTTTCGTTAGAGTCCAAAAAGCATCTTCAACACAACTGTGTATGTCAGATTTTCTAAAATCAAAACACAAAAGTATCAAACTTATGTTTAAAGGTCACTTAGAACTTAGTAGTTCATTATGTTGTGTTTTTATGTTATTTTAAGAACGGAATTTCCATTGATAAACTTTTGGGCATTAAAATACAACCAATGAGAATCTAAATAATAAGGTAACCACATATTCTAGAAGTTCAGTTCACACTTATTCCGAATGATTGAATAATATTGAAGGTAATTTGAATTTTAGTGAAATATGGGGGAAGTTTGATTTGGATAACTCCCAAAATCATTAATGGTAGAATAAAGAAACAAAGAAAGTGTGTCCCCATAATGTGTCTGAATGATAGGAGTAGCAACTCGAGAGAAGAAAGACATCTATAAAAGCCAAATTTAAACACAAATAAAGAATCCATGAATTTTTTTCCAGTAATAGTATTTTTTTATGCTGGATCAAATGGATACTTATTATTAGAATAACATGAAAATATTCAAAATAAAAAAGAAGGCCTACATTAATAGGGTGCATAACATATGTAAATAAGAACTCACCTATGTTCAATGAACTTATGTAGAAAAGGTTAAACCTATTTACATTGAAAAAATTCCACAAATCGTCAAAAACATTTGTTAAATTTTTTGGATGAAGTGGTCCTTATGAGGATTAGTTATGAATCATAACACAATCATTAATTCAAAATATCAAATTGAATGAGTCCACAATAGAATGAGAAAAATAAAAGTAAAATATAATGTAATTCTACCTTGAGGTGTCATAAAGTAGAAGACAATAAAAATTATGAACCTATATATATGGTAATTTCAGATTTCATGCCCCAGATAAATGAATCTATTATAGAAGAAAATTCCAATTCGTGGAAAATTGAAAAATTTCCAAGAATATTCATGCTATAAAAAGAAAGGTTGAATATCCAAGTTAATAAATCTAAGAAAGAAACAAGAGTATTTTTTTGTGTAATACTTATCTGATGAAGAAGGTGAAATTATTCAACAGTAACCACATGAGTATAACTTACCTAAACTAAAAAACATGTATGATAAATTGAGTATATAAATACCCACATAATTCTATGAAATTTTATGATATGTTTAAAAGACAAAATTTTTTAATGGTGATGAAAATAAGGGGATCCTTGAAGGGTATAGTGATATGAAAATTTCATAGATGGTTGAAGGAATATATCATGGAGTATTGTATGACAATTTAAATCATGGAACATCCTTAGCACACTTTAGTTGAAATCAAACCTAGTTAATATGTAGAATAGAGTTCAATCATTTTGGGAGAGGGAATTAGAATATATTGAATCTATAAATTTGATAAAATAAATTGATGATTCTAAATTCCATAAAATTAAAAAAAAAATGTCATCAAAGGAAGAATATCAAATTAGTTGAGTGGTTTAAGTACACATATGTGAAAATATCAGATTATTATTATTTTCTGAACAAATAGAATCTGGGTATTTTAGTTTCTACTATCCTTAAAGCATGAGGATATTATCTTATATCCTTGTATGATAATAAATTTAGGGATTAAGTGTGAGAATTTTTTTGATGGAAAAGTTAATTAATTTCAAAAAGTGGGAGAGTCATTTTTTTATGTTGAGGATTTTTAATATATTTATTTAGATAGTTATAGGATATTTATACGATAAATAAAATTTTCAATTGGTGTTAATTTTTTATTGATCATATTTTACCACCCATTAAAAAAGTTTGTTTTATCTATTTTCGGAACACCCCTAGATATTATGGTATGTTTAATTTAAAATTTAGCATCTTTGATAATTTAGGCTTCTTGTAACACCGAGTTTAAAACCATTATGTACAATTAAATATGAATTTTAGAATAGTAATGGGAAAATTAGGAATATTAATATGACCAATAAAATAGAAAATTTACCATTTCAATTATAAATAAAATTTAGGTATCTTATATATTAAAATATGGTATAGTAATAGTATGGAATAAATAAATAAATTTTTTCAAAATTAAAAATTAAGGGTTTGTATTTTTATTAGTCATATATATTTAATTATAATTTGATAATTAATATAATGATTTAAAATAAAAAAATATTTATAAAATATAATTATAAGTTAAGATTATTTTCATATGATTATAAAATAACTTTATCAGAACTTAATAAATTTTTCAAAGGGTATAAAAATATTTTTTAATTTTAAATTTTTTTTGAATAAATTATTTTTTTAATTAAAAATTTAATATCAAATATTTAAAAAATTAATTTTATAAAATTTATAGAATTTTCTTATTCTACATGTCGAAAAATCATTAGGGTGACTTTTTTGGATTTTTGCTAAAATAGTTGAATTTTTTTGAATAGTAAAATACAGTAATCTGTAGTATTTATACATTATAAGTAAAATAAAAAACTACATTATTTATAACTGATGTAAGAAACATAATCTAAAACTATAAATCTCCATTTACTGTATTTAATCAAGTAATAATCACTATTTCTTTTCTTTATCCAAAATAATAAACTAATAAATAAAATAAATAAACTCCCCTCTTCTCCACTATAAATACCCCCTTAACCACCTCTTCTCCTCATAGATATTCAACATTGAATATTTTACAATATAATACGAGTACAATCCCAAGTACATGATCCTGTTTTTCTCACCAAAAGCCAGTCCCAATCCCCTTAAGGTGGTTCTCCAGGAGAAAAAATTCTAGTGGTAATTTATCTTTCCTTTTCCTTTATTTTATTTTTAATTTCATTCATTTTCATATGAGTCACTCACCTCCTGTATCCAAAAATGAATAGTAACTAAAATATTCTATATATAATAAAAAATTATTATAATTTAAAATCTATCATCAATCCCTTTCTCTTCTCACTTTTATTCTGAAAATAATAATATCTTCTATGATGTTCCTATTTACAGCCATCATGGATGATGCCTTTTCATTTTCAATTATCTCCTTCACAGTTGGTCATAAAACAATTATTATGGTTAAATACAATTGTATTATACATATTTTATGTCATATAATGTTCAATTACCAGAATATGTATATATATATAATTAATTAATAAAACAAATCTATTGTGTGATAATAAAAAATTACCCAAAATAAACTAACGTTCATCATTAATGTTTTATCTAATTAATTGTACTCATATCTAAAAAAATGATATATAATACCGTTTAATATTCTAAATTTCCATTATTATCATATAATTTCAATTCAGGATTGCTATTATCATTTAACAATATCTTTCAAACATATATACTAGTGAACCAATCATGAAAACCAAGGAAAACAACACTCCCAAATGATGGAATTAAATCTTATAACTCATCAAAAAATACATAAATGAACATAATATGTTTATAATAAATAAAATAAATATAAATTAGGTTCATAAATAATTTATTAATTAATATAATTTCATTATTCATTATCTTAAGTACAAGATAATAATGCTTTCAGACATATGGTAAGGGTTTCTTCAAGAACATCCATTTTCCATTCAGGTTATGCTTTATCTCTAATTACCCAAATTTAATTCTTATTATTACTTATATACATCTTATATATTATGTTTATATTTTCAAAAAATATGAATTAAAATCCATTCATGTTTAGTTGATAGGGAAACACATGTTTTATAAGATTCTCTTTTATTTTCCTCCTGTTAGGTAAACCCGGTTAAAGGGAACATCCGAATTTCATACCCATTTTCAAGTCCAATCCATGATTTTTTTAAGAAACAATTAATTTTCTAATATAAATCATTTTTCCTTGAAAATAACTATCTTTTTTCATATACGTTTTTATAAAAACAATTATTTTATTTTCCATTTTAAATAATCTTTTATATTTTCTCTTAAACAGCACTAAAGATTCACTTTTATAATGTTTCTTAAAAACAGTTTTTACCTTTTTTCACTTCAGTTGGACATAATTTATCCCTCTATAATAATTTCATTATCTTTCCCTTTCCATTTTAGGATATAAATTTTTATAATATTTTTTTTATAAATATAAATGACTCTCCAAAAAGTACTCTTTTTTCTAAAGTAAAAAAAGTGTTTTTCTCGTCTCACTTTTACCCTTGTGAGATATATGCCTTGTCCAACACTTATTCCTTATGTGTGGAGTACGTAAAACCCTTGATATATAATTTCTTATTTATTTTTTATCATGATATACTATGATTCATTTTGTTTTACTCATTCATATAGATTATGGTTTAATATTTTCAAATTAGCATGGGACACTTTGTAATGTTAAAATGTTATTTTACTCAATAATTATTCAAGGGGATCATTTTAAAGTATCATCTTCTATGTCTAAATAATTTTTGTAATCCTGTAATCCATTTTGATTTATATCCTATGATACCATATACCATATTTTTTTGGAGGGTTTATGATCATTTTCACAATACATGTACTATTTTTATACCATTAATGGATTATGGTTAAAGTATTCACATTTTGTAAGCTAGTTTTTTAATACCAATGTTTTTGATGAGGCCTAAACCATTTACATTAAGATTTCTAGGATGAGACCATGATTCTATGTTTCAGATATATAGTAATATAAATTCTATCATTATGAAAATCTTAATTGATAGTCAATGTGATTATTCAACAAGTAGAATATCCATGTTTAAGAGTATTTCTTATGTGATTATTAATGATATTATTTAATAAGATTTTATTCCAGCCATATTTAGAACAACATTAGGTTTAATAGAATATTTATTTAGTTAATCAGTATGACTTATTATTTATGTTAGTTTCCACTGTATTTCTTACCCTTAGTTATCATCTGAACTCACTTCTTTTTTATGCATTTTATTTTTAAGAGGATGCAAAGATATATATTATGAATGACTTGCATGGATAATCTAGAATATTATTGTAGTTTCCAATGTAGTTTATTTTTTAGTACTCCTTTCATGTTATAATATTAAAATTATGTTTGTATATATTTTTCAAAACATACTAAACTATTCATTTCATTGGGATGAAAATGCAAGTTCATAGAACAATTGTAATAATGTAAAAAACCATCTCAGTGATGATAGGGTCATGGTAATTATAGTTGGTCTTAGAGGATGTTTATTAGAAACCATGGAAACTATATTTAGAGAACATATATTAGAGAACAAATCCCTTAAAAAGTATTTAAGGCATGGATATAAGAACATCATAGAATTTTAGTAATGTAGAGATTATGTGGGTATTCTAAGAAATACAACTTTTTCTAATAATATAAGTGGATTTGATTCTAAAACATATGAACATAAGTGTAAAAAGGCTAGCAAGGTGTGTTGGGTATGACTCGGCATAACCTGGAATAAGACAATTTTCATTGATGCACACCTGGTTTGACACTACTGGGGGATATGATCTGGATAATACACATTTTCATTTAAACCATTATGTAGGATTTAAAAATAAATTTGTTCGAAAAAAACTATTTTTATGATTATATGATTAACTATCAATAAATTTTAAATTTCGGTTATGTATTTTTCTAGTCCAATATTATTTTTTATTACCTAATTTAAGAAATTACATTATTTATAAATGGGTACTAGTAGATGTAATGGAAACTGTATCAACCTGCATATCTCATGTAGGGATTTCCCTCCCATGAAAGATAAGGATGTTGGAGATATAGATAATATTGGAGATGAAAATATTATAAATTTATTCGGAAAATTAACTCGTGTTATGACAAACAACCTCAATTGAATAGAGCATCTTGATCCAAAATGAAGTATAAAAATGTTAGACAACTTCTTGAGCCATCAACCCACATCATTCAATGGGACTACAAACCCATTTGATTAAGAGTAGTGTATAACTTCCTTTGAGAAAATATTTCACACTTTTGGAAGTAACTAAAGAGAGAAGGTCATCATGTCAGGCTATCATATATCGAGAGATTCAAATAAAGGTGGTTATTAGTTTTAAATAAAAATTAGTATAAATAACTTGTATATATTGAATGAATGGATTTTAATGAATGTTTCTTTGAAATGTTTTTCCCTTGTGAATAATAAAAAAATTTGGAGAGGCAATTTTTTATTCAAATAAAAAAGAGGTAGAAAACTTCTCCATGAATGAAGTTAACTTTACAAGGTTATAAAGGCATTCTATGGATTAAATACTTAATCCAAAGACCATGATTGAATGTTTCCTCGATGGACCTAAGCCAATTCTACAAAGGCCTCTAGTTTCTCAAAAAATCATCATCAATGGATATAGTATCGTGTTCTATTAAGAGATAGAATGAATAGTATAAGTCTTATGACTTTAATGGAAAGAAAGAGATGAAGATAATGGTAAAATAAGAAATGGATTATGAGGAAAGGGGAAAGAAGTATTTTATTACTTGTGATAATTATTGGAGTAATCACCTTAGTACTTTCCAAAAGTGAATGGGAGTTTGAGACATGTGTGGAGAGAAAACGTCATCAGGATCATGAATGTAAGTGAAATTAAGAATCTGTAAATGTGAAATGTTTCAACAGTAAGGATATGGAGCACTATGAAAATGAATTTATCAAGCATCAAATAACTATATAAAAGATAAAGAAAACAGATCATGGTCATGTTTTTGATGTTATAATAGTTAATGTGAAGTAATTAATGTATTTTTTAATTTGGATTTAGGAATTTGGATATGAAATTATAGTTATAAGTATAATGAGATATATAAGAAATTTACTATTGTATATCTTCTTTACAAATATGTAAGCAAGCATAATTTCAACAAGTATTTTAGGTAATCAAGGTATTCAAATATTTATTATGTGGGATTAAGATCTAAATTATTTGAGTAATATTTTATTATGTTGATTTAGTGATTTTACATCTAAATTTTTTGTCATTGAATGTGGAAATGTATGTTTGAGATGATTCTTATGATTGACTAATTGTGGAATGGATCAAGTTAAACTTTAGAAATTAGTATTCATTGATAATAGTTACTGACCTGTTTGGTTTCAGTAATCATATGATGGATGAATGATTGACTTAAGAACAATATATTTCATTAAAAGTTCTTTAGAAATGAAAAAAACATCTTGAACATTAATTTTCATGTGTAAGGGATGAGTTAAAAATAGATGGAAGCACAACCAAAGGATGAAATGGAAAGTAATCAAGTATGTTTATTTTCCCATGTTCTTTTCTAGATATTAAAATTGTCCATCAATCATCATAAAAAGTATTTTAGAATAAAAACATTATCTATTAAATTTACTGAGAATGCAATGGTCTTTTAATTGAACTCATATTTATGAATTTATTATTATAAACTTTATAACAACAACGTTTTCAATAAATCTCTATCAGAACTTGATAGTGATATTTTTTTGCATGTTCATATATTCACAAATTCTCTCCTATTTCAGAATCTTAGTTTATTGGTGACCATCTACATTATAAGTACCTATTTTTTAGGGGATGTTTTGTAAACCCTTTTTATGATATGGGATTTCAAAAAAAATGTTATGTTTCAGAGTTTAATTCTTGATGTAAAATATGAAATTGCGGGGATAAATTTTATTGAAGAAGGGAATAATGTAACAATTTAATATCCTATGATATGTCTCTTTGAAAATTTATCATCATTGATAGTTTGAGCTTGATACAACAATGTTATTAAAACTGTAATATACTATTAAATATGATCGTTGGAATAATTATTTGTCTATTAGTAATAATTATTTGACCAATATGATATTAAATTCACCCATGAAAGTATATATAAAATTTTGGTATCATATAAATGAAATTACAATATATTTATATATAAAAAAGTAAATAAATGTTTTGAAATGATAAATTAAGTGTTTTTATTTCTAAATAATAAATATTCAATGAGAATTTTATAATTAATATAATGATTTAAAATAAAATAGATTTTTATAAAGTAGAATTTTAAATTATTATTTTTTGTCTTATGATTATAATATAATTTTATGTGACCTTAATTAATTTTTCACATTGTCACAATATCTTCTCTAATATTAAAATCAGTATTTTTTAAATAAATAATTATTTAAAATAAAAATAACATTTTTCATATGTATAAAATTATTTTGAAAAAATAGATTCAATTTTTGAAATATAAACATCAAAAAATGGTTAGGGTGTATTTTTTGAATTTTTCTAAACACATTAATTTCATTGAATAGTGAAATGCGATAATTTACAGTATATATACATTATAAGTTAAATACATTATTCCATGAGTCATCTATGTTGTAAGAACCGTAGTATAAAATAATCATTCTCTATTTACTCTATTTACTCGTGTAATCATACTTATTTAATAACTTGAGCCAAAATAATAGACTAATGAATAAAATAATAAAAAAACACCCCTCTCATCCAATATAAATTCCACCCCCACACCTATTCTCCTCACACCTATTAGGCCTTGAATCTTGTACAATTTCAACCCAATACCAATAAAAAGTCTATTTACCATGTATAAGAGCCTTTGGTTTCACCAGAATACCTATCCCAAGGATCTTAAGGAGGTTCTAAAGGAGAATAAATTCAAGTGGTAAAATCGTCTTTCATTTTCTATTATTTTCATTTCATTTCCATTTATTTTATTATTATTAAATCACCACTTAAAAAAACATGAATTATTACTCCATTATATTATATATATATTAATATTATTAGTTTAATAGAAAATACATCATTAATTCCATTCCACACTTTCTTTTATTCTTGAATTGAAAATACCATCTCTTATGTGGTGATTTACCACCATCGTCGACGATGCATTTTCATTTTCTATTTATGTAATAATGGATGGTAATAAATCCATTATTAAGGTTAAATCATATTATATTATGAATTTAATAATTCTTATAACTTTCTGGCACCAATATGTTGACATAACATTAATTTATAAAATAAAACTATATTTTGATTATCGATAATTCACCAAAAGACACCAACTTCCCTCATTAACATTTTATATGATGAATCATAATAATATCATTAAAATGAAATATAATACCATTTAATTTTTTCAATTATCATTAATAAAATATAATATCAATAATTGATAATTATTCCCATTTTACATGATCATTCATATATATATACAAGTGATCCAATCAAGAAAACAAAGGAAAAGAACAGTCCTGAACAACATAATTAAATTTATAACTCAACAAAAAGGATGTAAATAAATTTAATATGTTTTTAATAACTCAACTAAATGTTCATTAGTTTCTTAAATAATTTATTAATAATTCTAATTTTATTATCCAGGATGTTATGTAGATGATAAGAATTATTATTGAAATAAAGGGTTTCTTCTCGAACCCTCATTTTCCATTTGGGTTACGCTTTCTCTCTCATTAACCCAATATAATTGTTCTTTATTATGTTATAATTCATCCATATTAATTGAATATGTTAAAAAAATATGTATTCAGATCCATTCATCATTATTTTATGGGTAAATACACATTTTATAATGTTTTTCTATTTGTTCCTGTTAAGATTTCCCGATTAAAGGGAACTTCTCAATTTCTTGCCCAGTTTCAAGAACCATATATAATCTTTTTTAAGATGCCATTATTTTCCTAAAATCATCTTTTTCCCAAAAAAATAACCTTTTTTATTTCTAGTTTCATATAAACAATTATGAATGTTCTCTTTTTGACGACTCTTTTATATTTTCTCTTAATCCACACTGATGTTTCCCATTTCTAATGTTTCTTGAAAACTTTTTTTACATTTTTTCACATTAGTTGGATATAATTTATTCCTCAAACAATCTTTTATTGTCATTACCAAACTATTATGCTATATACATGTTTAACATGTGATTAAATGAGAAATACAACACTTATTATTTATTTTTGGGGTACATACTACCCTTCATATATAATATCAAAAGTATTATTATTCTCATGATATTATAAGTTATATTTAATGTTACTATATAATAGGTATTATAATTTAAATGTTTCAAAGTGGTATTGGAAACTTTTAATGTCTGAATAGTATTTTTCTCATGAATTTTTCAACGGAATCATTTAAAGTAAAATCATATTTTTCTACATAAATTTTTGAATATTTTACTTCATTGAGGTTAATCACTTATTATACCATCTACCATATGTTTATAAATGGATAATATTTAGTTGGACTATGCATGTGCTGTTTTGATATCATTTTTTCATTACGGATCAAGTATTCCTGTTTCAAGTGATATTATTTTAATATAAATGTTTATATTATTTTCATCCCCCATTTATATGAGGAATGTATTAGTCTTAATAAGTGATGGGTTTAGACCTCAATATCCCCTCAATTCATTAGTAGGTCTCATGAGACATAAAATATATAGACTCGGCTGAGGCTTGAGATATTTATTTGAAGATATGGTTTTGGATAAGGACTTAACCATTTATTATCATATGTCTTCACTAAATACAAAAAATTTTGTTTAATATTTCTATCATTATGAATACCATAATTATAATAATGTTAATTGATTGTCCATGTTATTATTCGACTAGAATAATATCCATGTTTATAATTATTTCTCATATGATACCATATTATTCTCATAATTATGTTTACTGAAATTTGTTTTTAGTTATTCATCATGCCTTATTATTTATGTTAGTTTCTAATATATTTATTAAACTTAATGGCCTTTTGAGAAACCCTTTTCTTATGTTATATTTTTTCCATAGTGTGGGAAGAAATATATTATGGGTGACTTGTAGGGATAATCTTGGAGTTTATTAGTGTTTCCAATGGAGTTGTTTTGTCATTTTTCGTTTCAAGTTGTAATATAAAAATTATGTTTATATCTATTTTCCAAATATACTAACCAATTTGATCTTTTTCAGGTGTATTCTTTTTCATGGTAGCAATTTAATAAATAAGGAACCGACTACAGGCTATTGGGGTTGAGGTCATTACAAGTGTCACTTGGAGAACTTTCGTGGAAAACATTTTTTTCTATGTTAATCACAATTTTTTTCTACACCAATAATTGATTTTGAAAATTTATACATTTATAAATAATGGATATTTTCATTAATAAATGTGATTTTATACTTCCCAGATGTTTTTGAATTTATAATTTATGTTTGATGGAATTTAAGGGTAAAAGATAAAAAAAATGATATAGGGTTACTTCCTCCAATTAAATTCCCTAAATTAATTTTCAATAAGGTAAAAAATAAATAATTTAAATTAATAAGATATTCTTATTGACAAAACATTCAAAGGGTGTATTGAATAACCAATAATATGGTGATAATGAAGTAATATATTGGTTTTAAATCATTTTTGTTAATGGAAGACAATGATAATATGATAATTGAATGTAGAATTTTTTTATTTTTGTTCCCTTAATAAATATATGTGTATCACATACACTAGATTGAGTAATCATTAATTTTTCCATTGGAATAATGGAAACCTATAGATGGATTTTTTAATGATGATAAAAGTCACATATATGTTAAAAATAAATTATCAGGAAGATAAATAAAAAAAGGAGATAATATATAGGCATTGAAAGTGATAACATAGAACGGTGTCAGAAAAATAACACATATTAAGAAGGGACGTTGGTGTCTGATAGTTCTTCAAAGGATAGAAGTCACTAAAGATGTGTTATATAGATTATAAAAAATATAAGTAAAATACAACTGATATGGTCAAAACAAAATCTATAATTGTTTGGTTTGACATTTGAAGAATGAAATATAAGGGTAAAATTGATGAAATAATATTAATAATGAAAATCTAGTATTGGTTATATGGTACTATCCCTTGATCAACACGTATTTGATTATATTTTTTAAGTGGGGAATATTATTTAGATGATGTTTTGAGTTATTTTGATGTGTTTTGGAATAATATAAATGGATTCAAATAATCTCAAATCAAATATGGAGAAGTGTTAGATTCCTTTGATGATGTTTAAATAATTCTAATTATAATATAAAAATGGTAACAAATGAATTTAAAAGATTCATTTTCATCTTATAAATACTGAATCCAACTTTAGGAGTATAACTCAAAATTAAATAAGAAAATAATTTTTTGTTTATAAGAGTGAAATTGTACGTTTTATGCTTTAATGGTAAGTTCATAGGGGTCATTTTAACACTTTTAAGGAAAACAAATGAGTTATATTGACTTTGTAAGAGTAATTTTTGACTTCATAAATGTCATGGTGAAAAATGTAAATGTAACTAGAACTTCGAAAGAGTGAAAATGTATTCATAATAGTAAAATACTAAGAAATTTTGAGATTACCAAATTCATAAATTTCAAAAATATCTAGATAAATATATTATAAAGATAATTTAATTCAGATCTTAAAGTCATAATTATTTTATTCTAAAATAACCACTTTAATAGAAGATTGACAATGATTAAAGATGAACTAGTCAAATTTTATCTTGCAAAAATGGACAAAACACCTTCATTTTAATTGAATTTCTGATAACCCCCCTTTCAAGGGATGAGGGTGAACCCTTACAAGGCCCGTAGGATCCGAGATTACATGGCCTGTAGGCATAGGAGATTACATGACCTGATGGTCTTAGATACTTCAACCAGACTATCTACAAGGAACTGGCCCTCCCCCGCATCAGCATCATGATAGTAGCTCTCCAACATTTCATGTCTGTCTAGTTGGGCTTCCGGTGAAAGAACAGGCTGGCCCCGATGGCATAGACATACCCTCTCAAGTCAAATTTTATCTTAATCAAAAGGAAAAAAGAAGAAATATTTATTATAATGACTCTAGAAGAATCTTAATTGAAGGAAATATTGTTTATAAATATTCTAGAGTAATATTCACATAAGAAATTAAAGAGGCGAAACACCATAATATGTTGTTTTCAATCAGGCAGATGAATTTGGATGATGAAAGATATAATGTGTTAAAAACCTGAATGACTAGTTTGAATCACAATAAAGATGAGGAGAAAATAATGTGTAGAAGTTAAGCTATGTGGAAGCTCATATTTTCAAAATATAGACTTTATAAATGAATTTTGATTTATAATAGATCATGGTATGAGATAGATCAATATATTATTTTATCATAATGATATTCAAGAAGATTAATTTCAAAAAAAACATATGTGAAATTTATTTTGGACACTTGAATATAAGAAGTAATGTAAGAGTTCAAAAAATATAAACAACAAAATTTTAAGTGGTGTAGTAGTAATGGTGGAACAATATATTATAGAGAGAATTATATGGAATAAAGAGTACTATAATATAAAAATTGAATTTATATACATGTAAATTGAAGATAATTATGATGATTCTTTGTTGGAAATTCAATGATTTTGTTTTCATGAAGGGAAGTCCACAATTCTTGCAGGTATTTTCATTTAAGATGACGATCATTGATTTTTTGTTTTACGAGAGGTATGGAGAATTGTAATCATGATATAATTGGAAGATATTGATTTTTTAAAACATAAAATTAGTTGACACAAGTTTCAAATTGAATCCCACATGTTCTCTGCATTTTTTAAAAATTAAATTTATATATAAAGGTGGATCATCATTTATAGAAAATGAGAGATAAAAAATAGATAGTTTGATGATTCTATTTTGATAAGTATGAAAGATTTGGAGTGTATAACTAGCTATATATTATAACAACAATTAGGTTGATGATTTGAAAATATGAAAACATGATATTTGGATTATTTGAGGAATTTATACATATTAAGAAGTCTATAAGATACAATGTTAGACCAAAAACAAGTGCAAAACTACAAATAATATATATATATATATATGTTTGTGTGTGTGTTTGTTATGAATTGTGGGATATAGAATTAATTTCTCTCTAGGTAGAATAATGTTGATTTTCATGTGAGTTTTGTGGAAAATTATCAGGATTCTAAGACCAGTGTATAGAATTTATGAGGATCCTTTTAAGCTTATTCATTCATATCTTAAATCAAACTTAACTGCCATTGATATAGGAAACAAATTTAACATGTGATATTACATGAGGGGAATACCTCATCCCTATGGGCTAGAAATAAGTTTGGGGGTATCATATTTACTCTTTGTGAATGATTTTTCTTGAAGAATTAAATTAATATATCAGTATAAGTTTAACAAATTTTTGAAAAGATGTATCTATACATTATATGACAATTAATTAAGGAAATATAATTAATTTAAAACAAAATAATCACAATATATATATATATAATTAAATTAAAAAAATAAAATGTTGGGAATGTAAAATTGGACAGACATTTATGGCACACAAAAAAACTAAAATACCTAAACCTAAATCTCATTGCGATCTAAGGTCTCCCCCCCCACACAGTTTCTCGAAACACACTCAAAGTGTAGTCAGAAAGATGGAGTTTTTGATATTGATGTCCCCCTAATCAAAGCATAAACATACAAAAAACACATGTTCTACTTAAATTACGTGGTGTCGATTGGGTGTGAGCATACATAGCCAACTGGGGTTGTTCCAATGGGTCCATGAATCCCCTTTTATCTAAATAGACCACGAAAACATGTTTGAAATAAAATAAAATTGAATATTAATATCTTTATATAAATAAACACAAATAAAAAGTTCTAAAAATTTAATATCAATACATGAACATGTATTTAAAAACATCAAGAAATCCTTTTTAGTATACTTCTAAAACTAATTTCTAAATTCCACTTTAAAAATATGGTTTGTGACACACTAGAAAAATACTATAAAATATGAAAAATACCAAAAAATAAGCATACAATTAAAACATAATGTCCAACAAATTAATGAGTTGAGAAACCCTATAGTTCCCATTATTTCAATTAATTAAAACATTATTTATGATTTTTAAATATGTAATTTTTTTGGGTGATGTTTGGAAGAATTTGGAAGACTTTTGGAATTTTTTGGGGTGTTTCTGAAGGTGTGCAGTTGGAGAAAGGTAATGGGAAACTATGAAACTTCTTTAAGAATCAAAAAAGGTAAAACAAGTGATTCTTAGTAGGTGCATGGTTAAGTGCAATTTTTGGTCAAACTGTGTGGCCACTAAGGATAAACTGCAAAAATTAGGACAGATGGATTTTTCATGGTTGTCATGGGGTTAACCATACTCTTCTGGACAACCGTGTGAGTTTCTACTTATGGAATTGGTTGGTGTGCATTTAGGACACATATTTCTTAACAGTGTGACTAAAAGTGCACAGTATAAAAACTAGATCCTAAAAAACTGAATCTCGGTAGGGATTTGATCTAAAACCCATATTTTTTATCTATTTATTCCCAAACATAAAATTTATTCATCCTGAAGGCAGTGGAGTCTTTCCCCATCAAACTAGTATTGATTTGAAGGCTTTTCATATTGTTTTGAATTGAGATTCCCTTCTTATGTATCCTTTTGTGGTAGTTTTTCTTAGATCTACATTATTACTTATCTCGGTTTCTTATATCTAGTCCATTGGGGATATATCTAATGTGTTTTATGCTAATCATGGTTAGATTTTTTCTTTTCCTATTAGGGGAAGAGATCTAAGGCGGGTTTTTAGAGATTCAACCCCGTTTTGTGGGTGTTTTTGTGTTGTTCTTCATTTTCACAATAATTCCGGATGTAGGAGGCCTCGCTATCAACTCATATTCATAGAACATGAAGGATTTTTTTCCGTCTTATTGTTTTTTTAATTTATTGTGAACCTACTATCAAAATCCTGGGGGATACCATCTTTTGTGATGGATTGTGGAATTGTGAATTTTTTTATGCAAAGTGTGTTGATAATTGATTATTAAATTTTTATTTTAAAATAGATTCTTAGTTTGACTAATAAAAAAATTGTATATTTCAGACAAAATATTTTTTTATTGGAAGGATATTTTCATAAATATATTATCGTTGTTTTTGGGAATAAGAGGTGGTGTGTGTTCATATTTCATAGAAGGTCTAGTTAAAAAATGACACAGTGCTCGATGTCAATGGTGAAATGGAACATGGGATATTTCTTACCTTATTAAAACATCAAATATCAATGATATAATTCTCATGAGTATGAATCTATCCCCTAGGAATGCATCTATGGATTTTTTTATTGTAATGGGTTATGCCAAATAGATTTTGAAATGGTTTGGAAAACATTCTTGTTCACAGTTTTGGTTTGGAAAAGTATTTTCTGATAAATAGTTTTTGTTTTGTGATATACTATTTTAATTTTTTTATATAACTGTTTTATAGAAATTCTTTTATATAAATGTGCTACCATGATTTATCATAATGTCCAGAGTGGGGAAGTAATTTGGGGGAATCCAACTACATTTCATTACACACCCCTACAAAGGCACTTTGGTGATTTTGAAAATTATTTTTATAGAGACATATGAAAGGATAAATTATCAAACTTCTTTAGTGGTGATTTTTATACTTGGGATGCATTGTTTAGTTTGATAATGAATCATGTTTGGTTCTTGGGAGATATATCTAGTAGTCTATGAGTTTATTGGTTTAGTATTACGCTTTATAATTTGATGACTATTAGTCTTCTTTTGTGTAATATTTTATAGTTTTTTTATAAAAATGGTATTTCATGGATTTTTTTACATTGTTATCAGGCATCATGAAATAGAATTTTTAATGGAACGTTTAATTTAGTTGTTATATTTTTTTCAAAAGGAAAATCATTCACTGATTTTATTGAATCCCTTGTAATTTTTTGTCATCCTTTGACAGCTTGGGGATGTAACCTAAGGAAAATTAGAAATTTTTCTTCAAATCAAGATAATGAGTCGGGGTGGGATTTCACAAGTGGTATCAAATTGTTCAATACTTAACTACCAGATGGTATTGGTCTTGTTTGTTCTTTGACTTAGTTATCATTTTCTCGATCCTAGAGTTGAAATTAATTCTAATCTATTATTTGTTTTGGGTTGGTAGAAAGGATTTGGATTTTAAAGAATTAAAACATAGATCATAAAATTAAATAGCTATGCATTTTTTGCTAAACATTAAGTTAACACATTATTGGGAACAGAAGTGTTTGGGAGACACTTAAAGAAATTTGAATCTCACTCCCATGGGTTTAGTCAATGAGAAGAGGATGACATGAATTATTAAAATGAATTCCCGCTCAGAGTATATATTCATTTTTAGTAGTGATATATGATTTGGTTTAAAAGTATTGATTTTTAAAAATAATTAAAGCTGTTATAAAATATGAGATTTTTAAAAACAGTGAAATTTTTATTCTAAAAATGGTACGATTCTCAAAATCATAGTGAAATTTTCAATAATTATTGAACGTGGAAAAATATATTTTAGGAATGAAATATTGTGATACCTGAGGTTTTAAAAATTTAAATTGTTATACGTTTAGTTTTTAGAGAGTATTATTTGTGGTTTTTGTTATATTTTTAGAAATGGGACACAGTAGACTTTATATAATCAAACTATAGGAAGCTTCTAAGAATGTGGTTGCACCTAGGATAATGGTAAAACAATATTTGGTTCAGAGTATAGTTCATGATTTTTAGGATATGGGCAGAGGGAACAGGAGGGATGAAACTTGGCAAGTGGATCATTCAATCTAGTTATAAATGAAGATTCCTTCAATTTTTTTGTGTGATTCAGAACTAGAGAAGTAAGAGGTGTTTCTAAACAAGATGAATCAGATCATTGATTTCCTTATCACACCAACATAGTTTAAAGTCAATAGGGGAACATATATGTTGGAGTATCTTGATTAATAATGTTGGGATTTAATATTTCATGCTAAATTAGTCCAAGGCATGGTATAGGGGGATGTTTAAGAATTTTTCAAAAAACAATTATATCATCATGCATTCAGGATTTCAAGAAAGACATACTTCTCTAGCATCAAACCAAAGATGCTAAATGTGAAAATTTATGTGGATGAATTTATGAATTTCTTCCACTTTTCACAGGAAGTTTATACTATTGTGTCGTTGAAGGAACACATCATTTAATTGGGGTTGAGGCAGGATATTCAATCGATGATTATTGTTCACTATATAACAGATAATATAGAGATGGTTAATAGAGAGAAAGTGGCATAAAGGGGCATCTCAGGAGAAATTGGTAGAGGGATCATGACAATACCTATGGAAAACAGTAGTAACACTAATGTTGGTAGTAAGAAGAAGAGGAACAACTATTTCCAAGTAATAGGGATGAATCATAATTAGATAGATGGATCGGTAAATAATTCTCCATGATCCAAGAGAATGACACGATGTATTCAGTGTGGTTATTTAAAAAACATAGAGAAAAAATGTACCTCACCACCTAGGCCACGCCACAATTCAAATAAGTTGGGGAATCTCCAGTTCTATTATCATATTTCATTGAATACTCTTTTCCGGAAAATTCTAATGGGTCTCAGAAGTCTCATGATTCAATGAAATGAGGGAAGAACAATACATCTCATCATCAAAATAGAGAAATACATGGTTATTCAAGGAATATCATAACTCCTCAATAAGGGAAATATTAGTATGGACATAAATAAAAATGTGTTTTGAGAAAGTAATTATACGTAACTGATAAATTTACTTTGGATAATAAGTATATACAATCGATTTTGAGAGGTAAAATTCTTTTGAAATATACCCTTATGAAATATTTTTTATTAGCGGTTATTACTATTACTTTTTTTCTTCTTATGATGTTGGTTTTCTTGGTTTTAATGTTGATATGATTCATTAAATATTGAAACTTCAAAACTCTTCATGTTCAAATAGAATATCAAGCCTTTATGTGTTAAGCATGTTCTATAACTGTTGATGGATCTGAGATGATATGGGCTTTCATGGTGCTTGAAATAGATGTCTATTCCTAGGTGTGGATTGTTAGAAAACATTCAAGGATCACATCCATTATTATACACAATGTGTTAATTTTTGAGTGATGACTAAATCAAGAAACCATTTAGAGGAAACTATAATATAAAGGAATGTTCAACAGGATATCACCAATTGATAGTTCAGAATGAGGATATTCCGAAGACTACCTTGAAGAGTATATAGGTCCATTATGAATATGTGGTATTGCATTTTGATCTTAAAAATGCAGCATTGGACATTTTAGAATTTATGAATCGATTATTTCCTAGGAATCTAGATTATTTTTTGGTTTTGTTTTTAATGAAATATTGGTGTATTCACAGACAAGGGGTGGGCATAAGAAACACTTAGAGATAAAGTTACGAATCTTATAAGATCATCATCTGTATACCAAATTATAAATGTTTGATTTTTTAAATAATAGGTACTCTTCCTTGGCCAGGTAATCTCTAAAAAGGTGTTTCTGTGGAACATGAAAAGATACAATATGTTATCTTATGGAAATAAATAAACAATGTCTTTGAGATATGGAAGTTCTTTGGATTGGATGATTAATACAAAAACATTGTTCATGGATTTTCATTAATCACTTCACCAATGACATCTTTGACAAGGGATAATGTTCCATTCTAATGGAATGACGAATTTTATAATTCTTTTCTAGATATGAATGTTCACCATAAATTATCCCCAATCATGATATTTTCAGTATCTGGACATGGGTACGTGGTGTAATGTGATGATTTTGGGTCTACATTGGGATGTTTTCTCATATAGGGAAACAATATTGTTTCTTATGTCTCATGAAAATTATGTTTTCTTCAGAAGAACAACCAAACTTATGATTTTTAGTCAGCTTTCATAGTCCATGACTTGAATACATGACATCATTACCTATTTGGAGAGATATTTAGAGTCTTTACAGGCCATAAAATGATGAAACATATTTTTTCAAATAGGGATTCAAACCTAAGACATATAATTTGAACAGAGAATCTCAAAATGATTGAAATTAACTTGATGTATACATTAAATAAGGGTAATAATGTTCCAAATAAGTTGTAAATAATGTCATATACTGAGTTGCAAATTGATCCTTTAGACCAATGGATGTTAAAATTGTTGATAACCAACATAAACATGGAATTAGAAGACCATGTTGAATATTTGTTCTTATTTCAAGTTTAGATTTTTCTTTATTTGGTTGAGTTGGTTAAGCAGTAACATACATTTGAATTAGAATGTATTAATATGAGGTAAAAACTCAATTGTCGGGAGACTATTGAGGGATGGATGCAAGATATGAGTTCAGTTTTTTGGTTTCAATATTGGATGATCACACTTATGTCTTGTGAGGAACAACACCTTCATTAATACCACCACTTGATATGGGTTTTTCATCCTGGAATATAAAATATGTATATGGATTTGTAAACATAGTTTTTTTGGGTTAGTATAAAAAGGATGGTGATTATGTTTGTTACGAGATGCTTAACGTTTCAATAGGTTATGGTAGTTCCTCAACGACCATCTAATCTAATGAAACATTTACCCATTCCAATTTTTAAATGAGAGTAGATAACCTTGGATTCTATAACAAGTCTCCCAAGAATGATTCCAAAACACGATTCCAAATGGTTGATAATAAATTGGATCATAATGTAGGTTCATGTTAACCCTATTCATGAATCACATATGGTGAAGGACATGTCAAAAATTTATCTCTAATAAGTGGTAAAGATAGATGGTGTACCAGTATCGATAATATCTAATAGAGATCTAAGGATTACATGTCATTTCTAGAAATGATTATAGCCATCCCTTAGGACTCAATTGACTATGAGTACAATGTATCATCCTCAGATGAATGGAAAATCCAAATGGGTGATTTAGACATTGGAAGACATGTTGTTGGTGTGTAATTAATTTTGGTTCATCGTGGGAAGACCATGTACAATTAGTGAAGTTATCATAGAAAAACAGTTATTAATTCCTCAATACATATGGATAATTTAGAAGAATTGAATTGTAATATTTTTCATTCTCTAATTTTTTGGTTAGAAATATGTGAGGCTTCACTGGTTGGGTGGAACCATGTCCAAGAGAAAATGGAGAAGATTCAGTTAATTAGAAAATAGATGGAGATGGCGCATAGATGTTAGAAATTTAAATTTTTATCATCATATATGTCCTTTATCATTCAATTTGAGTGGTCATGTGTTATTTTATATTTCTAAAAGGCTTTAGAATCATCATTTTGGGATTTATATCAAGTTATATCCTTGATACATAAGCCCCTTTGAGATACTAGAAAGGGTTGGTACGGTGGACTATCTACTGGCATTTCCATAATGGTTCAGTTATGTGCATAATGTGATTTATGTAAATTTTTTGAAAAATAATCATCCTAATCCTGACCATGGGATTCAATGGGTTCACATTAACCTAGAGTTGGATTCTTCATTGGGGAATGTGCCAAAGTAGATTTTGGATTGGGAAGAGAATATATTGTGTGAGAAAAGAATAATCTTTGTGAAGGTTTTGAGGAAAAATTATATAATTTAGGAAGTTAGATTGGAATGGGAGAAGGACATGATCGATCAATGGAAATAATTCTTCTAGTCTAATGTTGTTTTTTAATTTTTGAGGATGTAATGAAAAAATTTGGGGAGTATTTAGCACCTATGGATTCAATTAATTAACCCTTTATTTAGGAGTTTTATGTATGTAAAGTGTATGGTTGATGTTTGGAATCATTTAAAGGACTTTTGAAATATTTTTTTGGGCCATTATAAAGATTCATTGTTGGAGAATGATTAGTGAAAATCTTGAAAATCATATATGAAACCGTGCAAGGTGAAACATGGACTTGAGGATAGGCACATGGTTAGGTGCATAGTTTTCTGAAACCATGTGGCACCAAGGAAAAACCTTTAAAAGTGGGATAGAGGAATTTTTTTATGGTTGTTTCATGGTTTTTTGAACCTATGGTCCAACCATGCACGTTGATCCTTAAGGTATAGGCTGGCTTATTTTTAGTGCATGGTTTTCCTAACCATGTGATTAACCGTGAACAGTTTACAAACAATATCCTAAAAAAGTGGATTTAGATATTGATTAGGTTTAAATACATCTTTATACCTCTATTTTGACCTTAATATGACAAATAAACCTTAAAAATTGAAGGATTTATTTCAAATTGATAGTTTATATTAAAATTTATTGTGAAATTATTATGAAAATCTTTGTGGAATCTTTCTTTGTGATGGTTTGTGGAATTGGGAAATTGTTATGAAAAGTGCTTTGATAAATTATATTAATATTTTGATTTTGAAATAGTTTCATTGATTTGTTAGTGGTAAATTATTTTTTGGAATAATTGGTAATAAATTATTTTTTATTTATATGGTTTTTGAATAATTGTATTGGAATGGTTTTTTGGCATACTTGGTGGTGTGTTTTCATCTTTCATATGGTCCTTGATTGAAATATGATTTGGTGCTTAGTTCCAATGGTGTAATGAAAAATGGGATATTGGTTACCTTCGACAATATGATATATAGATGAGAGAACACTCATGAGTATGGAACATTCACCAAGGCATGCATGTGGGGATGTGTGGATTAGAATTAGTTATGACAAATATATTCTGAAATGGTCTAGAACAAAATTCATATTTGATTACCATGGAAAACAGTTTTGGTTTTGAAAATTAATTATCCTTGAAATAGTTTTGGTTTTCTGATAAAATGATTTTTTTAATATAATATCATTATATAAATTATTTTATATAAATGTTCTAAAATGTTCTATCCTAGTGGTATGAGTAGGAATATCATTTACTGAAATCCTATAGTGTTTCATTACTCTCACCTACCTTGGTAATTTAGTGATTTTGTAGATATTTATTATCAAGACACAAGAAATGGTAATGTATCACATTTTTTAGTGGGTTTTTGTTATACATGGGATATATTTTGGAGTTAGAGCATGGATAATTTCTGGATATTTGGAGTTATGCCATGGTTTCCTTGAGTTTTTTGGTTTTCAATTCTTCTTTGTAATTTGATGATTAATAGTCTTCTCTTGTGGTACTCTGTTATTGTTTGGTTTTGATATCAATGGAATTACTTTGAGTTACATTTCATGTTTATAATGCATCATGTAATAGAAATTTTTTCATGTAATCATTGTTTGGGTTGATTTAATTTCTCAGAGGTTATCCTTTCCCCTAATTTTATTTAAGCCCTTGGAATTTATTTCCACACTTTGGTGCCATGGGTATGTTGCCTAAGGAAAATTAGCAATATCTCCTCGGATCGGTCCAATGAGGAGGGGAAAGATGTTACAAATATAGAGACTAAATATGTAATAAATATATAAATGAAGTTGTAATATATGGAATAATTGTGAAACTATCAAGAATCAGTGATATAGAAATAAAAAATGTGATATAATAGTATAGAATAAATAAAAACAGATTCAGGAAAATATATATAATATAAATGTGTATGGAAATGGATATATTGAAAATATAGAAATAATAATGGGTGGATCCAAAGAATCAAGTGAGATGATCTTAGACATACAGAGCCTATAACCATCTACCACACTATCAATGAAGCTCTTAAGCCTTTGACTATCAATATTACCCTCAACAAGCCTCTGCAATGGAAATCCTCCAGTTGACACTATTATAAAGATGGAAGATATAATTCTATCTCATAAATAAATTTATCAACCCTCTCTTAATCAGTAATTAAAATACATATAATTCCAATGAGAGTTTTGAAAATAAGTCAGGTAACATTTATTATATAATCATATATCCTCATCTAACCTATCAAAACCACCTAATTATTCCACCCTAAAAAAATCTGAACATATATCTGCATCCAAATCCATAAACATATATATAATTCAACAATTATGGAATCACATGGGATTTAAAAAATCGTAAAAATTAATAAAAAATAGTATTTATTTAATAATATTTCTAACCATGGATTATGTTCCAAAATTAAAATTTAATGTTTCTAGAACATCATTTAAATCATTTTTAAAATGATTATATATCCCAAAAATATATCTTTAAAGTACAAAATAGTAATTTGAATCATGCATAATATATAAAAAATATACAATTATCATTTTATAAATAAGTTTTTAAAACTAAATATGATTTCTAAAACGACTTATAAAATAATGAAATATTGTATTTGATTTAAAAAATTTCATATTAAGGAACAAATATGGGTAAGCTATATAAAAAATTATATAAGGAGTTATAAACATAGTTTATAAAAAAATAATGAGGATTCCCATCTTGAAAAATAATTAATATTTATAAATTACCAAGCTTAAATTAAATAATACCTCAAACTTAGAACCACACATTATAATAAATTTCCTAGTGGGGTAAAGATTATTTTAAATACCCAATACCGTTTAACAATGTCTTCTAAACAATCAATCCAAAATTTAAAACATGCACAAAACAATATCAAATCAAATATTATTGGAAATCAAACCCCTCCCCCCAACTAAACTAACAATTCAGGAATCTCTATTTATTATGTAATTAACTTCAAATACACATAAAACATACATTATTTTTTAAAAAATATTGATAGAAAAATTCAAACCTAAAATGGTATGTTAAATTTAGTAGAAAGCATAAAAACTCTAACCTAGGTTATGAGAAAATGATGAAAACCCCACAAATTCCAATACTGGATGGTTTGGGGGGGATTCCCCAACCCCAATAAAACAAAAGTACAAGGATTGAATCCCAACCCCACCTTGGGTTCTATGATAAACATGAACAAACTTCCACCTGAACTGACACATGACCCAGACCACAATTGACTATAGGGATGTTCATAATCCCCATAGGCTTCAGATATATACAAATGAATCAAACACAAGTAATGGTCCTGATTTATACCTTAAATCAAAATTAATGAAAAAAATACTTTATCAAAAAAATCCATCATGACCGATCTAAAAGTACAAAATACATGTAAAATTATACATAAAAATTAATTATTCATATATAAACAGATTCAAGATAAAACTATCTTCTCAACCAAAAATCCTCTATGAAGATACCCACCACCAGTATCCCCATTCTCCATATATAAAACATGTATCCATAAATAACCATAACAAAAAATATTAATGAACTATTTGGTTAATGCATTAAATAAAACTAAATAATGAAAATTAAATAACTAATTTTGGTTTAAATATATGATATAAGTTTATGGTATTTTCTTATATTATTTTTGGTCAATATTTCTACTTTGTTTTCCAATATAAATTTGGAGAAAAATGGAGTATTTTTAGTAGATAGGACCCTACGCACAGTTGGCACACAATTAGTAGTAACTGTGCACCCACCCAAGAAACCATGTGGCAGGACACATAACCTATCAAACGACCTCCAAAAAGATGTGTGTCTCATCCTAGGTAACCTTGTTGAGGAATCTGTCTGGATAGAATGGTCCACATGGTTACTGCACAGTTTTCTAAACTGTGCAGACTAACCTCGTTCATCTTCCAACTCATTAAAATTGTGTCCTTTTTTCTCTCAACTTGGATTTAACCCTGAAAACACCCCATTTATATTATCCTAATAAATCCCTCACCTGAGGCCCACCTCTCCATTCTTTCGCCACCCTTGCAGATTTATTTTCTTGCTGATTTTTGTGTAGTTCTTCCTCACCACATCTATTATGTTCTTTCTCCCCTAATTCCCCCTCTAATCTATAGTTTCCTCTTTTCTTTTGGGGGTTTCATCTTCTCCAGCCATAGGGTTCAGTTTTTAGAGTTCTCCTTATATGTTCTTGGATCGCTCCCTTGGATTAGGTCTCAATCATTCTTCCTTGTGTTGAAATCAATGTGTGTTGGGAGTTTCTTACCAGATTTTGGGGAATTTTTACACCAAAGATAGGTGATTCTATTCCTAAAAATTTCTTGATTAATTGGTTTGGATTATTTTTTGTTCTTTATTTTTTATCATGAATTATGGATGTCGTGAAAAAGTAGTTTTTGAAGTTATTTGACATGCCATTTATTTTAAAATGGTCTTTTCATGTGAAAATTGTGTATTATTGATGTTTTCACATGTGTGTTCTTTTTAAATGTTTTATTAAATACGTTAATGATTTATTAAATGTTTTTTAGAATGATAATTATGGTTGGAATGGTTTTTTGTGTGAGTATGGTTTTGGAAAGTGGGGTTTGGGTGTGTAATTGGTGGATTTTGGTATGTGTAAACCTATTTATTTTGAAAAAAATCCACAAATCGTCAAAAACATTTGTAAATTTTTTTGGATGAAGTGGTCCTTATAATGATTAGTTATGAATCATAACACAATCATGACTTCAAAATATCAAATTTAATGAGTCCACAATAGAATGAGAAAAATAAAAGTAATATAGAATGTAATTGTACCTTGAGTTGTCATAATGTAGAAGACAATCAAAATTATGAACCCATATATTTAGTAATATACGATTTCATGCCCCAGATAAATGAATCTATTATAGAAGAAAATTCCACTTCATGGAAAATTGAAAAAATTTCCAGGAATATTCATGATATATAAAGAAAGGTGGAATAGCCATGTTAATAAATCTAAGAAAGAAACAGGAGTATTTTTTGGTATAATACCTATCTGAAGAAGAAGGTGAAATTATTCATCAGTAACCACCTGGGTATAACATACCTAAACTCAAAAAACAACGTGTAAGATAAAATGAGTAATGGAAAACCCACATAATACCATCACATGTTATTATATGTTTAAAAGATAGAATAGTTTAATGTTTATGAAAATAAGGGGATCCTTGAAGGGTGTAGTGATATGAAAATTTCATAGATGGTTGAAGGAATATATCATGTAGTATTGTATGACAATTGAAATCATGGTATATCCTTAGCACACATTAGTTGAAATCAAACCTAGTGAATAAGGAGAATATAGTTTAATCATTTGGGGAGAGGGAAGTAGAATATATTGAATCTAATAATGTGATAAAATAAAGTAATGATTCTAAATTCTATAAAATTATAAAAAAATGACCTCAAAGGAAGAATATCAAATTAGTTAAGTAGTTTAAGTACCCATATGTGGAAATATGAGATGATTATTAATTTATGTAAGAATATAATCTAGGTATTTTAGAATCTAATATCCTTAAATCGTGATGATATTATCTTCTATCGATGTATGATAATAAATTCGAGGATTAAGGGTGAGGAATTTTTTGATGGAAAAGTTAACTAATTTTAAAAAGTGGGAGGGTCATTTTAATTATTGATGAATTTTAATCTATTTATTTAGATGGTTATGTAATATTTCTATGATAAATAAATTTTTCAATTGGTGTTAATTTTTGATTGATCATATTTTATCACCCCTTAAAAAAGTTTGTTTTATTTTGTGTCGGAACACCCCATGATATTATGGTATGTTTAATTTAAAATTTAGCATCTATGATAGTTTAGGCTTCATGTAAAACCAACTTTAAAACCAATATATACAATTAAATATGACTTTTAGAATAGTAATGGGACAATTAGGAATAGCAATATGACAAATAAAATATAAAATTTACCCTTTCAATTATAAATAAAATTTACGTATCTTTTAAATCAAAATATTGTATTGTAATAGTAAGGAATAAAAAAATAAATGTTTTCAAAATTGTAAATTAACTGTTTGTAGTTTTATAAGTCATATGTATTTAATTATAATTTAATAATTAATATAATGATTTAAAATAAAATATATTTTTATAAAATAGACTCATAAGTTAGAATTATTTTCTGATGATTATAAAAATAACTTTATGAAAACTTAATAAATATTTCAAAGGGTAATAAAACCTGTTATAATTTTAAAATAAATATTTTTTGAATAAATGATTATTTTAATTAAAAAATTTAATTTCATGTAATTATAAAATTAATTTTATAATATTTACATAATTTTTTAATTCTACATGTTGAAAAATCATCAGGGTGATTTTTTTGGATTTTTTCTAAAATAGTTGAATTTTGTGAATAGTAAAATACGGTAATCTGTAGTATTTATACATTATAAGTAAAATGAAAAATTTCATGAGTCATAACTGATGGAAGAAACATAATATGCAACTATACATCTCTATTTAATGTATTTAATCAAGGAATCATCACTATTTCTTTTCTTTATCCAAAACAATAAACTAATAAATAAAATAAAAAAACTCCCCTCTTATCCATTATAAATACCCCCTCACCACATCTTCTCCTCATACATATAAATAATTGAAATTTTTACAATATAATAAAAATAAAATCCCATGTATATGATCCATTTTTCTAAACAAAAGCCTGTCCCAATCCCTTCAAGGTGGTTCTCGAGAAGAAAAAATTATAGTGGTTAAATCTTCTTTCATTTTCCTTTACTTTACTTTTAATTTCATTCATTTTGATATGAGTCACTCACCTCTTATATCCAAACATGAATAGTGACTAAAATATTCTATAAATAATAAAATTTTATTATTTTAATTTAAAATCTGTCATCAGTCCCTTTCTCCTCTCACTTATATTCTGAAAATGAAAATATCATCTATGATGTTCCTATTTATCGCCATCATGGATGATGCGTTTTCATTATCAATTATCTCCTTCACAATTGGTCATAAAACAATTATTATTGTTAAAAACAGTTTTATTATACATATTTTGAGTCATATAATGTTCAATTACCAGAATATGTATATGTATAATATTAATTAATAAAACAAAACTAGGTTGTGATAATAATAAATTGCCCAAAATAAACTAATGTTCCTCAATAATTTTTTATTTAATTAATAGTACACATATCAAAAAAATGATATATAATACCATTTAATATTATAAATATCAATCAATATCATATAATGTCAATTCTGGATAACTATTATCATTTAACAATATCTTTCAATCGTGTATACAAGTGAACCAATCATGAAAGGCAAGGAAAAAACACTCCCGAATGATGGAATTAATTCTTATAACTCATCAAAAAATACTTAAATGAACCTAATAAGTTTATAATAAATAAATTAAAAATAAATTAGGTTCTTACATAATTTATTAGTTAATATAATTTCATTATTCATTGTGTTAAGTACAAGATAAGAATGATTTCAGACATATGGTAACGGTTGCTTCCAGAACATCCATTTTCCATTTAGGTTATGTTTTATCTCTCATTACCCCAATGTAATTCTTATTATTTCTTATATACATCTTCTATATTATGTTTATATTTTACAAAATTATGAATTAATATCCATTCATCCTTCTTTGAAAAGGAAACACATGTTTCACAAGATTCCCTTTTATTTTCTTCATGTTAGGTAAACTCAGTTAAAGGGAACATCCCAATTTCATACCCATTTTCAAGTCCTATCCATGATATTTTTTTAAAAACCATTAATTTTGCAATATAAATTATTTTTCCTTGAAAATAACTATCTTTTTTCATTTATGGTTTTTTAAAAACAATTAATTTATTTTCCATTTTAAATATTATTTTATATTTTCTCTTAAACAATACTAAAGATTCCCTTTTATAAAGTTTCTTAAAAACAGTTTTAACCTTTTTTTCACTTCAGTTGAATATAATTTATCCCTAAATAATAAATTCATTATCTTCCCCTTTCCATTCCAGGATATACATTTTTATAATATTCTTTTTTTACAAATAGAAATGATTATCTAAAAAGAACTCTTTTTTCTAAAGTAAAAAAAGTGTTTTTCTCATTCAACTTTTACTTTTGTGAGATATATTCCTTATTCACCACTTATTCCTTGTGTATGGATTACATAAAACCCTTGATATATAATATCTTATTTATTTTTTTTATCATGATATTTTATGATTCATTTTGTTTTACTCCTTCATAAAGATTATGGTTTAATATATTCAAATTTGCATGGGACACATTATAAGGTTCAAATGTTATTTTACTCAATAATTATTCAATGGGATCATTTAAAAGTATGATCATCTATGTCTAAATCATTTTTTTAATCTTGTAGTCCATTTTGATTTATATCTTATGATAAATATACCATATTTTTTGGAGGTTTTATGATTATTTTCACAATGGATGTACTTTTTTGATACCATTAATGGATTAGGTTAAAGTATTCACATTCTGTAAGATTTTTTTTAATAAGAATGTTTTGGATGAGAGCTAAACCATTTACTTTAAGATGTCTTGGATGAGTCCATGATTATATTTTTCAGATCTCTTCCATTATGAATTCTATAATTATAATGCTAGTAATTGATAGTCCATGTGACTCTTCAAAAAGTAGAATGTCCATGTTTAAGAGTATTTCTCATGTGATTATTAATGATATTATTTAATCATCTTTTATTCCATCCATATTTGGAACATGATTAGATTTAATAGCCTATTTATTTAGATATTCAGCATGATTTATTATTTATGTTTGTTTCCATTGTATTTCATACCCTTAGTGATCATCTGAACTCACTTATTTTTTATGCATTATTTTTTCAATAAAATGAAATGATATATATTATGAATGACGTGAATGGATAATCTAGTATTTTATTGTAGTTTCTAATGTAGTTTATTTTTTTAGTAATCCTTTCATGTTATAATTTAACAATTATGTTTGTATTTATTTTTCAAATAATACTAAACTATTCATTTCGTTGGGATGAAAATGTAAGTTCATAGAACAATTTTAATATAGTAAGGAACTGACTATGTGATTCTACGGTTATGGTCATTATATTTGGTCTCAGATGAAATTTACTCGAAATCGTGGAAACTATATTTAGAGAACAAAACCCTTATAATGTCTTTGAAGTCAAGGATATAAGAAAATCATAGAATTTTAGTAATGTAGATATTATGTGGGTATTCCCAGAAATACATCTTCTTTCTGATACTAAAAGTGGATGTGATTCTAAAATATATGTACATAAGTCTAAAAAGGCTAGCAAGGTGTGTTGGGTCTGACTCGGCATAACCTGGTATAAGAAAATTTGCATTGCTGTACACCTGGTTTGACACTCCTGGGGGATATGATCTGGATAATAAAAATTTTCTTTCAAACCATTATGTAGGATTTAAAATTAAATATGTCCTAAAAAACTATGCTTATGATTATATTATTAACTATCAATAAATTTTAAATTTCGGTTATGCATTTTTCTAGTCCAATATTATTTTTTATTACCTAATTTATAGAATTCCATTATTTATAAATGGATACTAGTAGAAGTAATGGAAACTGTATCAACCCACATATCCCATATAGGGATTTCCCTCCCATGAAGGATAATAATTTTGGAGATAGAGCTACAAATGGAGATGAAAATATTATAAATTTATTAGAAAAATTAACGCATGTTATGAAAAATAACCTTAATTGAATAGAGCTTCCTGATCCAAAATGAAGTATAAAAATGTCAGACAACTTCGTGGGACAATAAACTACATCATTCAATGGGACTACAAACCCATTTGATTAAGAGTTGTGGATAACATCCGTTGAGAAAATATTTCACACTTCAGGAAGTAACTAAAGAGAGAAGGTTATCATGTCAGGCTATCATATATCGAGAGATGAAAATAAATGGTGGTTATTAGGTTTATATATAAATGAGTAGAAAAAACATGAAAATATTGAATGAATGGATTTTAATGAACGTTTCTTTGAAATGTTTTTCCCTTTTGAATAATAAAAAATATGGAGAGGAAATTTTTTATTCTAATAAAAAAGAGGTAGAAAACTTTTCCATGTATGAAGACAACTTTATAAGTTTATCGAGGCATTATATTGATTAAATACTTAATCTAAAGACCAAGATTGAACGTTTCCTTAATGGACATAAGACAATTCTTCAAAGGCCCCTGGTTTCTCAAAAAATCATCATCAAAGGATATAGTATCGTGTTCTATTAAGAGATGGACCAAATAATATAAGTCTTGTGAATTTAAGTGAAAGAATGAGATAAACATAATGGTAAAATATGAGATGGATTATGGGGAATGGGGAAAGAAGTATTTTCTTTCATGTGATGATTATTGGAATAATCACCATAGTAATTTCCAAAAGTGAATGGGAGTTTGATACATGTGTGGAGAGAAACGTCATCAGGATCATGAATGTATGTGAAATTATGAATCTATAAATGTGAAATGTTTCAACTGTAAGGTGATGGAGCACTATGAAAATGAATTTATAAAGCATCAAATAACTATATAAAAGATAAAGAAAACATATCATGGTCATGTTTTTGATGTTATAATATTTTATGTGAAATAATTAATGTATTTTTGGATTTGAATTTAGGAATTTAGATATGAAATTCTGGTTATAACAATCATTAGATATATAAGGATTTTATTATAGTACATCTTCTTTACGAATTTTTAAGCAAGCATAATTTCATTAAGTATTTTAGGTAATCAAGGTATTCATATATTTATTATGTGGGATTAAGAGCTACATTCTTTGATTAATATTATATTGTGTTGATTTAGTGACCGTACTTATAAATTTGTGGTCATTGAATGTGGAAATGCATGTTTGAGATGATTCTTACGATTGACTAATTGTGGAATGGATCAAGTTGAACTTTGGAAATTACTTTTCATTGATAATAGTTACTGAACTGTTTGGTTTCAGTAATCATTTAATGGATGAAGGATTGACTTAAGAACAATATATTTCATTAAATGTGGTTCAGGAATGAAAAAATTTTCTTGAACATTAATTTTCATGTCTAAGGGATAAATTGGAAATATATGGAAGCATAAAAAAGGATTAAATGAAAGTTAATCAAGTATATTTATCTTCCCATGTTCTTATCTAGATACTAAAATAGTCCCTCAAACATCATAAAAGGTATTTTGGAACAAAAAAAATATCTATTTACTTTACTGAGAAATCACTGGACTTTTAATTGAACACATATTTATGAATATATTATATTAGACTTTATAACAACCATGTTTTCAATAAATATCTATCAGTACTTGATAGTTATATTTATTTACATGTACATATATTCACAAATTCTCTCTTATGTCATAATCTTAGTTTTTTGGTGACCACTACATTCAAAGCACCTCTTTTTAAGGGGATGTTTTGTAAACCCTTTTTATGATATGGGAGTTCAAAAAAAATTAAGTTTCAAAGTTTAATTTTTGATGTAAAATATGAAATTGAGAGGATAAAATTTATTGAAGAATGGAATAATATAACACCCTAAGATCCTATGATATGTCTCTTTGAAAATTTATCATCTTTGATAGTTTGAGCATGATTTAACAATGACTTTAAAACTGTAATATACTATTAAATATGATCGTTGGAGTAGTTATTTGGCTATTAGTAAAAATTATTTGACCAATATAATAGTAAATTCACCCATAAATGTATATGTAAAATTTTGGTATCATATAAATTAAAATACAGTATATTTATATCAAAAAATAAGTAAATAAATGTTTTGAAATGATAAATTAAGTGTTTGTACTTTTAAATCAAAAATATTGAACTAAAATATTATAATTTATATAATGATTTAAAATAAAATATATTTTAATAAAGTATACATTTAAATTATTATTTTTTGTCTTATGATTATAATATAATTTTATGTGACCTTAATTAATTTTTCACAGTGTCACAATTTCTTCTATAATATTAAAATCAGTATTTTTCAAATAAATGATTATTTTAATTAAAAATAAAATTTGACATATGTAGAAAATTATTTTGAAAAAATTGATTCAATTTTTGAAATATACACATCAGAAAATGTTTAGGGTGGATTTTTTGTATTTTTTAAAATACATTAATTTCTTTGAATAGTGAAATATGATAATTTACGGTATATATACATTTTAAGTTAAATACATTTTTATATGAGTCATCAAGGTTGTAAGAACCATAGTATAAAACTATCTTTCATGATTTACTCTATTAACTCATGGAATCATACTTATTTTATGTCTTGAGCCAAAATAATAATCTAATGAATAAAATAATAAAAAAACACCACTCTGATCCAATATAAATTCCACCCCCCACAAATTATTCTCCTCACACCTATTAAGCCTTGAATCGTGTACAATTTCAACCCAATAACAATCAAAAGTCTATTTACCATGTATAAGAGCCTATGGTTTCCCCAAAAGTCATATCCCAATCCACGTAAGGAGGTTCAACAGGAGAATAAACTCAAGAAGTAAAATCGTCTTTCATTTTCTATTATTTTCATTTCATTTTAATTTATTTTATTATAATCAAATCACCACTTTAATAAAAAATGAATTATTGCTCCATTATATTATATATATATTAATATTCTTAGTTTAATGGAAAATACATCATTAATCTCATTCTCCACTTTCTTTTATTCATGAAATGAAAATATCGTCTCTTATGAGGGGATTTACCACCATCGTCGATGATGCATTTTCATTTTCTATTTCTGTAATAAAAGATGGTAATAAATCCATTATTAAGGTTAAATAATATTTTATTATGCATTTAATAATTCTTATAATGTTCTGGCATCATTATATTGACATAACATTTATTAATAAAATAAAACTAGTTTTTGATAATAAAAAATTCACCAAAACAAACCAACTTCCCTCATTAACATTTTATCAAATAAATCATAATAATATCTTTAAAATGATATATAAGACCATTTAATTTTTCTTTGATTATTAATAAAATATAATATCCACTATTGATAACTATTCCAATTTTACATGATTTTTCATATATATATATAAGTGAACCAATCATGAAAACAAAGCAAAAGAACAGTCTTCAACAACATAATTAAATTTATAACACAAAATAGGATGTAAATAAATTTAATATGTTTTTAATAAATCAACTAAATTTTCAACAGGATCTTAACTAATTTGTTAATAATTATAATTTTATTATCCCGGATGTTATGTAGATGATAAGAATGCTTTTGGAACCCCCATTTTCCATTTGGGTTACGCTTTCTCTCTCTTTATCCCAATATAATTGTTATTTATTATGTTATAATTTTTCCATATTAATTGAATATGTTAGAAAAATATTTATCCAGATCCATTCATCCTTATTTTATGGGTAAATACACATTTTATAAAGTTTCTTTTATTTGTTCCTATTAAGCTTTCCCGATTAAAGGAACTTCCCAATTTCTTACCTAGTTTCAAGAACCATATATAATATTTTTTAAGATGCCACTATTTTTATAAAATCGTCTTTTTTTTTCCAGAAAAAAATAACCTTTTTCATTTCTAGTTTCATATAAACAATTATGATTGTTCCCCTTTTAATGACTCTTTTATACTTTCTCTTAAGACACACTAATGTTGCCAATTTCTAATGTTTCTTCAAAAATATTTTTACATTATTTTCACATAAGTTGGGTATAATTTATTCCTCAAACATTATTTCATTTTCTATACCAAACTATTATGGTATATATAAGTTTAAAATGTGATTAAATGAAAAATACAAAAATATTTTCCCAAATAACTCTTCTTTCGAAATTAAAAAAGGGTTTTTCTCATCTCACATTTACTTTTCTGAGATATGAAACTTGTTCAAAACTTTTTATTTATGTGTGGGCTACATAATACCCTTCATATATTATATCAAAAGTATTATTATTCTCATGAAATTATAAATTTTATTTAATGTTACACTATAATAGGTATTATAATTTAAATGTTTCAAAGTGGTATTGGACACTTTGGAATGTTTAAATAATATTTTTATCATAAACTATTCAATGGAATCATTTAATGTAAAATCATATATTTCAAAATCATATTTTGAATCTTGTACTTCATTGAGGTTTATCTCTTATTATACCATCTAGCATATGTTTCTAAAGGGATTATGATTAGTTGGAATATGCATGTGCTGTTTTGATATCATTCGTTGTTTATGGATAATGTATTTTAGTTTCTAATGATGGTATTTTAATATAAACGTTTATATTATTTTTATCCCACCATTTAAATGAGGAATGTATATGACTTAATATATTATTGGTTTAGACCTATATATCCCCTCAATTCATTAGTAGGTCTCATGAGACATAAAATATATGGACTCAGCTGGGGCCTGAACAATTTATTTGAAGATATGGTTTTGGATAAGGACTTAACCATTTATTATCATATGTCTTCACTAATTACTCAATTTTTTTTAATATTTCTATCATTATGAATACTGTAATTATAATAATGGTAATTGATAGCCCATTTTAATATTCGACTAGTATAATATCCATGTTTATAATTATTTCTCATATGATACCATATTATGCTCATAATTATGTTCAATGAAATGTGTTTTTAGTTATTCATCATGCCATATTAATTATGTTAGTTTCTAATATATTGATTAACCTTAATGGTAATTTGAGATACCCCTTTCTTACGTTATATTTTTTCCATAGTGAAGGAAGATTTATATTATGGATGACTTGTAGGGATAATATTGGAGTTTATTAGTGTTTCCAATGAAGTTGTTTTGTCATTTTTCATTTCTAGTTGTAATATAAAAATTATGTTTATATCTAGTTTTCCAAATATACTAAACTATTTGGACCTTTTGAGGTGAATTATTTTTCATGGTAGCAATGTAATAAAGTAAGCAACCGACTACAGGCTATTGGGGTCGAGGTCATTACAAGTGTCATTTGG
The DNA here is from genome assembly GCA_963277665.1 of Viscum album. Classification (NCBI taxonomy): domain Eukaryota; kingdom Viridiplantae; phylum Streptophyta; class Magnoliopsida; order Santalales; family Viscaceae; genus Viscum; species Viscum album. The sequence goes on along the minus strand of CAUJRU010000300.1, from coordinate 9,031 downwards.
AGAACTTTCTTGGACAACATTTTTTTCTATGTTAATCACAATTGTTTTCTACACCAATAATTGATTAAGAAAGTTTATACTTATTTATCTAATGGATCATTTCATTAATAAATGTGATTTTATACTTCAAAAATGTTTTTAAATTTATACTTTATGTTTGACGGAAGTTAAGGGTAAAATATGAAAGAAACGATATAGGGTTCCTTCCTCTAAATAAATTACATAAATTAATTGTCAATAAGGTAAAAAATAAATAATTTAAATGAACAAGATATTCTTATGGACAAAACATTCAAAGGGTGTATTGAATAACCAATAATATGGTGATTATTAAGTACTATATTGGTTTTAAGTCATTTTTGTTAATTGAATTCAATGATAATATGAGAATTGAATGTTTAAAATGATTAATTTTGTTCCCTTAATAAAATATGTGTATCACATACACTAGATGGAGTAATCATTGGTTTGTCTATTGGAATAATGTAAGACTATATAGGGATGTTTTAATGATGATAAAAGTAAACTAATATGTTAAAAATGAATTATCGGGAAGATAAATAAAAGAAAGGTGATAATATATATGTATTGAAAGTGAAAACATAGAATGGTGTCAGAAAAATAACACATATAAATAAAGGACATTGGTGTCTGATAGTTATTCAAATGATAGAAGTCACTAAATATGTGTTATATATATTATCAAAAATATATGTAAAATACAACAGATATGTTCAAAACAAAATCTATAATAATTTTTTTGACATTTGAAAAAAGAAATATAAGGGTAAAATTGATGAAATAATATTAATAAAGAAAATATAGTATAAGTTATATGGTACTATCCCCTGATCAACACGTATGTGATTTTATTTTTTATGTGGGGAATATTATTTGGATGATGTTTTGAGTTTTTATAAGGGTTTTAGAATAATATAAATGGATTAAATAATCTCAAATAAAATATGGAGAAGTGTTAGATTCCTTTGATGATGTTTAAATAATTATAATTATAAGATATAAAGGGTAATAAATGAATTTACAAGATTCATTTTCATCTTAAAAATACTAAATTCTATTTCAGAATAGTAACTCAAAATTAAATAAGAAAATAATTTTATGTTTATAAGAGTGAACTTGTACTTTTTATGCTTCAATGGCAAGTTCATAAGAGTAATTTTAACACTTTTAAGGAAAATAAATTAGGTATATTGACTTAAGAGTAATTTTTGACTTCATAAGTCTCATGGTGAAAAATATAAATGTAACTAGAACTCCGAAAGATTGAAAATGTATTTGTAACAGTAAAATACTAATAAATTTTGAGATTACCAAATTCATAAATTTCAAATATGTCTAGATAAATATATTATAATGATAATTTAATTCATATCTAAAATTCATGATTTTTTTATTCTAAAATCATCACATTAATAGAAGAGTGACAATGATTAAAGATGAACTAGTCAAATTTTATCTTGCCTGAATGGAAAAAACGCCTTCATTTTAATTTAATTTTTGATAACCCCCCTTTCAAGGGATGTGGGGGAACCCTTACAAGGATTGTAGGCTCAGAGATTAAATGGCCCATAGGCTTAGGATATTACTTGACCCGATGGTCTTAGGGAATTCAAACAGACTATCTACAAGGAACTGGCCCTCCCCAACATCATCATCATGATAGTAGTTCTCCACCTTCACATGGCTGTCTACCTAGGATTCTCGTGCAAGAACAGGCTGGTCTCGTTGGAATATGCATACCCTCTCAAGTCAAATATTATCTCAATCAAAAGGTAAAAAGAATAAATGTTGATGATAGTGACTCTATAAGAATCTAAATAAAAGGAAATATTGTTTATAAATATTCTAGAGTAATATTCACAAAAGAAAAAAAATAGGTGAAACACCATAATATGTTGTTTTCAATCATGCATATGAATTTTTATGATGAATGATATATTTTGTTAAAAACATGAATGACTAGTTTGAATCACAATAAAGATTAGAAGAAAATAATGTGTATAATTTAAGCTATGTGGAAGCTCATATTGTAAAAATATAGAGTTTATAAGTGAATTTTCATGTATAGTAGATCAAGTTATGAGATATATCAATATGTTAGTTGACCGTAAGGATATTCAAGAACATTATTTAAAAAAAATATTTGAAATTTATATTGGACACTTGAATATAAGAAGTAATGTATGAGTTCAAAAAATAAAAACAACAAAATTTTGAGTGGTGTAGTAGTAATGGTAGAACAGTATATTGTCTAGAGAATCATATGGAATAAAGAGTACTAGAATATACAAATTAAATTTATATTCATGTAAATTCAAGATAATTATGATGATTCTATGTTGGAAATTCAATGATTTTGTTTTCATAAGGGAAGTCCACGATTCTTTCTAGTATTTTAATTTATGATGTCAATCATTGATTTTTTGTTTTTTGAGAGATATGGAGAATTGTAATCATGATATAATTGGAAGATACTAATTTTTTTAAACATAAAATTAGTTGACACAAGTTTAAAATTTATTCCCACATTTTCTATGAATTTTTTATAAATTAAATTTATATATAAATGTGGATCATCGTATCTATAAAATGAGATATAAAAAATAGATAGTTTTATGAGGCTATTTTGATAAGTATGAAACATTTGTAGTGTATAACTAGCTATATATTAGAACAAAAATTAGGTTGAAGAGTTGATAATTTAAAAACATGATATTTGGATTATTTGAGAAATTTATACATATTCAAAAGGCTATAAGATACAACGTCAGAACAAAAAACTTGTGCAAAACTAAAAATAATATATATAAATATATATATCTGTGTGTGCGTATGTGTGTGTTATGAATCGTGTGATATAGAATTAATTTCACTGGTGGTAGAAGAATGTCGGTTTTCATCTGAGATTGGTTGAAAATTATGGGGATTCTATGACCAGTGTATGTAATTTATGAAGATCCTTTTAAGCTTATTCATTCATATCTTGAATCAAAATTTCCTGCCATTGATATGGGAAACAAATTCAACATGTGATATTACTTGAGGGGAATACATCATCCATATGGGATGGAAATAAGTATGGTGGAATCATATTTACTCTTTGTGAAGGATTTTTCTTGAAGAATTAAATTAATATATGAGTATAATTTTAACAAAATTTCTAAAATATGTATCTATACATTATATAACAATTAATTAAGAAAATCGAATTAATTTAAAACAAAATAATCACAATATATATATATATATATATATATGTAAATTATAAAAATAAAATGTTGGGAATATAAAATTGGCCAGACATTTATGGCACAAGAAAAACTAAAATACCTAAAACTAAATCTCTTTGCGATTAAAGGTCACCCCCCCCCCCCCCTACACACATGCTCGAAACACACTAAAAGGTTAGTCAGAAAGATAGAGTTTTTGATATTTATGTCCTCTTAATTAGAGCATAAACCTACAAAAAACACATGTTCTACTTAAATTAGGTGGTGTTGGTTGGGTGTGAGCATACATAGCCAAGTGGGGTCATTCCAATGAGTCCATGAATCCCCTTTTATCAAAATAGACCATGAAAACTTGTTTGAAATAAAAGAAAATCGAATTTTAATATCTTTATATAAATAAACACAAATAACATGTTCTGAAATTTAAAAATCAAGACATGAACATGTATTTAAAAAAATCAAAAAAGACTTTTTAGTATTCTTCTAAAACTAATTTTTAAATTCCACTTTAAAAATATGGTTTGAGTCACACTAGAAAAAAACTATAAAATATGAAAATGACCCCTAAATAAGCATAAAATAAAAACATAATGTCAAAAAAATTAATGATTTTAGAAAGCCTATAGTTACCATTATTTCAAGTAATTAAAAAATTATTTATGATTTTTAAATATGTAAATTTTTTTGGGTGATGTTTGGAAGAATATAGAAGAATTTTGGACTGTTTTGGGGCCTTTTTAAAGGTGTGATGTTGGAGAAAGTTTAGTGGAAACTATGAAACTTCTTTTATAAATCAAAAAAGGTAAAAAAAGTGATTCTTTATAGGTGCATGGTTAAGTGAAAAGTTTGGTCAAACTGTGTGGCCACTGAGGATAAACGGAAAAAATTAGGAAAAATAAAATTTTCATTGTTTTCGTAGGGTTTATCTTACTCTTCTGGACAACCATGTGAGTTTCTACTTATGGAAGTGGTTGGTGTGCATTTAGGACACATATTTATTAACCGTGTGACTAAATGTGCACAGTATAAAAACTAGATCCTAAAAAACGGTATCTAGGTAGGGATTTGATCTAAAACCCACATTTTCATCTATTTATTCCCTAACTTAAAATATCTTCATCCCGAAGGTAGTGGAGTATTTCCCCATCAAACTAGTATTGATTCGAAGGCTTTTCTTATTATGTTGAATCGAGATTCCATTCTTATTTATCCTTTTGTGGTAGTTTTTCTTAGATCTACATTATTACCTATCCCGGTTTCTTATATCTAGTCCATTGGGGATATATCTAATGTGTTTTATGCTAATGATGGTTATATTTTTTCTTTTCATATTAGGGGAAGATATCTAAGGCAGGTTTTTAGAGATTCAACCCCGTTTTGTGGGTGTTTTTGTGTTGTTCTTCATTTTCACAATAATTCCCGATGTAGGTGGCCTCACTATCGACTCGTATTCATAGAACATGAAGGATTTTTTTTATTTATTGTGAACCTGCTGTCAAAAACTTTGTGGATACCATCTTGTGTGGTGGATTGTGGAATTGTGAAATTATTATGCAAAGTGTGTTGATAATTTACTTTTAAATGTTTATTTTTAAATAGTATCTTGGTTCGAATAATGTAAAAAAATAGTTTCTTTTAGACAAAATATTGTTTTATTAGAATGATTTTTTCATAATTATATTATTTTTGTTTTTGGGAATAAGAGGTTGTGTGTGTTCATATTTTATACAAGGCCTAGTTGAAAAATGAAATTGTGCTCTATGTCAAAGGTGAAATGGAACATGGGATATTTCTTACCTTATTAAAACTTCAAATATCAGTGAGACAATTCTCATGAGTATGAATCTATCACCTAGGAATGCATGTGTGGATGTTTTTATTGGAATGGGTTATTCCAAATGGATTGTGAAATGGTTCGGAAAACTTTCTTGTTCACAGTTTTGGTTTGGAAAAGTACATTCCTATAAAATGTTTTCATTTTGTGATAAGCTTTTTTATTTTTTTTATATAATTGTATTATAGAAATTATTTTATATAAATTTACTACCATGATTTATCATAATGTCCAGAGTAGGGAAGTAATTTGGGGGAATCCAACTGAGTATCATTACACACCCCTACATTGACTCTTTGGTGATTTTGAAATTTTTTTATAGAGACATATGAAAGGGTGAATTATCACACTTCTGTAGTAGTGATTTTGATACATGGGATGAATTGTGTAGTTTGATAATGAATCATGTTTGGTCCTTGGGAGTTACATCTGGTAGTCCATGAGTTTATTGGTTTAGTCTTACGCTTTGTAATTTGATGGCCATTTGTCTTCTTTTGTTGCAATATTTTATAGTATTTTTTATAAAATTGGTATTTCATGTATTTTTTTAACATTTTTATCATGCGTCATGAAATATACTTTTTAATGGAACGTTTAATTTAGTTGTTATATTTTTCAAAAGGAAAATCATTCATAGATTGTATTGAAGCCCTTGTAATTTTTTTTCATCCTTTAACAACTTGGGGATGTAACCTAAGGATAATTAGAAATTTTGCATCAAATCAAGATAATGAGGAGGGGTGGGATTTCACAAGTGGTATCAAATTATTCAATCCTTAACTATCAGATGGTATTGGTCTTGGTCGTTCTTTATCTTAGTCATCATTTTCTCGGTCTCGATGTAGAAAATAATTCTAATATATTCTTTGTTTTGGGTTGGTAGAAAGGATTTGGATTTTAAAGAATTAAACCATAGATCATAAAAATAAATAGCTACCCATTTTGTGCTAAACATTAAGTTACGACATTTTTTGGTAGATAAGTGTTTGGGAGACACTTATAGAAATTTGAATCTCACTCCCATGGGTTTAGTCAATGAGAAGAGTGTGACATGAATTATTAAAATGAATTCCCGCTCTGATTATATATTTATTTTCAGTAGTGATATACGATTTGGTATAAAAGTATTTATTTTTAAAAATAATTAAAGTTCTTTTAAAATATGAGATTTTGAAAAGTAGTGAAATTGTTACTCTAAAAATAGTATGATTCTCAAAAGCATAGTGAAATTTTCAAAAATTGATGAATGTGGAAAAAGATATTTTAGGAATGAAATATTGTGATACCAGAGATTTTAAAATTTTAAATTGAAATTACTTTAGTTTTTAGAGAGTGTGATTTGTGGTTTTTCTTATATTTTTAGAAATGGGACACAATAGACATTATAGAATAAAACTAGAGGAATCTGTTGAGAATGTGGTTGCACCTGTGATAAAGGTAAAACAATATTTGGTTCAGAGTATAGTTCATGATTTTTAGGATATGGGCAGAGGGAGCATTAGGGATGAACCATGGTAAGTGGATCATTCAATCTAGTTATAAAAGAATAATCCATCAATTTTTTAGTGTGATTCAGAACTAGAGAAGGAAGAGGTGTTTCTAAACAAGATGATTCAGATCATTGATATTCTTATCACACCAACAGAGTTTAAAGTCAATAGAGGTAAATATATGTTGGAGGATCTTGAATAATAATGTTTGGATTTAATATTTCATGCTAAATTAGTCCAAGTCCTTGTATATGGGAATGTTCAAGAATTTTTTTAAAAAACAAATATATCCTCATGCATTCAGGATTTCAAGAAATACATACTTCTCTAGAATCAAACCAATGATCCTAAATGTGAAAAATTATGTGGATGAATTTATGAATTTATTACACTTTTCACCGGAAGTTTCAACTATTGTTTCATTGAAGGAACACATCATTGGATCGGGGTTAAGGAAGGATATTCAATCGATTATTATTGTTCACAATATAACAGATAATATAGAGATAGTCAATAGAGAGAAAGTGGCATAAAGGGGAATCTCAGGATCAATGGGTAGAGGGATCATGAAAATACCTATGGGAAATAGTGGGAACACAAATTTTGGTAGTAAGTGGAATAAGAACAACTATTTCCAAGTAATAGGGATGACTCATAATTAGATAGATGGATCGGTAAATCATTCTCCATGATCCAAGAGAATGAAATGATGTATTCAATGTGGTTATTTAAAAAAAATAGAGAAAAAATGTACCTCACCACCGAGGCCATGCCACAATTCAAATAAGTTGGGGAATCTCCAGTGCTATTATCATATTTATTTGAATACGACTGTTCGGGAAAATTCTAATGGGTCTCATAAGTCTCATGATTCAATGAAATGAGGTAATCACAATACTTATCATCATCATAATAGAGAAATCCAAAGTTATTAAAGTAATACCATAACTCCTCATTAAGGGAAATTTTAGTATGGAAATAAATAAAAATGTGTTGTGGGAAAGTAATTATACGTAACTGAGAAATTTAATTTGGATAATAAGTATATACAATCGATTGTGAGAGGTAAAATTATTTTGAAAAATAACCTTATGAAATATATTTTATTATTAGTGAATACTATTACTTTTTTTCTTCTTATGATGTTGGTTTTCTAGGATTTAATGATGAGATGATTCTTTCTATTTTGAAACTTCAAAACTCCTCATGTTCAAAGAGAATGTCAAGCCTTTATGTGTTAATCATGTTCTATAACTGTTGATTGATTTGAGATGATATGGGATTTCATGGTGCTTGAAATAGATGTCTATTATAAGATCCTAGGTATGTATTGTTAGAAAACATTCAAGGATCACATCCATTATTATACCCAATGTGGTGATTTTTGAGTGATGATGAAATCAAGAAACCCTTTAGAGGAGACTAGAATATAAATGAAGGTACAATAGGATATCGCCACTTGCAGGTTCGGAATGAGGATATTCCAAATACTACCTTCATGAGTACATAGGGCCATTATGAATATGTGGTAATTCATTTCGATCTTACAAAAGCACCATTGGACATTATAGAATTGATGAATCGATTATTTCCTAGATATCTAGATTATATTTTTGTTTTGTTTTTAATGAAATGTTGGTGTATTCAAGGACAAGGGGTGTGCATAAGAAACACTTGGAGATAGTGTTACAAATCTTGTAAGATCATCATCTTTATACTAAATTATCAATGTTTGATTTTTAAAAAAATAGGTACTCTTCCTTGTCCAGGTACTCTCTAAAAAGGTGTTTTTGTGGAACCAGAAAAGATACAAGCTGTTATCTTATAGAAATAACTAATAAATATCTTTAAGATGTGGAAGTTACTTGGATTGTATGATTATTACTAAATCATTGTTCATGACTTTTCATTAATCACTTCACCAATGACATCTTAGACAAGGTATAGTGTTCCATTCCAATGGAACGCAAAATTTTATAATTCTTTTCAAGAGATGAATGTTCACCTTAAATTAGGCCCCATCTTGATATTTTCAGTATCTGGACATGGGTACGAGGTGTAGTGTGATGATTTGGGGTCTACATTGGGTTGTTTTCTCATATAGGGATACCATATTGTTTCTTATTACACATCTTGCCTTAAAATTTTACAGCTTCCGCTAAATTATTTACCCTTACTGAGAATCTGAGATCACCCCTTTCTTATGATTCATTTTCCCAGGATCCCAATAAGTGTTTTATGATTGAGATGCAGGTTTAAGATAAGGGAACAATGGAATTCTCAAAATATTATTAATGTTGTTTTGTTTGTTAGAAATTTTATTGTAACGTTCATGTATGCAATCTATTTTCCAAAACAGCTAAATTGATCAGTCCTTTGGGAATCGATTCCTTGTAATCATTCCAATTTATTAAAATAATGCATCGAATCGGGGTAACTAGGGCCAGGGCATTACA